>MUZC01000152.1:660396-761209 GCA_002072015.1 Radix auricularia
CATGAAGACAGTTTACTCTGTAAGTGCACCGAGCATGAAGACAGTTTACTCTGTAAGTGCACCGAGCATGAAGACAGTTTACTATGTAAGTGCACCGAGCATGAAGACAGTTTACTCTGTAAGTGCACCGAGCATGAAGACAGTTTACTCTGTAAGTGCACCGAGCATGAAGACAGTTTACTCTGTAAATGCACCGAGCATGAAGACAGTTTACTCTGTAAGTGCACCAAGCATGAAGACAGTTTACTCTGTAAGTGCACCGAGCATGAAGACTGTGATGTCGTCTGATCAATATTATTGTCTGGAACTAAATGAAAGATTGATAGCAGTTAAATATGAATCCATTTTTATAATTGTTCCAATGTCTTTCAACTTAATGATCAGAAGCTTTGTTGACTCTAAAAAATACGTAACCCATATGTGAAGGAATTATATATTTATTATTTAATTATAGAATTACAAATTATATTCAAGCGGAACTGACAAAACACAGCTTCTGATATATAATAATATATAAGTTGTTCCTTGACACAGGGCCTACTGTCTACACATCTCGTTGCTACATACAGGGCCTACTGTCTACACATCTCGTTGCTAGACACAGGACCTATTGTCTACACATCTCGTTGCTAGACACAGGGCCTACCGTCTACACATCTCGTTGCTAGACACAGGGCCTACTGTCTACACATCTCGTTGCTAGGCACAGGGCCTACTGTCTACACATCTCGTTGCTAGACACAGGGCCTACTGTCTACACATGTCGTTGCTAGACACAGGGCCTACTGTCTACACATCTCGTTGCTAGACACAGGGCCTACTGACTACACATCTCGTTGCTAGACACAGGGCCTACTGACTACACATCTCGTTTCTAGACACAGGGCCTACTGACTACACACCTCGTTGCTAGACACAGGGCTACTGTCTACACATCTCGTTGCTAGACACATGGCCTACTGTCTACAATTTTCGTTGCTACATACAGGGCCTACTGTCTACACATCTCGTTGCTAGACACAGGGCCTACCGTCTACACATCTCGTTGCTAGACACAGGGCCTACTGTCTACACATCTCGTTGCTAGACACAGGGCCTACTGTCTACACATCTCGTTGCTAGACACAGGGCCTATTGTCTACACATCTCGTTGCTAGACACAGGGCCTACTGACTACACATCTCGTTGCTAGACACAGGGCCTACTGACTACACATCTCGTTGCTAGACACAGGGCCTACTGACTACAAACCTCGTTGCTAGACACAGGGCTACTGTCTATACATCTCGTTGCTACATACAGGGCCTACTGTCTACACATCTCGTTGCTAGACACAGGGCCTACTGTCTACACATCTCATTGCTAGACACAGGGCCTACTGTTACACATCTCGTTGCTAGACACAAGGGCTACTGTCTTCACATCTCGTTGCTGCATACAGGGCCTACTGTCTACACATATCGTTGCTACACACATGGCCTACTGTCTACACATCTGTTTTATAGATACATAGCACAAACTGCAGAAAAAAAAAACATCATAAAAACACGCTACTCTTTAAACTTTATAATTCATCTATACAAACACAATATTAATGACACATGAAAAGCGAGACGCCCCGGATGTCAGCGTCTTCCTACCCTTGTAAATTTGCCACTTAAATGGTCAACCGATGCAATGTTAATGTTTTATGGCAAAATTATTGACTTCCGGTAAGCCCCACTTTTTTCAGGACAATATATGTCATTTCTAATGCTAGATTTCAGGTTCTTAATAAATGAGACCGGGAGATAAAATCGTGTCTTACCGTGCAACAAGCAAGATTAGTGTTTTTGTTTACTCGCGAGATATTCTGAAATGTCACAGAATCTCTTAAAAATAATAAAGAACCTATATGTAAAAAAAACTTTCTTATGCCTCTTGCTAGAATAAACACATACAAGCAGTGGCGGCGTTAGGTAAGCGCGGGGCCTAGTGCCAGCTATGACCCATCGGGACCAGAGTACTAGTAAAGATCGCTAAGCACCAGAATCCTATGGTATTTAAAAATATGAAATATCTTGATTATTGTGTAATTTTAATACCGCGTGTCACCTTTTTATTAAATTATTACTATTTTAGTAAATCTATTGTGAATGACGTGTACACAAATAAAGGGGATTGGCTGAATGGTACATCTGACCTATTTTCCGCTAACGGTGTAATGCTTTCAAAGACGTCTAGAGCTACGCTACGGAATTTGACTTTCAAAAAGGATTACAAGAGTGCCTCTTTCGTTTCTTTACAATCGTTTCCAGCAAACGTTCTACCATCCACTCTTTGGATCTACATGTATAGACTATTAACCAGGACGAGACATGTTCAGGACCGAAACGCGGGGCCTACCTAAGCGAGGGGCCTGGGGCAGTCGCCCCAGTTGCCACCCTCAAACGCCGCTCCTGCATACAAGTCTTCTTTCTTTCCGTCCGGTATTCGGGCGTGGATGGGTTGCCTGAAGAAACTAGCAAATCCAACACCTTATCATCATTTAAAACTCTAATAAGAATACAGGATCAAACATAAACCATAGATATACGTAGGACGCAATGATCTTCTGTACAGAAGGAGCGTCTGTGATATATAACATAAGATAAGATTCAGTACATTATTTTGGCGTTGTAGAAGGAACAAATAGAAATAAATTTACATTGAAACTTATTTTTTATAAATATCTATTTTAAATTCCGTATTTATTTATTTGTACGTAAGTGTGTTTATTTGAGTAAGTGTGTATATAATCATTATTTATCAGTCGAATCTATCTTTATATTTAACTCTTTAGATACATGTCGATGCTAGACATTGTTATATTAATAAATCTCCTCCAGGGCGGGACTAACATTCCGTCTTTCCGTGCAAGTGCACGGAGTTTAAAAAATCGTCTTGCACCGGCGCACAGTACAAATGGGTTTAACTTTGATTTCCCTACTGACAAGAGCGATATATGACATCTTAGCAATGGAGAGAAAATTATAAGAAATGTTTAGCGCATTCTGTAGCTAAAGATTATGTTGGGTTTTTTTCCTCTATCGCAAACTTTTCCCCCTCTTTTTGGCCATTTAAGTTTAAGTATGTAGTTAGTGTAAGGCTGCCCTCTAATATCGTAACACGCGTGTTAGCCCATGTGAAGCGTTATTAAATAAATTATAAATGATCAAATAAGTGCAACCTATACTGAAATTTAAGCATTTTGATGTAACACCATCACCTCTTCGGCGCAAATGCAGCCTGAACGGTTTAAGTGGCTAGTCTTAGTATTATGTCAATTAAATTTGTTGTGCGTACGTACACAAATAGTCGAGACCCCCCTCCCCCCGTACGCAACTGTGGTCACCAGACATGGCGGGGGCGCCATCAGTCATAGATACAAAGATTGATTACTTGTTAATTTAACGTCATTGACAGGAGAACAAAAATAAGAAGCTAAATTTATTTACCTTGTTAGTTCTTTGAGACCTGAAGTCTAGTAACCGGTAAAGAAAATAAAATGGAATATATTTTAGACTTCCTTTGAGAGTACTAAAAACAGTACAAAATGTCGACTTCTTAAAACAAATAAAATGTTACAGAAACAAAACATCCGTTAAGTAGTAAGTACATACTTAAATGACAAGAATGTCATTTGAAACACATTCAGTTTCAAATAGAAAATACGACCTTCATGGGGGGGGGGGCGCACAGCTTTGTGACTTCATAATGTAGGGGGGGTGTCTAAGCTTTTCTGATGATGTGTTACGACAAAAAATAAAGGGGGGGGGGAAGAAATCGGCAAAAATTGCGTGACTTCATTTATGGAATGTCCCATTGGGGCACAATTTTTCCCTTTTGCACGGAGTGGTTGAAAGGATAAGCCTGGCCCGGTGTCGTTTGACACGACGCGACGCTAGACTTATTATTACTTAACTCGTTAGAGAACAGTCGATGCGTGACAGTATTGTACATATAGTATATGTGGAACGATTCACTTCAACACACTAGAACCGAAATCAATCCACACCAGACTAGTTCAAATATTAATCTCTTTAAACTTTCGGTTAAATCAGATCTGATTTTAAAAAACTGTCGATGCATGTCATTTGAATTACAAATGTATTCAATGAAGTTTAAGGTGACACCAATAAATTAAAACGGCACTGTCTTACCGGGTGGTGTGTCAAAACACATTGGACCGTAAAGGGGGAGGGGAAAAAAGCCAACTAAACCAAAAAAGAAAATTAGGTTCAGTGGTCTGAGAGGGTTAAATGGGTCATTGACATGTGCACACCGGCCAACTTTTTACCACCATGAGGACTAAATGCCAGATTGTTTAAGCACCATCACCTGAATCTACAGCCAGTGGTTTAAACAGGTTTTTTGTTATTTATTTTTTACATGCTCAGTCTGGATAAGTGTTAATGGGTCTTCCTCCTCTCCCAAACACTTTACTGTAGTTTCTGCTGGGTTCTCTTCCTTGACATAACTTGGGGCTAATTGAATAGCTCAAAAGTATTTTTTTTTTACTCCTTGAAAGCTAAATGCTTACACGGTGGAAATGAATCAATAAATCAGTTGTAATTGAAAAGTATTTATTTGAAATGTATATCCAAAAATATATGTCAGAAACATAAGTTATGCAATATTCCAAATATATGCTATTAAGTAATTTGAAACTATCTTTATATAAATAAAAAAAAAAAAAAAAAAAAAAAAAAAAATTGCATTTCAATATAAAACACATCGAGTTGTAAGTTCATGACAGTTTCTAAATTCGGCTTCCATTGTGCAAATGCCGACCAAAATAACTAAAGCTTTGTGTGGCAACGCTTCTTTCAAGTAGTTTCACTTTACCGGTAATTCGTTAAAAATTGTTACATTGATATACTTGAATTATACAGAAGTTTTTTTTTCTTTTAAAAAAGAAACATATCATAATAATAAATTAATAATAAAAATTTATAGTTATGGCAAAAGGCACAAATGAAAAAAATTATGTCTTTTATGTTTGCATTGAAATCACCTTGTCAACAAAGGGAATAACTATAAATAAAAGTGTAGCTTAAAGGAGGATTTGTTTCATAATGAAATTGGCCAAGAGAAGCGAGAAGTGACAGCCCCGGATTTTCCTTCATTAGCTGGTGTATTAAGATGAGGTCAACTAGTAATTATACACAAGGCAAATTGCTCTATCTTAGAAATAGAACAACATATAATCTGATATAACTCCCAAAAAGACATAGGGATAAAAACACTTTTCTTATTCCGTATGCAAAAATAAACACATAAAAATTCTCGTTCTTTCATTCTCCGATTCGGTGAAACCTGAAAAACCAACACTGTCAACCACAGATAAGCTTAGGACGCAGTAATCTTCAGTTTAAACGGAGCGTCTGTGATAAATAACATCACGGAAATATGCAGAAGGGTCACGAGAGGAAGAGTTGATTTACAGACCCGTGATGACATATTAGTGTCCCAGGGAGAATTGTGACGGACCTCTAGTGATACAATCCAAGTGTTAAGTCTTAGAGCGGCTTTGGAGACACATTAGTTGATTATTGGAGACCCGACCATTAGAGAAACTGGACTGTTAGGCTAGATGAGACGAAAACCAAAGTAGAGTAAATGAAAGAAGAGAAATAATGAGAACGTCTTGTCTACCAACGTGTTATCTGATTGTTCCAGTACGACAGAACGAGTTGGTGTGACTATTTAAGTAAAGGGACTACAGAATATAGAGCCCTGAGTTAACCTTACAAATAATCTAAGTAAGCTTTCTAAATATTCTGCCTAACGCATTGTTTTAAGTACATTTAATTTCTACAATTAGTTATGCTGTTAAATATACAGATCGATCGAGATCAAGACGAAACTCTGATTCAAACATGCGCCGACTCACACAAATACACATACACGCACACACACACACACACACACACACACACACACACACACACGCACGCACGCACACACACACACACACGCACACACGCAAAGAAAAAAAAACATGATATTTACATAATAATCAATGAATATTGGTAATGCAACATTTTGAAAACAATCGCAAAAATGTTATTATTTTTTTTCTTCACAATTTACTTGCCATTTAAACTATGGGCTTGATTTAAAAAAAAAAAAACTTGCGTCAATAAATTATATGGCAATTACATCTTCTTCTTTGGTTATTTTTTGTTGTTAGTTATTCTCTTCTCATGTTAACTTTATAAAATTTAAACTTAAAAATAAAATCTTTTCCGCCTGCTTTCTGTTTGTGTGCGTTATCGACTTCTCTTCAAAACCTCTAGAGACAAAATAAACTAACAAAGAAACGGGATAATTGCTAAGAAAATCGAGTGAGAACAAAATACTGCCTCCATGGAAACGTTTTTAATGTTTTCCCTGTCTAAAACTTGCAAACAATGGCGGCAATTTCCAAGCTAATCTTGTCGCGATAATCACTAGTCTCTCCTGGTGTACAACCAGCGGAGGCGGAGAAGAGGAAAGGGAGGTAAGAGCCGACAGAGCGATGTTTACTGGGCATGAAATTAGATTCTTATCGGCTGGAGCGTGCCGCCGTCGTTCAAGATAAGATTACCGACAAACGCAATTTTAAAAAAATCTATTAGTAAACCTGGGTTTTAGGATAGTGAAAGTGTTAAATTCACTCATCATGCCCCCTTTCGCCAAATGAAAATCTTCTAAATTAACTATGAAAATCTTGACGTAGTCGTACAGCCGAGGGCTGCCTAGAGACGCCTTGATTTGGATCAATTGTAGTATCGGATAATAGGAATTTACAACTTTGAATGGAAATAATAATATATAACTGCAACCTCAGGTTGTAAGCGAGACTTATTTGACCATAATGAAGACTCATTTGCAAATAATAGACACGTAGACACCTAATACGTTTCACACAAATAATTTACATTAGCAGTTAATGAGATCATTTTTTTCAGATGAAAAAAGTACCGTAATAGAGTATATTTTGTTATAAAATCTACAGATTAAAAAAAATTGATCCCTTGCTGACCATGTGGGTCCATGGGAGCAAATGAAGTAGCGTTCACAAGTTTCATTGACCACTAACGAGCATGTGATTGTATGGTTAGCGCAAGGCCTTACCATTCCGCGGTTTCGGGCCCGCGCAGGGGCGGATTAAGACTGCACGGGGCCCCGGGCTGCAATCAAACGGGGGCCCTATCCAGCCAGCGTCCCTTAAAATGATTGTTAACAGCTAATATAAGACTTTAACTAAATATTAATAATGAAAAAAAAAAAACGAACACGAAGAAGTAACTGTTTGAAGTGTTCGCCGGTATGTTACAATTGAGTGTAAAAACAAAAACTTTTAATTCCACTGCTGGGAATAGAACCCGGTACCGCTTGCACCACAAGACATTACTCTCTCCACACGGCCGGCGCAGCTCGTCATAACGGAAAATTTTTAAAAAAAAATATAAACAATAATTTAAACTATGTTCTCTAAGGGAGGCAATTAAATCCAGTTGTAGAGATAATATTTATTAATTTATTTTATTTATATTTCCAAGGGTTCGTGCATACATTCGTACACTTTTATTATAAAATATAAAAAGTTTGGGGGCCCCTGGCTTTAGCCCGTTCAGCCCCCCCCCCCCTTAATCCGCCATAGGGCCAGCGACACGTGTGCTTGCTGCGGATCGGTGGTCCAGCTCGCTACAACTTAGACCACCGCGCCCCCCATAACATCTATAGATGTTTTTGTAAATCACTTAGTTTTTATCGGTGTATTTGGTGTGAGCTAACATTCTATATAACATGCTATTATCTTGGGCTGGTACTGATTAATTTTTAAAAAATTCTGTTAATCGGGACAAATTTAATCGATTAATCGATTCATTTTGTTAAATTATTTTTCTAAAACACATATTTAGATCCCGTTAAGTTGCCATTCATTATTTCACGTAGTCCTTTAAGTTGCGGTAATTCCATGACTTCCAAAATTTGTGACGTAATACAACAAATTCTTACTGCTATGCAAGAAATAAAGAAGAAAAAGCTTCTTTTTTTGTTTATACATCCACGTTAGTTAAATATTAATAATACGAGAGAAAAGAATGCAAGTAGCAAAAAAGAATTATCTATAAATTGGAAACAAAAACATTAGATATATGTTCTTAAATTGTAATCAAACTGCAAACGATCAAATTAATTTTAATCGATTAAAGTTTTCAATGATTAATCAAGTAATAATCGATAGTTTCCGCAACCCTACTATTATCACATATCTTTCTTCAAGGCCTGCATGTTTCTGTAAAGAAAGTTACTGCCAGAAGATCTAAGCTGCCATCTATCGCCCAGTTAAATAACTACAGTTTTTATATTCCCTTCAGATTGTTTCCACTTTGAAAAGCTTTTGTAAGTCATGGTCTTGTAAGGATTGCTTCTTAGAAAGTTCCTATGCGCGAGTGTTCGCTTAAATATCCTGGTTTATGTGACAACTATCACTGTGAGCGCTAACGTGGTATTTTTCAATTACCCTTTGACTTCCGCAACTTTCTAAAGGCCGAAGGGTGGACAAGTCATGACAGCCGAGTCGACCATCAGTTGTATTTACCTTTGGTTTATAGGATATGAGTGCTTCTTTTATTTTTTCATTTTGCGATTTATGACATAGTTTAGTTCGGAGCTCTTAAGCTTGTATTATGGGAACTGTTGATTGATGTCCTGGGTAAATAGCACGAGAAAAGAATGTAGGTCTTTATTCTGGGTGAAATACAGACATAGATATCGTCAAAGGTCCAGCATCCAGTTAATTAAATTGTACTACAGATGGTTAGTTGTTAATATTTTGTTTCGTTTAATTTGAAATAGTTGTCGCAGAAGTTTCGTTTAAGGTAGAGTGCTAAAAAATTCATATTTAATATTTGAATATGTGTTCTAATAAAAATGTATTGAGGAAAACGACTGTACCTTGAAAGAACAAATAACGACAACTTAAAATTTAGTGTGAATAGCCTTATAAACCTTAGTTTACTTAAAAATCTTAAATACTTTGGAATCTCAGGTCTCTTACATCAATGGATCCAAGACTTCCTATTGGGTAGGGAGCAAACTGTAATAATAATGAATGGCTCTAAATCTGCACCAATAAAAGTTAACTCAGATATTCCACAAAGTACTGTGCTAGGTCCCTTACTCTTTTTAATTTATATAAATGATTTACCCAACAACATCTCAACAGGAACAAAAGTTAGGTTATTTGCTTATGATTGTATAACCTTTAGAGCAATTAAATTAGAACAAGATAGCAAAAGTTTTACAAAAAGTCTTAGATGAATTAATAAAACTGGAAACTAACTGGAGTATGTCCTTCCACTTAGAAAAGTGTTAACTGCTAAGATTAAGAAAGAAAAAGAAACAAATAAAGAACTAACCCAAACTAAAGATGCAAAATACTTAGGACTCTTAATAATTGAGAAACTATAATGGAATCGCCTAGTGTATGAAGATATTAAAACAAACTAATAAAAACATTAGGTTAAAAAAACAGTTTTACAAATGTAATAAAGATATAAAACTAAAATGCTACCTCACCCTGGTGAGACCTATACTAGAATACGCATCTTCTGTATAGGACCCATCCACCAAAGAAAACATTGATAAACTAGAGCAAATTAAAAAAAATAGCTGCACGATTCACTACTGAAGAATATTCAAAACTGACAAGAGTAACACCATTAGTTAAATCATTAAACCTTGAAACACTAGAGGATAGAAGAACCAAGAGTAAATTAGTAATTATACATAACGCAATTATTTCTAATTTATAAATACAAAACAAGGAAATTTTAATACAACTCTCAGATAGACATAAGAATAAAAACACCTTTCTTATTCCGTATGCAAGAACAAGCACATACAAGTTTTCTTTCTTCCCGTCCGGAATTCGGGCGTGGTTAGGGTTGCCTGAGGAAACCAGGAGCCAACACTTTATCATCACTTACAAATCTATGAAAAAGAGTGCAGGACTAGACACAAACCATAGATAAACGTAGGACGCAATACTCTTCTGTATAGAAGGAGCATCTGTAACAGATAAGATAATATCGATACAACTTTTCACAATAGGTGTTGCTAAAATGGGGCAACTCGACAAAACCTTTTGTTCAGTTTGACAATTAAGTGAAAAGGCCATCATTAAGATTTTATAAATATATGTTAAGTGTCTTACAAAACAGTGAAAATGTTGACATACCATTTAAAGGCTTAAAGGTGAAGTTAACATCTATTACTACTACAACTAAAAAAAACCTTGTCTGACGATGGACCCGTCAAACTCTACACACGGACATTTTGTGGTAATCATACGTTCAGACAATCACCTAGAATAGTATGACAATGAGATCAAGGAGCTGACATCGAACATTAAAGAAGAATTTATCTATAAATTATAATAAATAACTATTATGGCTGATTATACCATAAATGCTGTAGCTATGCACATAGGTTTTGGTGAGATGTCAATGAGGCGATATGCCATCTGAGACGCTACAAGATCTTATCTCTAGCCATGCATCATTAAAACTGTTCATTCAGCCTAACTACAACCGCTGAAACAAATTGAAAAGAAAACCTTGCCTGCCGCGGAGGTCCGACTCTGTCACACTCCGTTAGCTACGTCATTGATAATTATTGTTCTTTGATCATAACTGATAGCAGACACATACCGGGTTAATAACGCCATGAATGTCTTCGAGTCTGGACGCGACCATATCCCTATACAATACTACGGTTTGGTTGGTAACGTGGTACAGTGTTTATTGGATACACACTGTTTGTTTTATAATCATGTCTATCGATTGATGTTGTTTAGACGTATACTTTATAAGGTATCAATGCACAGAGAACCAGTAAAATCATCAGTTTTTGGTGTAACAATTTTAGTCATGATTGTAAATTAACTCTTAAGAAGGAAGCTTTTCTTACATTTAAAACTATCTTTTAAAAAATAATTTAAAGAGTAAAAAAAAAAGTCATTTTAAAAGATTCATTTTTGTGAGATATAGTTTCACGTTCGCTTATTCTTTGGTCTAATGTTTTTATAATTCAAAATTTTATAAACTATTTAATTCTGATTTGGTGTCATATCGCATATTGAAACGAAACATTATTTGAGGCGTCCAATATACGCTTGACCATTTTATGATCCATGTAACACGAGAATATTTTAATCAAACAAGAGTTTTGTTTTAGGATACTTCTTCTAAAAGGCGGTGTTCTCATGTCAGCACACTTATTTATACAATTATAGAGTTCTATAATGTTGATAGATTTGGATTCTACGATATAATTTATTAATTTTCATCAAGAACTAAATAAAGATTTAGTGTAAATTAAAATATAAATAGATCTACACGTTTTTATTTCAATGCACTTAAAAGTATAAAATAAAATTATCGCACATACTACGACTTCCTTCCAATGTTTCATGTCTGCAGGTGCGATGTTGAAAAGCAAATAAGGGGGAATTATATAGTTAAATATAATTTTGAAAGACATTTATTACAACTAATCAGTGGCGTCACTAGTTTGGTGCGGTGGGGTCGGGCCGCCCGGGTGACACCATCCCAAGGGGTGACACCAACATGTAAAAGTATGTATGTCCCCGTTTTTTGGCACTGGAAGAATCGGAGGAGTTCAATGGGGTAGGTCGTGAGGGGGTGACACCAACCCTAGTGACGCCTCTGCAACTAATTACTATTTTTAAAAAATAAACATTAACACATGACCTTACCTGATGATAGATTCACCTAAACGCTCTTGGATTCCGTTTAAGATATATATATATGCAATTTGTCAGCAACTCTTAGCCCTTTCAGATGTGTAATGTTATAGATAGAGTTATCTTAGATTGCTGCACAGTTGTTTTTTTAATGGAGGAAGTCAGCCGTTTGTTTTTCAAGATGACATTGTTAAAATGTCTTTATTGGTTTGCACGACAATTTTAAAACCGGTTATCACTTTATTAAGAGATCAGTTTGTGAATAAATCCAATCTAGGAAAAAGAAATTTATAATTGTTCACACTTAAACATTACCAAAACAAAATCAAATATAACATAAATAATATCGGGCCCTGCTTTGAAACACAGAAAAGTAAATGTCAAGATATTCGTGTTTAGTTTGGGAACAGTACACAAGATGGTCAAATGGACCTTTAAAATAGATTGCTTCACCAGGAAACACAACACTTAACATATTAAAAGAATGAAAACAAAAATTTAATTACACCGCGTTCTCTTCCGCCTTCTTCTCTCTTTCAAAATCAATGATTTAAAAACCGCGTGTGTATCTTCCTTAATTAAATTAATTACGTCATACCAATCACAGTTATACAAGAGATTACTTCATGATTTGACTTGATTAGACCCGCAGACGTCTGTGTTGCGTGCGAATACCTCCCTTAACTCTTGCATTAACATAGCTCCGCCCCCTCCCCCATATATTTGTTTAGGTTAGAACCTCTGGGTACTTGCTTGACTTATACTTCGATTTGAACTCCATGCCCTGCGCAGTTACACTTCTTATGGTAATGTAGTTTAATATTTTACCCTGATTCGACGGGTCAACTTGACTAGACGTTTGTGTTTCAGGCATAAAACCCACGCTATTGATTCGACTTGGTTTTCTTTCTATTCATCAGATAGCTCAACGGCGCGCCTTTTCTCCTAGGAACTAATTGTAAAGAATTTCAATGTTGAACGTTTGTCAGAAGCTAGTGATACGTGAGCCAATCTTTTTGTGACGAACATGTGGCACTAAATGAAATTTCTTAAAGTCGAGACGACTAAGTCAATGTTTGCTGATCAAATCTAAGAGGTATGCAATTTTGCCGCTAAAAGGAGGCCATTCGTTTGTTTGGTTCCTTGAATGATTTCCCATTTGATCAAATGACTTCTTCTGTGCTCTTTGTTTCGTTTATGACGTTCTAATGTGACTACATTTTTACAAGACTTCTCAATAAGTCTTCATATTGGGAATTATTTCATTCGTGAAATTCTCGACATAGATTCACGTCTTATATTTGGACCACTAACTTTGACATTGCCTCAGTAGTCACGTAACTAGGGCTATAGCTGTCCAGGAAGGGTTAGAGCTTTCTAAAAAGGCAATGGTTGTCTAAAAAGGCTAAAGCTGCCCAGGAAGGACTGGAGCTGTACCAGAAGGGCTAGAGCTGTACAAGAAGGGCTAAACCTAAGAAAGGCTAGAACTGCCCAGGAAGGGCTAGAGCTGTCCAAGAAGGACTAGAGCTGTAAAAGAAGGGCTACAGCTGTACAAGAAGGGCTAGAGCTGAACAAGAAGGGCTAGAGCTGTACAAGAAGGGCTAGATCTGTACAAGAAGGGCTAGAGCTGTACAAGAAGGGCTAGAGCTGTACAAAAAGGACTAGAGCTGAACAAGAAGGGCTAGAGCTGTAAAAGAAGGGCTAGAGCTGTCCAGGAAGGACTAGAGCTGTACAAGAAGGGCTAGAGCTGTACAAAAAGGACTAGAGCTGTACAAGAAGGGCTAGAGCTGTCTAAGAAAGGCTAGAACTGCCCAGGAATGGCTAGAGCTGTCCAAGAAGGGCTAGAGCTGTCCATGAAGGGCTAGAGCTTTCCACGAAGGGCTAGAGCTGTACAAGAAGGAATAGAGCTGTCCAAGAAGGGCCAGAGCTGTACAAGAAGGGCTAGAGCTGTCCATGAAGGGCTAGAGCTGTACAAGAAGGGCTAGAGCTGTCCATGAAGGTCTAGAGCTGTACAAGAAGGGCTAGAGCTGTCCATGAAGGACTAATGTCACCTTCTATTCCTTAAACAAAGAGACCGATTTATTCTTTTACAAAAATTGGCAAAAATTTGCCCCCCCCCCCCGGNCAACCCCCCCCCCCTTTCCAATAATAATGTGATACCGATATATAGGCGCCAATAATAGGATATTTCGCTCTTCATATAAAATCACGGTAAATATTTGAAACTAGATGAAATAAGCTTAACATTGGTGTGGATTGTGCGTAAAGTTATTATTTCTAGCTTCGGGGAATTCAAATTGGCGCGTTTGTCGAACACGGTGCTACATCATATGAGAACGTCTGTTTCTGTTATCGTCTGATATCCAGAGATCATATTTTCCCTCCCCCACACCCCTTCTCGCATCACTCAGCCATTATTGTGCTTTTAGACTACGACACACACACACACACACACACACACACACACACACACACACACACACACACACAAACACACATATGTGCACACATCCTGAGCTCAGTTTACTTTACAACATTGCTTTGATGTCTACATATAGTCTCCTTTTTCTATAGCAGTCACGTCATCTATAAAGGGGCGAGAAATCATCTAATATAATCTATTGGTATTTAAATAACGTATTTTTGTCCTTTCCCCCCATCAGCAAATCAATGATGTAGAATACCACGATGAATAGTAGTGAGAAAGACGCTTTTTGTAACAATATAATAGAAATCCGTTTAATCTCCTCACAAGAAGTGACAACATCTATCGGTCTATAAATAAACTAACTATAGATCAAACTAACATCTCCATTTGTAAGCAATATTTGTGTTTAAAAAAATAAACACAGCTTGCTGACCGAGGCAAAGTAAAGAGGAAATATCTTCAATGTGCAGGATGTAAACACACTTCGAAGACGAGTTAGCAATTTAACACAGAAAAAAGCAAAGGTGGAAATGCTCATACTGTTTAAAAAGACTTCTATAAGTTCGAGAGGTATTATGACAACTGGATGAAATAGTTGAGAAATAAAATAAACTTATTGGAAAATCCTGGCATACAAGAAAGAGATCTAATGAGAGATCGATTTTTTTTTCTTTCCTCACTACAGTTTACGTTGAACTGAAGGAAGAAACACAAATGAGTTTAAATAACAAGAAGAAGATAATTGAATACGAAGATGCCAATGGAACTGCTTCTTCCAAACTGACTTTCATACATGGAGATCCGCAGGCAAGGGAGACAATACCACTTCCTTTAAAAAGTAACCGTGTCACGAAAGCAGATCTCAAGATGTCCCCAAAAATAAAGAAATATAAATGAAATATTTAAAAAAAACCGGCGAAATGTTTTGAGAAGCACTGTGATTTCTGGGTCAAGGCCATTAGAAAAGATTTGTTAAACTTTCAAACTTTAAATTCTACGACTTCCCGACAAAAGACATTGGGCCGGGGGGGGGGGGGGAAAANAGGGGGGGGGGGGGGGGGGGGGGGGGGAGAAACGGCTTGTCTTATGGGTTGCATCACCTAAGGTGGCTGAAAACATTTTGCCGCCCGCCTTCACGTTAAAAGCTGGTCCAAAAATGGTGGTTCATTCATCTTAAGAGAAAATGCCACCCCCCCCACACACACACACTTTTACTCTTGACAATATTCCACAGTTCAATCTCAAGATTTCTAATCAATCAATAATAATTCAATCGGGTTTAAAAGACAATTTGATCGAAACTGAAATATTTACACGTATAAGCACTTTCCACAGAGAAATGCATTAGATAATCGATCAGCAAGCCGAAACATCGTTACAGATACATCACATTTAAAGCACAGTTTTCACATTAAATGGCATCACGTAGAAATCTCACGATTTCCTGCCAATAAAAATAACCCAATTTTGTTTTACACCAACTTAATCCACTAGTTTCTATAACCTCACAACCGGTGCATTAACGTAAGCATTCCAGACAAGCGAGAATCACCCGGAGAAAAAAACCAAAACACGATAACATTTTAAGGTAAATTTTCCCACGCATCCGATCTCCACCGAGGAATCTCCCGTAACTGATTTCTGGCGCTACGAGTGGTGAGACGGAATCACTTGCCCGTCTCTCCTCCAACGGTTTCCCCCCTCGATACCAGCCCACCCTCCCCAGCCCCCACGATACACGTAGTATCCCCCGTCCCGCAAGTCCTGCCTGAGCCGAGGGATTGCTCTCCACAGCATAGAGCTCGCGTGTCTTACCTCAGGCACGGGGTCAAGGTCTAGGTTAGATTTGTTTTGATGTTTCCTCCCTAAGTCCAGTGCTAAGTCTCTGGGGTCTCCTATGCCTATGCATTCCTGGGGCTCCTGGATGCATTATTTGTCTTTTCTTTCCATTCATCTGTCAGTAGCGGATAGACAAGATCGACTCCTCACATATGTCTGTACCTTGTGCTATATTTTACAATGGAATGTATGTGTATGTGTTTGTGTGTGTGTGTGTGTGTGTGTGTGTGTGTGTGTGTGTGTGTTTGTGTGTGTGTGCGTTTGGAGATATGGTTTTCTTGATAACTTAGCAATTTGATAACAGAGAAGTTATTAGATATAAAAACGGGATATTTCGATTTTTTGGGTATTGTTTTCATGTTTTTTCCTCATCTAACCCCAGATTTTAAAGTATTGTTTTAATTGAAAAAAAAAACATTTTTGATCATTTTTTTTCTGAAATGATGCTTGCAACGGAAAACCTACATTTAAGTGATGAAGCAAAGGACCCACATTTTCATGAGGACGAACCATTTTATAAAATGTAATCTATCATTTGAAACATGTATTACATCGTCACACGAAGCCATGGAGAGATTTGCCCATTGTGGGATATGTCAAGCCAAACACCAGGAAGATTCTTTTATCTTAATCGGCTTTATCTAGCTGTAATGATTTGAATGAGATACAATTTTTTCATTTATAAACATTTCGTGATGGAAGGGAATCTGTGTATGTGAAAATATTAAAAGACTGGAACAAAACATCTACAACTTTTTAACATTGTTTTGATAATCAAGACAATTATTTGTTTTCTTCTGCCTTTATCTAATTCACATCTCATAGCGTAAATAAACATTTTATAAGCATAATATATTAATCATAAAATATAATAAAATAAACTAGGAGAGGACTATTGAAAGAATGAATAAATGTTTGCTTTTATGATGTTAACACTTTCAATGCTCACAGTGTTAACACTTTCCATGCTCATAGTGCTAACACTTCACATGCTCATAGTGCTAACACTTTCCATGCTAATAGTGCTAACACTTTCCATACTCATAGTGCTAACACTTCACATGCTCGTTGGCGCTCTAATACTCTCTTCAAGGAATAGTCTCTAATTGTTCTGAAGTTTTGTTGTGTTTTCACTCTATTTCAATTTTTTTTATAAGACTCATCCATTACATTAGTATCGCAGACATTTAATAAACGCAAATAGAGACCCTTGTTGTTGTACATTGTTTATTAATCACTATATTTAAACATTCAATTAGCTCAGATCACTGCGCACCAAAGTGTGTTGCTGGTATCTGTGCGGTGTCCCTGATTCCCATTGTGCACTTGGTCACGTGTCACTTGCGGACAATGATCGTTTCACTCCCGGTAATTTGCTCCGGAGACAAGGGGCCGGCCTGTAATGAAACAACGAACGTCCCATGGCCATTCCATTACATCTTCGTTCTTCCGTTACTAACCCAACAATTCCATTAGTCTGATGGTCGATGTAGTCCGACTTTTTGTTTTGTTTTTAAAGACCGACTTTTTTGTTCTACTAGTAACGGTGTTAACATCTTGAGAGTCTACAAATACTAAGAAAAACTCGCAGACTGAGACGGTGTCTGAGGCGGGCATTGATTTTGAGCGGCAGAATAACAAGGTGAACAGTCAGTTGGAGTCAGCCTGGAGTCACACAGTGGAGTGTCAAGGACGAACTTCTACACAGTGGTGTCAAGTGTCAAGGACGACACAGCGGAGTCAAGGACGAACTTCTACACAATGGTGTCAAGTGTCAAGGACGACACAGCGGAGTCAAGGACGAACTTCTACACAATGGTGTCAAGTGTCAAGGACGACCTTCTACACAGTGGTGTCAAGTGTCAAGGACGACCTTCTACACAGTGGTGTCAAGTGTCAAGGACGACCTTCTACACAGTGGTGTTAGATCTAACAAAATGTATGCCATTACTGGGTGAATAAAAACTTTTAATTGAACCTTGAATTCGGCGAAAGCAATTTCTTGTAATGAGAAAGCTTTAAACAAAGACAACTGTAGTTTCTCGATTTAAAAAAAATGTATTTAAAATATAAATAAGATGGCTGTAAATTCAATGAAATTATTGGTTATATATTCTCAACTAAATCACAGATAATGCTCTGCGATTACTAATTAAGAAATAAAATGAATGGAGATATTGTTTTTACATTTTCAGATTTTTAAAATTTTCTGCTTCAGCTTTAGCATTTAAAACAAATAGAATTCAATTCTTGACATACTTCAAATTGAGGTAAAATGTGATTTTTTTCCCCGTGTTGCTTTTAACGACACCATGAAATATGAAAGTGTCATCAGTTACATTAAATGGCTCTGAACATCCAATTGGAAAACCATTTTTATATGTTTAAAATTTCTGGCCAATCTGTTCGAGATTTGAACAGCAACTCTTCCTGAACCATATAGAGGGTTTGGGTCGTTTGCAAATTATGTCAAGGTGGTCTTAAAGGATGTGCACGGGCCTAAAAAATTACCGTAAAGATTTACTGAATTTCCTGAAAAATCAAAAGAAAACATTACCCGAAAAAATAATCAGCATTTGGTCAATTTCTCACCAACCATTACATCTATCCGCTCAAAATAAACGTTAAACTGTAGCTTACAATATTTAGAACAATGTTGGAGAAGGAAATGTTGAAAAATCTCTTTTTATCCGTAATTTTAGCAGTAATTTGTATATAGCAATTATTTTGTTTACGTTTAAAAATTACTGATTTGAAATGACTCTTAATTTAATCTAGAATGATTTCCCTTGAATAAAAAAAAAAGAAAATTCTTTGTTGGAAATGGCATTTAAATACCCATTCGGGCTTTTTTTTATTACTTCTTTTTTTATTTATTTTTATTTTTTTTTATTTTATTTTTTAAAGTTATTGATTTTGGTTAACATTACAAGGTAAGAGAGTGCTGAGGGCCGTTTTGTTTTTGGATTTAACTTTAAGTTTTCAATCTATGTATGTGAAGACTTGTGAGATTGACGTTTGTTGTGACGTTTGTGATGTTTGCGATTTTAGTTTAGATGTATGACGTCATAGCATTTACTAACTTTTAAGCAACCACCGCACATACAAAAATGGCTCAAAGAATTTTATAAAATGCAACACGCCAATCCATTAAAATCAGGATGGAGATTCGTAAGTCAATTATTAGTTCATAAAATTTGAATATTTTTTATACCAGTAAATGTTATTTAACAAATGTAAGCTGTTTGAAATTTGATGTACAGCACTTCTCAAAAGGCCTACTTAACCTAGAAAACGAATACATTTTCGAAAAGAGAGTGATTGAACAGTTCATGGGTACACCTGACATAATTGAGAGTCAGAAAATACTCAAGAGACAAAAATTCTTTATGAAACTGTTATCAGATCAGTTGTAAAGTTATGCAAGTGAAAATTTGACCTTAAAAAAATCAGAAGAAAACCTGTTTAAATATATGGGAGAGTAACGTTTTTAGAAAGTGTATGGACCAAAAATGGTAACTACGGATGGAGAATACGAAACAATCTTGAAATGTCCATTTTATACCAGGATCCCACGATAGTGGTAGACTACGCTGGGTAGGACATTTAGAAATAATTGAACAATTACAGAGGAACAAAGAGATTCACCAAGAAAATCCTAGCGAATAATGGCTCTAGAGAAGATATATGCTCAGATGTATAGTTGATACAAGTAAAGATCCACAAAAACTGGGATACCACTCTTGGAGACGAAATGTTTTGGTTAGGTCTGAGTGGAAAGAGGTGGTGAGGCACCCAAAGCCATTCGTGGGTTGTAACGCCACAGGGTGGCTGAATGAGCATGTGTGCGAAAAGTTTTCTCAAGCTTGTATTTTATGGGCTTTCTGTAACCGGTTCAATAACATTTTTCCTACCGACACAGTCCAACCGCATCGTTGTCACCGTTCTGGCCAGTCTGTTTATAAGACATGCGTGCAACAGCCCGCCTCTTGAATTGTTTACAAATGTTCTGACGCAAAAACCTAATTGAGGATTTGGATCAATAACATTAATTCATGTTTTTAAATTTAAAACTTAATCTCGTTTTCATTATAGCTAAATTGAGAAAAAACGGTTAAAATATGTTTTAAAAAATTATTATTATTTTTTTACATTGAGACGAATCTTTCATTCCTTCTCAACATTATTAATGAAAGTCGGCGCAGAGATTGTGTGTGACAATCAAGAACAATAACCCATGCTTAAACTAATTAAACCCCTTTGTCTTGATAAAGATCTCACTGTTAATTCTGAATTTTAAGAAAAAAGAATAAATTTAGCATTTATTTTGTTTTATTTATTGATTCCCGAATGTAATCTCTAAAATATTAAAAAAAAAAAAATGATTATTTTAAAGGGAAAACAACAATGTGTTCATATATGTACAATGCGTTGTGAAATGGACATGTAAAAGAATATTGATATCGTTCACCGTCGTGCAAGGGACGGGACGATACGAAATCGGCTTATTTGTAAAGTCAATGTCACTAATTGTTGATTCTCTTTTATTTAATCAGCCCCAGTTTTGTGTTGCAAAACATTTTCTATAATTTATCAGTTTACGCACATGTCAGCACAGTGGCGGATTAAAGGAGGGGGGGAGGCGCAGAAAGGGCTGAAGCCTGGGGCCCCAAATGTTTTAGGGGTCCCCAAACTTATAATAGTGTATAAAAAGGGTATTCTAATGTTTGCCTAAATCCCTAAAAAATCATAAATCCTACATAAAAAAGGCTAATTTCTGTGCGGTCATCGATTGCGATTGGTCCCTAAAATTCCCACAGCCAATCATACAATTAAATCTCATTTTACAAATTGAATATGTTTACGCGGACGTTCAAAGCGAATTAATGTTTGTGCAGTATTTGTTTCCAAGACTTTATTTTGAGCTGTGCGCTTTCAAAAATATTTTGTCAAACAACGGTGTGCACATTTTTTTTAATGAAAGCCTTGGCTTTTTTGCAGGTACTTTCTTTATTTGATAGATACGTAGAAAAATGTTTCATTACAAATGTCACACGATGCAAGGGGTTTATTTTTTTAAAGTGTAAATGAATTTGTGAGTTTTGTTAAATTCTGTTGTGTTACATATTTCGTCATTAATTAAAAATTAAAATTCTAATTCTGTAATTAGTTTGTGAATTTTACGTGGAAAGCGATGGCTCAAGTCAACTATTTCTAATACAGAGATAATTAAAAACACATATAATAAAATACTATTCCCTGCTGCAGTAATTAACGAAGGGGCAACTGGATATCTGGCATGCCGGAAATACGGACCGGATTTTTGCCACTATCTGGATTCGGCAAATACTTATCGTAGAACCGAAGAGTATCCAGGAATCGGTGGAGTAATTAATTTTTCAAATAATTTTATTTTAAATATAAATAAATTTATAAACAAATATAAATATTTTAAAAAAAAAAATAAAAAAAAATAACCAGAAATGAGTTTTTCGTATTGGGATTTATAGTCAAAATAGTTGGTTTTACTGGGTGCTTATTATAACTATAATGAATAGGATTTTTACGTAATGCACATTTATGGCAGGTCAAACGGTTGTTGGAGGGGAGGTAAAATATGCTACCAAACGACGACGGGACGTCCTTGTAATGGGTTTGTTGCTTATAAAATCGTCGAACAGTAAGAAATACAAGAAAGGGAAACAATAACCTCACAATTTTTTGGGGCTTAATAGATAATTTCGCCATGAGAAAAGTTCGCAAACGTACCTTTTAAGTTGAAATATATAACAATATAGATTTTAATGATGTGTGGTTCATTTAATTATATATAATATATNCTAGAGACATAATTACAGGAGTTATATATATATATATATGAAATTTAAATCTATTTAATTTTGTGTTTCGTAACACTCTTACAAGTCACAGTCTTATATTAGCTGCTAGCACTTCTTTTACGCAATCGTACACTGCATGATCCTGGACCGAGTTTTATTTGCAGCCAGGGGCCCCTTGCAATCTTAATTGGCACCTGTTTCAGCACAATTAAATTATTAAGAATTATGTGTTAATCGTTATATAAAATATATATTAGGCCAAAAACCACAATTGTGTTGTTTTGAATATTATAGCCTTTAATTGATCCGTTATATATGTTACATTTATTTTTCTAAGATGTGGAGGAGTTGAAATCATAAAAAGAATAAAGCGCCTTTGATCTTTAACTCTTTAAAAAAAACAAAAAAACTCTTCAGTGACGATTACTTCCGGTTAATTCCCAACAAAAGTTTCCTCTCGTCCTATTGACGGCCTATCGTCAGGCTGAGCCTCACTTTCTTTTGTCTTCATTACTTCCCGCGTGTCGGTTTGTGTCGAGGCAACAACTTCTCTTTATGACATCGATTTGAAGAACAATTTTAACAGAGTATTTCATCGGCCAGTGACGTCGGTATGTATATTTAAATGCTGGATTAACACAGAACGTCAGGGAATGGAACTAGTTAGGAAAGGTCATGCGATGTATCGGATATGTATGTCACGTGATGTTTATGATGGTTCATTCGTGTTATCCAGAGAGGTGATATATCGTGTGATGTTAGGAAGAGATCTGTCGGGTGATATGTCATTTGATGTAGTGAGAGATGTTATGTGATGTAGTGAGAGATGTTATGTGATGCAGTGAGAGATGATATGTGATGTAGTGAGAGACGATATGTGATGTAGTGAGTGATGTTATGTGATGTAAACTGTACCGTTGTCATGTTTTATGGGGAGTATAAAAACAATTTTAATGTGGAGATTTTATTTATAGCTTCTCTGAATTGGTGTTGTGAAAAGAAAAGTTTTATCGTCTGATTTTTAAGTTAGGTATATGTCGTTGTAAGAAGAAGCATGAGATGTTGTCAGTGACGTTGCTAGGGGGTGCGGTGGGGGCGGGCCGCCCCGGGTGACACCAGACTGTAAAATTCTGTATATTCCCGTTATTTGGCAAAGGAAAACTCGGAGGAGTTCTATGGGTTAAATCGTGAAGGGGTGACACCATGAGCTACCGCCCCGGGTGACACCATGAGCTACCGCCCCGGGTGACACCATGAGCTACCGCCCCGGGTGACACCATGAGCTACCCCCCAGAGTGACACCAACCCTAGTGAAGCCTCTGAATCTTGTGTAAGGTAAAGGTTATAAAAAATGTTGTTCTTGCTATGTTGATAGTAGAATTTTTACTACGATGTTATGGTAAGATAATTGTTGACGTTTAGAGTGTTATGTCATGTGATGTAAAGAATTTCTTTAAAAAGCATTAAAAAGGTCAAAATTTAAAAAAATTGAGATTTTTAATTTTATAAACCAACTATTATAATCGAAGGTGATATAGTAAAAATTGTAAATTTAAAAAAAAAAAAAAAGAATTATTTTAAAACAAAACAAAACGTTAAAATCAGGGTATTCTGGTGTAGATTAAGAACAAAATTGATATATCTTATTTAGCTGGTTAAATGCAGCCAAATATATTTACTTTTTACTTGAATTACAGCTCTTGTCATCTTTTAAAAGTTAAAAATTGTATTGCAATTGTATTTGTCAATGAAATTATCTGCCTTTGATTGTGTATAATTCTGTTGAGTGTTTTAAAATGTTTTTAAATGCCTATTCACATACTTCGAATTATAAAAGAATAAATCATTATTGTTTTACAGAAAGCAATTATGTTGCAAACACAGAATGAATGTTATTTTTTTAACATACAGAATGATACATTTTGTGTCTACCCTTGTGCTGGTGTCACATAGTAGGGTCAGCACCTCCTAGAAAGGTCTAGAGACATAGATATAGTACCAGAGACATAACTACGGACTATAGACATAACTACAGGACTAGAGACATAACTACAGGACTATAGACATAACTACAGGACTAGAGACATAACTACAGGACTAGAGACATAACTACAGGACTAGAGACATAATTACAGGAGTAGATACAGAACTACAGGGCAATAGACATAACTACAGGACTAGAGACATAACTATAGGACTAGAGACATAACTACAGGACTAGAGACATAACTACAGGACTAGATACATTACTACAGGACTAAAGACATTTCTACATGACTAGAGACATAACTACAGGACTAGAGACATTACTACAGGACTAGAGACATAACTACGTGACTAGAGACATAACTACAGGACTAGAGACATAACTACAGGACTAGAGACATAACTACAGGACTAGAGACATTACTACAGGACTAAAGACATAACTACATGACTAGAGACATAACTACAGAACTAGAGATATTATTATAGGACAAGAGACATTATACAGGACCAGAGACATAACTACAGGACTAAAGACATACCTGCAGGACTAGAGACATAACTACAAGACAGGAGACCTTATTATAGGACTAGAGCCATTATACAGGACTAGAGACATTTCTACATGACTAGAGACATAGCTACAAGACTAGAGACATAACTATAGGACTAGAGACATAACTACAGGACTAGAGACATAACTACAGGACTAAAGACATTTCTACATGACTAGAGACATAACTACAAGACTAGAGACATAACTACAGGACTAGATACATTACTACAGGACTAAAGACATTTCTACATGACTAGAGACATAACTACAGGACTAGAGACATAACTACAGGACTAGAGACATAACTACAGGACTAGAGACATAACTATAGGACTAGAGACATAACTATAGGACTAGAGACATAACTATAGGACTAGAGACATAACTACAGGACTAGATACATTACTACAGGACTAAAGACATTTCTACATGACTAGAGACATAACTACAGGACTAGAGACATAACTACAGGACTAGAGACATAACTACAGGACTAGAGACATAACTACAGGACTAGAGACATTATTTCAGGACTAAAGACATAACTACAGGACTAGATACATTACTACTGGACTAGATACATTACTACAGGACTAAAGACATTTCTACAGGACTAGAGACATAACTACAGGACTATAGACATAACTACAGTACAAATAAATACATGTACATTTTACTTTAATTAACAGAAAACTAGACATTTAAAGTCACAACTTTACTTTCCATTTTTAATATTAACCATTTATGTGGAACTGTAAGGTGATAATACCGCACATCTGAAATATTCAACACTCGCATTTAACCTGAAATTGTATTTGAAAAACCCGCAATGAAAAATCATCATTGTTTTTCAGATATCTTTCATTCTACAAAAAGAAAAAAAAACATACAAAAATCTCCCCACTTTGAAGTCTTGAATCATTTTTTATTACAACTAACCGATCAGATCTCTGACTCACTTTCCATAATTGACAATTCCATTGGCATGCGCTGCAGCTATAATAGAATCACAAACAAAGACTCATAATTGCTGTGTGGCATCGAAATAAAAGGGATGGAACTCGAGATAATGAGAGCGTGTTCCCATCGCACCACTCCAGGAAACAGCAGGCCTCCACAAAACGCTAAAAGTCTTGCTCGTTATATTTTTCATAGTCTTTTTTTTTCATGTAAAATTCTATTCAACACTTTCACAAACATCTAGATATCTATTAATAGTTTCCTAGAAATATTATATATAGTAATAGTAAATAAATAATTAAGATATGATATTTTCGACATTAATGACCATTATGAAGAAGATCGATAAACCATGAACGTAGTATGAGGTAGTTATCACGAAAGGTTTAAATATAAATGACCATTTCCACGTCTCCTTATGTAAACTATTTTGTTAAAGAACTTTGATTTTAGAATGTACGTTCATTTCTCTGTGTGCGAGAAAGGCTTATGTAGTTTGTGTTTGCTAACCTTAAATTTAATCGTATTTCAGTGATTTCTAACGAAATCTTGATCCTATCTTATCTTACTTACAGAACTCCTTCCATACAGAAGAATTCAATTTTAAAATTGTGGGGCGTGGGAGCGAGCCCACGTTAAAGCCACTACAAAAGTGTTGAGAAATGACTATCGCTAAGAAAGTTTCCCGTTGAACCTGGAGAGGGATGAGCACCACCAGTGTCTACCAAGCCCGAGAATGTTCTAATGGAAACATTAGAAACCCTACAATCTCGTAAAAAGAGGTTATGGGACTAAAAATTTTAAAAAACACACATAAGAAAAGTAAAAACAAAATGATTACATTCAAATCGTTGCATACACGGCACCCTTCTGTCATACCCATGGCTTTACTAATTTATAATTTGTTTATTTTTTAATTTAGGACGATAATGTGTTTATCTCCCCCCCCCCCCACACACACACAAATTGACAAAACGGCTTTATAGATAGTGTAATTATGTTTTAAATGTTAATAAAATTTTACTTAAAAATGAATAAAACTAACAAACAAAGACAACAAACAAAAACATATTTTTAAAAAAATCATAAAGATAGCAATAAGGTCTTTAAAAATTACGTGCAAGCAAATTAATACCTGAGTCCTTGTGACAAAGATTATTCCAGTGGTAAGTTATCCGTTTAAATGGTTGCAAATTTAATGAAAATATTGTCCCAATTTTTACATTTTTGTCCACTATGTAAACAGATTCAGATAATTTGCCGCGTCCCTACCAAGCACCCAAACTTAGCGGATGTCCTAGTCTTCTAAATCTAACAGATTATGCCCCCTGCCCCCACGTTCACATTTGCACTGCCGAAACGGTTGTCTTGTTAAGGTCACTGAAATACTGAACTCACTGCTCTCATTATAGTGCCAGCTATTTTATCTATTGTATGTCAGACCAGCAGACCCCACCGATATATGAGGGTGTCATTGCTGCGTCACACTCCAGGATTCTGTCTAATGTGTTAGGATGGCACTTACAGTCAAATGCCCCTACCCATGGCTGCCTTAATCCTAGCACTAGCCTTGGCATTTGTCCCACCCCTGATCTTAACCAAAGCCTTAATCTTTACCCCAGACCTAGCACTAACCAGGATCTTAACCATAATCCAAAGCCGATTCCTTTCAGTGTCTTAGGCTTCATTATTTTTAGTGGCATTTTGGTCCACTACCGTGAAATATACCTGGAAAGTTTTTATTGACACAAAAATGTAATGCAAAACTGGAAATATGAGTCATGGATCAGATCAAATGTTTAACCACGTGGAAGGTGCAATGGAGATAATATTTCTTCTCTCCCTTTGATCCATTTAGAATGTAAATTTATTTGACGTTAAATCAATTTAGCAGTCTGTATCCCAACAGCGTACATCACATTAATATTCTTTTGAAATCAACGTTTTGTGAACATATTGTAAATAAAGAATACAATAACAAATAATAATAATTAAAAAAAAATTTAAAAAATAAATCAATCTATCAGTATACATAATTTGCATTGTATGTCCTGTCCTTCCGTCCCGTCCGTGACGCTACTAATTTTAGAAAGCAGCGCACCAAATTATTGCACCAAAAATAGCCATTTTCCAACGCCCGCATAAAATTGTTACATTTGCAAATAAATGAATTAAATAAAAATAAATGAAAGTTCTGTATTACATTATTTTTTTTATACTGATATACATTTTTTTCTTCAAAATTATAGATTTCAGCTGAAATTTATTTATTTTGAAAACTTCCGTCATTTTCGACGGGTGAGAAACTAGTAAAACTTATATTAATATTACTTTGTTAGAATCCTCAAATTTTTGACTGCCATGAATATTAAACCAGACCCCGCTACTCCCACAAAAAGGTTTGTGTTTATAGAAACGGTTACAATTTGCACTTGTTAACACTTCCTCCGCTTTATTTCACGGTGAAGTTTACAAAGTTAAGAAGTGTTTGTCTTTACGGGTGCGTGCGGAAATAGGAATTTTCGTGTCACTTTGATGTTCGTCATCTTCACACAGCAGTAAAACACACGACCTCACTACAACCATACACACATAGACGTCAGCTCACACGCAGCAGGTCGGATGCCCTTGTTGACAAAAGCAGGTCTCTCTAGCTAGTAATCTGTTGCTGAGAGCACGGGTTGTGCCGCCATGTTTGTTTGTACGCTGACATGAAGGCCGTGTGTCATCCTATTTTTCCGTTTGTTGAGCACACATATTATGTAGGGGACGGGGGGGGGGGACTTTTAACAATAACAAACCATTTTTATCAATCTGAAGTCGAAATGACATGATAGCTCCTCGTTAATACCAGTGCCCACGAGGCAGTGCTATTTCCGGCTATTTGGGAGTTTTATAGAGGACAGCAAATAGTAAATTTACTATTTTCGATCCAAGAGTTTAACAAGGTTTCATTAAATAACAGTTGACACTTTATGATGAATCCCTACAATTTAGTAATGAAACTTTTTATTTAATAAACTTAAATTTGAAAAAAAATTAAAAAGGAGAATAAGTCACTATGCAAAACCAAACTGATACTCATGGCAGTCATCAATTGATTATTTGTTTAAATGATAGAGATGTCTTCAGTTTTCTTTTAAAAAAGCGATCATAGTAAGTTATTTATATGAGTTTCAATAGCTGTGCAGTAGTTGGGCGAACAATGGTGCTGTTCGTCGCTAACCCGTGATGCGTGGTTTGAGACAGGCCTTCAAAGCTCTTTTCATTTTCCATGACTTTAACAAATGGTCTAAAGTCGAAGCAAGCCATTGTTATATATTTTTTTTAAAGTCTCTTTGAAAATGTATAGATTTTATTAAAAAGAATAAAGTATCAATAACCCTTTATCAATCATTGATGCAGCCATAAACTCAGTTGGAGTGTGAAGTGCCTTTAAAAAAATACGTCATGCGAAGTATCGACCCGTCCATTAAAGGGTCAAAAATTCTACAGGTCATTGTGATCTATCCATTTATTTGTGATTGCAGATATTACTTATATAGATCGATTTAGTAATGCATCTTTTTACCTTGTGATTACATAGTACAAAGGCTGCCCAGGATCCCTGGTCTAATTAAGTCTTTTACAGGAACTTCCTCTAAAGAAAAGTCTTAGCCCAAAACAAATGTCACCTAACTTCTTAATTCTAGCATAAGTTTTGTTGTTGAAATTTACAAACTATCCCGTATGTGTCTACCAATAATATAATCTACATAGAGCGGATGTCTAAATCCACTTAATCCGAATTTCTGAAATAAAAACAGCAAAATGCAACATAAATAAAATATAATTTAAAAAATAAATAAATAAAAGAAATTAGACTATAATAAAATATACAGAAACGCTCACTTCCACAGCAAATCTTCTGTCTCAATATTAAATACACATGTCCCTAATTAGCACATCAAATAACTACATTACACACTTCCCTAACTCCAACTCCAACATGGCACAACAAACCACAAGAATACACACGCCCCTAACTGCTCCAAATCAGACATGACACATTAAACTACAACAATACACATATCCTTAAATAACTCCAACATGGAACATCAAACCAAAACATTACAAACGTCCCTACCTAACTTCAACATGGCATAAAAAAGTAATCAAACCACAGCAATACACAAGTCCCTAACTTGCTCCACCTCCAACATGGCACATCCAACCACAACATAATCTACTCCAACATGGCATATTAAACTACAGCATCATCAACTGTAACATGGTACATCAAACCACTGCATCATCTACTCCAACATGGCACATCAATCCACTACAAAAGCAACCCAACATGGCACATCAAACCACAACATCATCAACTCTAGCATGGTACATCAAAACACAACACCATCAACTCTAACATGGCACATCAAAACAAAACATGATCAACTCTAAAATGGCACATCAAACCACAACATGATCAACTCTAACATGGCACATCAAAACAAAACATTATCAACTCCAACATGGTACATCAAACCAGTACATCATCAATCCGATCCCTGGGCAATTTTTCTGAGAATTAAATTAAACGATGTAATTGTGTTTGTATTCGTTCATGTCACAATAAATTTCCTGGCATTCTTGAAACAATGAAGGGGCCTGGCTCCCAAGGTCCTGCCGATGTACGTTCTCTTTTCAACGATGCAAATTTCCTCATTTCCTTGTTGAAGTTCTCTAAAACTTCATCCACGATCGTAAGACCCAACAATGTTTTAAAGAACTTTAACCCCCCTCTCCGCCTCCGCCCCAACCATATCTTCAAACACTCTAAAAATACATATACACACAAACATTAAATACAAAAATAAAAAGCACTTTAATACTTCACACTAAATCACAAAAAATATACTCACAAAAATGGAAACAGCCGTGGAAAAGGAAAAAAATCGTTAGTTAAAGATTTGAAAAGGAGTAACAAATAAACAAACTTTAGATTGAAAAAGATATTAAGTGGTGGCACATTAGAGAGATAATTTGGTATTACAATCGATGTATATATTCTTTGGTGTTATTTAGATTACATTAAGTGGTGTTACATTAGATATATATGTAGTATGTGGTATAACATACATAAAACACATACAGTTGAAATGTGCAGAGGTGTAACAGATAACCATAATATTATGTTGATTTGTGCAGTGGTGAACATAAATTAACCTATATTTTATTGAGATATACATTAGTGTATTTATCAACTATGATTTACTCCATATATGCAGTGTTGTGTAAATCAATTTCCATTAGCTAGCGAAATGCAGTGGTAAAACAAAACAATAAATATTAGGAGGATATATATGCAGTGGTGTGAACCGAAATCTATAATTATTGACAAAGGCAAAAGACTTCGTGTGGCATGTTATTTTTATTTCTTTTTTTTAAACTTTGATCTCTATATATCTGTATCTCGTCAAGCGAGACACGAGAGAAAAAATGGAGATTGTTGGGAGACGTGGGTGGGACGTTGGGAGGACGTAGATGGGAGGGTGTGTGGGATGGTGGGTGGATGTGGGTTGGATGGAGGGTGGACGAGGTGGGATAGTGAGTTATTGTAGGTGGGATGGAGGTTGGGATTATGAGATTGATTGTGGTTGGGATGGTGAGCTGGATGGTGGGTGGGATGGTGGGTGGGATGGTGAGCTAGGTGGTGGGTGGGACGGAGGGTGGGATGGTGAGCTGGGTGGTGGGTGGGATGGTGGGTGTAATGGTAGTGGGATATATGGTGGGATGGTGAGAGAACGTAGCTGGGATGGTGAGTGGGCGTAGGTGGGATGGTGAGTGGGCGTAGGTGGGATGGTGAGAGGGCGTAGGTGGGATGGTGTGTGGGATGGTGTGATGATAATTGGGATTGCCATTGAACGTAGGTGGGTTGACTGGTGGGATGGTGAGTGAAAGTAGGTCGAATGGTGGGTGGGATGCTAAGCGGACGTAGGTGGGATGGTGAGTGTGCGTCGATGGGATAGTAGGAGGAATGGTGAGTAGACGTAGGTGGGATGGTGCGTGATCATGGTTGGGATAGTGAGTGTACGTGAGTGCGATGTTGTCTAGGCTTAGACTGCTATGTATTGCAATAGTTAACAAAATTTATAAATTAATGTTTTTGATTTTTAAGATCAAAACTAGAGAAATTAAAAACCGTCTAGAGTCTAGAAGAATTAAGACACGGGTTATGTAGATCTATATGAATTTTTAAGACACGTGCATTTATTATTATTTTCTTTAGAAGTGATTTCTTGTTGAAAGAAAATGGTACAGTTTAGCAAATAAAGAATAGCATCGTATGCAGAATGTACTATGTTCGATTCGAAGTTTAGGTCAAATTAGTCACACTTTATTTATTATTAATTTAATATTTGTTAAATATATTAAGTTTAATTTTCTGTGCGTTTTATTTCTTTAAGAAAAATGAAATAAGTATTTACAAGGTACCCATGCCTTGAAGAGACAACTACAGCTTTTCCATATTACCAAGCGGCAATTTAAAAAAAATATGTATTGTGTTTTCCTTTCAATTTTATACTTCAAGAGAAGGTAATGTGGACATTTAAATATGTTCCTATAATATTTCGTATGGCGTTTGATTGATATAAATCATGATTTTCAATATCTCCTGATAAAACGCGAATGTTTCAATCATTCCACAGGCAGACGTATGGACCCTGAGGCAGCAATCAGCTGACTGTGACGTGCATCTCTAAACCTCAAAAATATTCTCCTGGGATTACGTCCTCCCTTCCCCCCTCACCCCACCTCCCATTAGAGATCCCATTAAGCCAACGAACATCACGACATGTTTCCATTTTCATCCTGATCCACATTTTTATATAACCCCGTGAGAGATGTATGCCTACACCACCCAGACCCCCATCCTACTGGAGAGATGTGTGCCTACACCACCCAGACCCCCATCCTACTGGTTCTCCATCATCTATACATAAACAAATCGATCCCAGAGGCATTGCTGCTGCATGTAGATAGTTATGCTAAAATATTTGTCTTGTGACGGACATGTATTTTCTTAAGTAAAAAATGTAAATGAAATGTTCAATTTAAATCAGGGATATATTATCTCTAACCAGCTTTAATGTTTTACAAATAACATTTTAGTGTTATTTGCAAGTTTTAAAACACTTGAAAAGTTATCGAATGATGGAGATATTCTTATTTTGATAAATGTAGAGCTATATATATTACTCTGAAATATGATAAATGAAGAGATACAGATGTTACTGTGAAAGATGCTTGAAATTCGTACTCTCCCAAGTCGTATTTCCCTCCCCACTCCACAGTACTTGTTAGAAACCAGTAATTCTGGCTTCAAATTTAAAACCCTTGAAAGCTGTGGCCCCACGCAGACACCAGTCAGACGTCATCAGATATCCACTAAAAGACAATTGACGTCTTGTGCAATACAAATTACCGATCAAATTAAGCAGTAACATAATTGGGGGAATGTTGTTTGTTGACAAGTACGAATACCTCGTTGCTTGTCTCGGCTGTTTGTTTAGTCTGTCATCTGTTTCTTCTGAGAGATCCAGACTCAGTCAAGGAATTCGTACACTTACAACCTTACAGTTTGTGTTTTTGAGAGATGTTAGCCCATAACTGGCTTATAATAAATTATGGAAACAGCCCCATGCTATTTAATATTTGTGTTTTTTTCTGTAGACAGTTTCTTGTAGAGTGCCCCTCGAATTTGATGCATTTATTCATCTTCTCTAGGCATATCTATTGCGTTACAATTCTGGTGGATAAAAAGAGTGTAACTTAATGACAATGGAAATAATTTCTTTTGTGGAAGATCCTCAGAAGAACCGCTCGTTCATAAAGCCAAGGCCAAGGTCTTCGAGATGTTATCAAAATTATACATAGGAACAAAATATTTGAAACTAATTCGGATTAAAAAATCTTAAACCTAACTTTAAAACATCTGAAACCTAACTTTAACACATCTGAAACCTAACTTTAAAACATCTGAAATCTAACTTTAAAAGATGAACTCAAAATTTTTGATTACTGAAGGCTCCATTTCCAGCATGGTTGTGGCGGATTCGTTGTTTTAATACACCATAACATCTGACCGTTAAAATGGCATATGTCTAAAACTTTAAAATAAACAAATTTTGTGAAAATCTTGAATGTAATGACATTTAACTGTGTTCTGTGGTTACCTGTTAATAATGTGTTGTTGTTTTTTTTGAAAAATTTTCCATATATTCTCAAGTTTAGTTTGAGAAATTTTATCTTAGATTTTTGAGTTTAAGACACCGCTAAAAAACATTGAATAATAAGAATTTATATGAAACTTATAAATACTTAAATGAAACTTCATGCTCATTTATTATAAATTTTGATGTTACCTTTAATTTTATTTTCATGAAGTATTTAATGTATTTCTTTACTACGACATAAATTAATGTAACTATATATATTATAACATAATGCAATGACTCGACATTGTGTGTTGGGACGGAGGGGTGTTGGGATAAGATCTACTTTTTTTTTTTTTTTATAGATACAGTGTTTTGTAGTAGTTATGGAGTCAGTAATTCTGAGACCATGTAGACGTAATGATCTCGATCCATGGTCAACTGCTCAGACTCTCTAAAAATCTATCATTCAATAGCCTAACTGTAAGAAGCAAGACATCAACAGCTTGTGATCTGTCTGACTGTCTGTCTCTTTAATCACCTGAACATTACATTTATAGACACTCTTTCTTCTTGTGGCCTGTGTAACGACTGTCTCTTTAATCGGCACGGGTTCAAAACAGCGACTGTCAAAACAGCGACTGTCAAAACAGCGACCGTCAAAACAGCGACTTCAAAACAGCGACTGTGTCAAAACAGCGACCGTCAAAATAGCGACTTCAAAACAGCGACTGTATCAAAACAGCGACTGTATCAAAACAGCGACTGTATCGAAACAGCGACTTCACCGCTAAGCTATTCTGGTCCAACCGTAAACCTAGCATAGTGGTTTTAAACTTTTTGACACACAGACCCCTTTTAATTGTCTAACTTGTGGTTTGAACACGACTGATATATGCAGTTAGTTTTCTCTCGTTAGCTAGCAGTCAGTGAAATGATGACGTGTGTATGTGGCTTGGTACTTCAGATTTAGTAAATCATCAACAACCTGTTGTTTGCTAGCATGCATATATACCTGGTATCCTTGTCAACGTCCAGCCGATGTAATCGGACGATAAAAACGTCACGTGGTCAGGTAAAGGTATGTATATTCACTATACCCCCAGTCATTTTATTTACATTTCCCATAAATCTCGCAAGCATAGGTTGACCTGTGGTCGTCGCTTAGTCTAGTCCTCGTAACATGTCCTGATGTAACATGGGCCAGCCAACGAACAGTCCCTGGTCTTGGTAGACTTCAATCGATCTCTCCACCCTGATCAAAGTGGCGATGTAATAGGACAATAAAAATACCACGTGGTCAGATAGTCTTTTGTAAAGGTCCCTAACTTCATTCTACCTATCATTCCATTAATTACCTTTCCCATAACACTCGCCACAACCCTAGGTATACATTACACTATAACAAAAAGGTCAATCTTCCCTCCACTCCCATGCGAAACATAATTAGAAAGGATCACATTCATCATCGTTAAATTAAAATCAATTGATGAAATTTAAAAAAAAAATGTTATTAAGGTGTTGACATGAATGGTGAACCTCGCAGGCACTGAAACCACCACAAACCTGCGCCCTATCATTCACTTCTCTTTCTTGTGTAGACCTACCTAGCATAAAAACTGAATTGTAATAACATGTACAAAGTTGTTAGTATATAAAGTTAATACATTAAAATGTTACTAACACCGCATAGCGGACAATATCGTTCAAGCCGCTGGGCCCGTATGGCCTGACACTGTGAATGTAATCTTTAAAACACCAACATTTATTTATACATACCTCCAGTTGATTGTATTTAATTTTATATTGTCCCTTCTCTACAAAAAACCTGCATTATCACAAGCAAAAGAAAAAAGTCGCTGTTTTGATACAATCTCTATTTTGATACAGTCGCTGTTTTGATGCAGTCGCTATTTTGACCGTCGCCGTTTTGACCGTCGCTGTTTTGACACAGTCGCTGTTTTGAAGTTGCTGTTTTGACGGTCACTGTTTTGACAGTCGCTGTTTTGCCCGGATGCGCTTTAATCACCTGAACATTACATTTATAGCCACTGTCTCATCCTGGTGTCTGCGTAACAACTGTCTCTCAAATCACCTAAACATTACATCTGTGGCCATTCTCTTATCTTGTGGTCTATGTAACAATCCTCTCTCAAATCACCTAAACATTACATCTGTGGCCATTCTCTTATCTTGTGGTCTATGTAACAACCCTCTCTCAAATCACCTAAACATTACATCTGTGGCCATTCTCTTATCTTGTGGTCTATGTAACAACCCTCTCTCAAATCACCTGAACATTACATTTGTGGCCATTTTCTCTAAGTTGACGTCTAAGCACGATTTACCCTCACAAATCAAGAGCTCCAAAATCAGCCAAATCAACTCGCAAGCACACTGCTCACACAATGTCAACACAACGATGAACAGTTAATATAACAGTTTGTGAATTGGTGATATTTTAAGCAAAGATCTCAAATTGCAAGTGGTGCAGGAGTTATCTGGATTTAACATCAGGGCCGCAGTAAGTATTCCAATAAAAAATAATGTTTGAATTCAAAATATTTTCTGAATATTAAATCTATTTTTTAATATAAATTAAAAACACTGAACGATCTGAAGCTTCAAAAATATTTCTATTTTATCCTCGTACTTCTTGTACAGAGACCTGGCCAAGTTTCCTCCTTCACAGCACAGCGACATTTGCCGTGAGCGAGTTAAGATTTTTCAAGGTACATAATAACCCAACGTTTGTGGAGGAGCACGATGACGTTGTTATTTCCCCTGCTACACAATTTTCTATTAAGATAGTTAACATGGAACAGGGAAAAAAAAATTGAAATGAGTGTTGATTTTATTTGTTTTTGGTAATATAATTTGAGGTTTTAGAGTTTGCCAGGCATTTCATTAACAAGAGTTAAAAATAGTGAATTAAAAAAAAACAAAAAACAACAACACACAAACACATAAATAAATGATATTTTTTTTAGCAAACTTGATTCCACAAATTTACAACTAAAACTGAAATACTTGCTTCACAAAATAAATAAAAAAAACTAAAATACACTAATATAAATAAAACAATTAAAATAACCACTACTGCAGTTATGAGATTTAATGGAGTATGTTTATTAAGATGACACATAAACCATGTAATGATGAAGTAGCTAACAAAAATATCTTGGCAACAAGGTTTTATTTCTTGTAACTTTCTAATTTATTTTTACCTTAATGTCAATTATTTAAAAAAAACCCATACCATATTACTTAGAACATAAATCTCAAACCTCTATTTCAATAAAAAAAACATCACCTCCCAACAGATCATAAATATAAATGTAAAGTTCACCATTGGGTGAACACTTTCCTTGCGCTGGTCACATACTAATCTGATCGATGCAGTTCTCGGGTATTCTGAACACAGAATCATCATGAACGTCTGTAACGTTGGTAAAGAGAACTAAATTGTTGGTCTGCGCTGTGGAGTTAAAGTGAGTAATGTTTTAACGGCATTGTAATAGCAGGTCTCAAGACAGTCAATGGTGTTTGAATTTAACAAGGGGAAAGAACATAACACAAATGTGCTGCAATTAAATATATGCAAATTATGTCCCTTGATGAACATTACCTTTATACATATATATATATATATATATTTAATAATCATACCACCTGTTTATAAATAGTTGTGGTTCTGTTTATAATTTCTGTTACAGCTATTAAACTGAACTAATTTTACTTATAGAAAAAATGCATAATCATTTATGACCTTTCGAACTTCATTAGCAGGTCTCCTAAAACAACTGTAAGATGACTTCAATATTTGTACCGACTCAAATGGTTAGAGAATAATTGTTGTTACAAATTTTAGCATTTTATCTTTTAAAAAAAACAAATTTAATAATTTAATCTTTAGAAATGTAAAAATAATTAAATACTTTAATTTCCAAAATGATAGCTAGCTGCCCCATAAAAATTAAGTAAAAAACAAACAAACCAACAAATATTGCAAAATGTGTTCCTAAGTGAACTATTAATATATTTATTTAATTGAATATCTTTCTTTTAATGGTCGCTCTCAACCAGTAATATTCATTTAATTAGTATAAATCATTGTGTTTAAAGCGTGCCAACAATGCACCTCAAGTTTGTTGTCAACTTACCTCCCCCCAAAGGTTTACTCAACAACCACTACCTCACACAAACATGATATCTTTAAACAGGAATTCCCGTCAATAAAATTTGATAAATTCGGTGATAATAACAAAGTCTATTTTTGCTGCCTTAAACTTCATTTATTGAAATATTGGATAATTTACAGTTCTTACACTCTTATCCCACGCCCACACACCCCCATGTATACAAAAATAAAAACAAAGCTAAAATATTCGGTAAACATGTTCAGTTTCAGATCACAGTACGATTCATATGTCCGGATGACGAGATATATATCATGCAAAAAATTACTCTTAAATTCCATCACGGACATTTAGTTCAGGGGTCTCCAAACTACGACCCGCGGGCCAGACACTGCCCGTGAGCCCGTGAGGCCCTCTCATCCGATCCCTTGAGACCTTTTAATCTCATAAAATTAGATCATATTTTTCCTGTAGTTCCCCACATCATTTGCATGCGAGATCATCAAAGACCTCCAGCAAGGGAAGTAACAAAAAACAGGCGTTTGACATTTTTCGAATTTAAATATAAGTAGTTCAATATAACGTCAATGAATTTAAATTTTGTTATTGGTAATTAAGTAAAAACAATGGTCAAATTTTTAAAATATCATTTGCATATAAAACAGCTTATTTTAAAGTTTACACTTTAAAATTCTTTTTCTTATATGGAGAAGTTTGTACGTAAAAAAAGCAAACTATTTTTAATTATTTGTAATCAATTATTTATTGATAGACCGACGACACTGCATGAACAGGCTTCCTCAATTTGAAACGCAATTTTATCGATTAAAATAATTTTAATCGATTAATTTTTTATCGATTAATCGAAAAAATAATCATTAATTTCAGCAGCTCTATTATTAATATTATAAATGAAATAATATTAAACGCGCAATTAAAACAAACCATCATGTTTTGATACTTTCTTATTTTGACCTCTAGTGCGTAGGCGGTCCTTCGGCAGAACAGTTTGGAGACACCTGAATGAGACGAATATCCACTCTTTTCACGCATACCAACAACAGCTTATGGAAATAACTAAGCATTCATTAAACGTACATTGCTCGATTGTTCCAGTGATGTGCTCCATGACGGGCACGCAGTGCTCCCTCGTCACAGCTATCGTCATCTCTATAGCTCTGTTCTGGTCCGTTCTTTGGAAGTACCACGCCTCGAACTCGGCCTTATCGTCATAGGCGCCAATATATGAATTTCCCAGGTACAGGGCGTCGTCTGAAGAAAACATAAACACAAGACATGAAAGACATAAGACTTGTGGAATACATGATACAAAATTTAATAGGCTCTTTAAAAATGCCTCATTAAAATTGTTTGAGGTCTACAATTAGTTTATTCTTAAGTCTGAGAAGAGGAATTGGTCGTATCAAACAATTATAAACAGATTATAACAAAACATAAACATCTCTAATCTCTGGCAATGCTTAAGATTTTCATCAAATTAAATTATTTTGAGAAACAAATGTAACAAAGGTTAAGAAATAGGGCTGTTAACGGTTAATTTAAACTTTATCGTTAACTTAAAAAAATTAACGATGAATGAATTTTTAATTTCGATAAAAGCCAAAAATTAAAATTTATGATGTCATAAAAGTTCTTGTTGAAAATCTAAATGACACTGGAATGACTCCTTTAAATGTAATCTATTAACCAACTACACAAAAAGACATGTATGTTGACATTATTTGGTTAAGTGATGAGCGGGTCTAACTGACAATTTAACCAGCCGAGCTGAACAATCGTTCACATTGAGCTGATGTAACTGGTAAGCACAAAACATGATATTATATGATATCCGTGTTCATTAAGTTTCCACCATTGTAGAGGGTTAATGGATTTAGGGACTTTCACCTCCATTTTGTAACGCAGTAATTCATCAGAAGAGCTGTCGTCAGTTTCTGTTTCTGAGTCAGGCTACATTACTGCCATTAGCTTTTAATACGCTTTTCATTTTGTTTGATAAATTAGCGAGGTGTTAGAACCATGGTAGACAGACTTTATCTACATTTTGAACATTCCCATAAGTCAATAGTTTAAAACCAAAATATTCGTGTAATTTATTTATCGGTCGCTATTTTGTTTTTTTAAATTGTTGACTTTCAATAATTTGTAAGTGATGGGTCGATAAATTGTTAAAACATAATTTAATCGTTACAATTTTTAACGATTATTCGAGAAATTAATAGCTATTTTCCGAAGCCATATTAAAAAATAAACACCACCGAAAACAACAAATATTTAAATAACAAAATCTTCTTTATTTAATACCAATTAGCTCCAACAACTTCCACCCCACCCTATAACCATGGTTTGGCTATATATATTCTTATGTTGTTTTTTTCACATCTGTACTAACAAAGCTTTACTTGTTCATTTCACATGAAAAATTTATTGACCCGGTAAAACAAAAGAAAAAAACTATCTACGTATTGAATAAGTTGTGGCATGTTTGAAAACGTAAGATAAAATAAGATATTATGAAATGTGCTAATAATTGACGATAAAAACACCGAGATTTTATCTGGATCTGTGATATAATAAGGTTTTACAATTTATGTGTTAATATGAATCAACGAAATGATAAAAATTCGACGTGGCGTAACTGTGTGTTTATAGTGGGGTGGGGGTGCATTTATTGAAATTCTGGAAAAAAATGCATTACTTGAAAGTTTAGATTTAGTAACTTTCATAGATGCCGCCAACATATAGTAACTCGTAGTTTAAATCTTTTGAATAATAGACTTTTACACATTTTTTTGTCAAATCCAAAACAGGTTAACGTAAATTTGTGCAAATAAAATTCAGTGAAGTTGAGTTTTGTGCAAGACAGATTACCTGGCATACAGGGCTCCAACATACCACTTAGGAGTCTGACAGGAGGTGAAGAACACTTGCCACCTACCACATCGTACCTTAATTTCTTCAAATGGAGAAATATAAGGACATTAAATAGATGGCAGTTTAGTAGTTAATGAAATTGTAAATGTCATAGATAGGTTTAAGTATTTTTTAAAATCTAAGGACACAAATTATTTAATATATTTCCAGACACAGCAAAAGCTGAAGATGCGTGGTGTATTTCGTATATAGAGAGATTTATATCTCTTGATTTTTACCATCAAGTGATAGACATCTCAGTTTTGAACGCATTAAAATACATGACGCTCTAAGGTCTTTTGGACCATAAACAAAGTTAAAAAAAAAAAAAGTAACTTGTGTACAAAGCTGCTAATCAACCACATTTTGTGCAGTATTTTACCAATTTTCTGCGCGGTAATTTTAAGTGCTCCAAGACGTAAGACAGATATTTGCGCACCGCGAAACCGCACCGCTTAAAGGGAACATTACTCTCTAGGCAACTTGCTGGTTGGTCTGTAATGCTATTATTTTACAATAAACTTTTACATGTATTGCCTCATTTCGCGCAAAACTAATTTCTTTCAAATGACTTCAGTGTGTTCAGTGGGTTATAATTTCATATTTTATTTGATTTTAATTGCTATGTAAAAAATCTTGTAAAAAATCTTTAGTGTCATAGGAGTTAATTAACTAGGTGTTACGTCGTTGCCTAGGTATTTGTTAAGACTTCACGGACAGGTCAACTCAAGATAAAAGAACAAACACCCTTGAAACATTTATAAATTTAACAACTGCAAGTCCAAGCTTCTCTCTGTACAACCACTGCCGATCTCTCGCTCACAACAACTGCCTTCTCCCTACGTCACGTTCACACTATTACGTCATACACTTTCCAACAGTGCGCACCGCACCAAAACAAGTATCAACATTGAAATGTCAGGGAAAACCCAATTACGCTATAAAGTTTCCCTGACACTAGGTATATAGTTTAGGGGCGTGATAAATGAAAAACACAACTGATTGTGTCATGTAAATTTACGTATTTCCACCTCACAAGCATTGAGGAGGTGGGGTCAGTATTTATATATCCATTAGAATTTAGAATAGTTAGTTTGCTCTTGTATAAATACATTAACATACGTTTTTATAGTCCAATATGGCTCGGTACAAAGAAGTTTCCACTCCATTCTCTGTGTACGTGATCCCTTCCATGACTTGTATTTTTGACTCCCAGTCACGGTACAGCCTGCTGGTTTGCTAGAAATAGTGAAATGTTTCTATATTTGTTGTCACCTCAATAGAGCTCATAAGCCCTTTCATAACATGAATTGATTTAGAGTAAGCAGCGTCTCATCAGCTACGTTTTACGGAAAATAAAATAACTAAAAACTATCAATATTTAAAGATAATTATTAAAAAAAATTCTTTTCTACGATTGCAAATTTAAGTTCAGTTACAAAAAAAAATGTGCTATATCTTCTTTATTTAAATTTTAAGCTTTATATTTATGTATCAAATAATTGTATTTTCAATTTTAAAAAAATCTTTTGAAGCTAAATGATCATTATTAAGTATTTTGAAGGGACGATACTTTATTGTCTTGATAAGATTTTGTCAATATCGTATCCCATACGTTAGATATCAGAAATTTTTTAAGTTAATAAAAATGTTTCATACGTAACAATTTGGCTTAATTGTCCGCTTCGTGTTAGTCTTATTCTGAATTTATTTTTAACTTCGAAAATGTGAAGGCTTGAAAATAAATATAAAGGAATTAGAACAAGTACCTAATTATACAAACACAATTAATGGAAAACAGAACGGTTTGTTTTTATAAGATCATTTAACAAACTGATAATAAAGACCAAAACAGAAGAGAATTAATTTAATGCTATCAACTTAAGCCAGACAAAAGAAAAGGAATACACAGTAAATACGGGAATAGCTCGAAATAGTAAATAATGAAATGATAAAATTGGCAGGACAAAATCTGAAATCTGCATTCATCTACAAACCACTTTAACTTTTCATATAATATTTTTAGCGCTCCAGAAATTGGGCGACCAAAAGGTCTGCAACCATATTTATATTTTTTTTTAAAAGTTAAAAGCCTTGAATTGAATCGCACATTTTAAGGACGCGTAAGGTATAACTATAAGTGATGGGTTGTAAACTGGAGTTGAACCGAAAAATACAAACCGGTTGTTGCATTAACTCTACCGGTATAGGACTCGAGAGCAGCGCATACAACTCCGTAGTGACCAAAGGGCAACCCGGCTAACTTACAGTTTTCAACCTAAAACGTTTGCAATTTGCGAAAGGTTCTTTCAGTAAATTGGAAAGCAATGGTAATCGATGCAAATAATTATAAAAATGATGACCCACTTTTTTGCTATAGTGGAATGATTGGACGTCCACAACAACCGCTTGGAACTTGTATGGCAGACAGCATGGTTTCTTCACTGACTCAGGAGAGGTATCTTCCTCGTGATCAGCTTTGTCATTGCTTCTATCCTGCCCGGACGCCACGAAGCTCGTACAAAACAAAATGATGCACACTTTCCATGAAATCTTATTTCTACTGAAGTGAACCATCCTAAGAAATTCTTCTTCAGTTTAGATTATGTCACTGCTTTTTCGCGTGTGTTAAAAATCTGTTCTCTTTTTAATTAGTATGGGATCTTTGTGATAGCAGATTAAGTGTTGTAGCTCATGTGTAGGCTTCTCATGTCACTGCAAATATTAAGATTAAAACATTTTCATTGATCTTGAAATTTATCATGTTATAGAAAATTAAGAAACTAGTTACAAAATTTCAAGAATTATTTGAATTTAAAATCTTAAAATCACCGTCCCTTAAAAATGAAATAGCAATTGTTAAATAAATTGCGGTATATTTCTCGACGATTATATCTAGAACGCACACTGAGTGCAGAACTCTTCTGGATAATTATTAAGTCTTAATTATTAAATCCTGCCAAGCGAAGTAACCAGCCTTGTGGAATAACCAGCCAAGTTAAGTAACCAGCCTAGTGAAGTAACCAGCCTAGTGGAGAGCCCAGCCTAGTGAAGTAACCAGCCAAGTGAAGTAACCAGCCTAGTGGAGAGCCCAGCCTAGTGAAGTAACCAGCCAAGTGAAGTAACCAGCCTAGTGGAGAGCCCAGCCTAGTGAAGTAACCAGCCTAGTGAAGTAACCAGCCAAGTGAAGTAACCAGCCTAGTAAAATTGGATCTAATAGATTGGATAGAACAGTTATCATATTATTAATTTATTGGTAATGTCTTGATGACACCAATTTATTATTCCAGTATTTTTTTAAACTCAGGAACTATAATACATTTTCTATGACAAGCATCTTCCATTTCTTACTATAAATGACACAAAAAATCTACCAATTAAACTCAACCAGACCATAAATAACGCATTGCAACTACAACTAAATAATTTCTTTTTAATCCTGACATAACGTACATTCAAATACTCTAGTGCACTTCTAGGTATTCTTAAGCCATGCAACTTATAAGAGCTGTCTATATGGTCAAATCAGACGGCTTATTTTGGTACAGTTACCATCAGTGGCTAAGCTAGGAATTTTTACGGTTTTGGCATCCCGGGGGGGGGGGGGGTTAAGCTATTTGGGGCCTCTCATACATGACGGTAGCGTAATATTTAATGTAAATAAAAATGGACACTAATGGATCCTTCTCAAGTGGGGGCAAGGGGGGGGCTTTCAAATCCCCCCCCACCTTTCTCCCACCCATAGCTACGCTACTGGCTACAAAGGGGTTGTCTTTAACAGGATTCAGAGGGACTAATATAGCGTGCAGGAGTTCAGCAGGGAACATATAATAATTTATCGATGTTGACAAGATATACATACAATTTAAGGCCTGTTTTAAAATGTATCCATGGTCGTTTCTACACACATCGGCAGTTCTTGTAAACGAGTTGTAACTAAACAGATCAACCTGACAGTGGTTGGGTCCAGGTAATGTACACAAGTCAGTAATCTGTGTACATTAGCTTGGAATTCAGTCCTGAGTTTAGGTACAATTATACGTTTAATTGGTGGTTTAACCGAATATGAGAAATTAGCTCTGTTGTCAAAAATAAAAGTGTGCTGAAGGCATGTAATATTAATGGTCCAGCTAAATACACTTTAAAATAAGATTGTAAAAAGCATTGTAGCGCTAAGTATTAGATAATACAGATTATTTCTGCATTGAAAAAAATCCATACAATTATTAGAATAATATAAGTTTACTAAAATTATCTGGTTGTTAAAAGGAGGGAAATGTGTAGTTTTCTTTATACCACGCCATGCGGTTTTAAAAAATACGTAAGTATATTTATCAACGACGAATTTAGAAGCTACACAGCAAGTATTTTAATGTTGTACCTATAGAACGTGTCTATATTGTCATTTACGAATACAATTAAGGAGCAGCATTTTAAAAAAAAATAAACCAACTACAAACATCTTATGCATTCTGACGTTTTTACATAGATAATACATGTCATTAAAACATCATAAAGCGGTGCTTTTGTTACCTCATATCATTCACTAGAAAATGTTTAGTACTAGACTAACTTTTTTGTTTAGAGTAGAAAATGTAAACTATGAATAAACTTATAATATTCGTCGTCCAAAAACAAACGTAAAGCTATTTCTGTATGAAAACATATTATATACTTATGGTCATGGCTATACAAACAATGTGTAGGACACAGCGTTATCACTTATTCTACATCTGAACATATGAAATTTAAAATCATTGATCTCTTTTATTTATCCCAGGTAGTAAAAAATAAAACAAATGAATTTTTAGGCTATCACAAATGATTACTTAAATATATCAAACAGTGCTTACATTAAGTTGTAATGACCGTCATATGACAAGTCAACGAATACGAAAATCCACAACAATACACAACAATCCAATTTGTTTTCATGTTTGCTGCTTGCAATCACTAAACCACATGTTGCACACACGGTTTATAATCGAAACTATTGTTGATCGTGACTCAGAGATAATCGTTGTCAGGTAAATTAGGTGTTTTGTTTTTATTTCACTTTTTACTGGTGTATTTAAAGCGCACACAACATTTGAATGACTTGGCACAGCTGTTCCGTCCCACAATTACTTACCTATAGTGGCGCGCGCAAACAGAGATCTGTGTTTGTTTTATCTTCCCATTAAAAGACTCTCGCGTTGTTTGAAGAGGTCCTTTTAAGCTCAATCACGTTGCTATTTTTTTAAACCTGAAATTAACCAATAGTAATTACAACATTTATGTGACATAAGAATTGTAAATGAAGACAATTTTCCTCAGTTTGTCAGTCAAATATTTTACAGCAGTCCATATTTTTTAAAAATTTCGAATACTAGTCGTTAACCCGGCTTATTTAGGTGCACAATTGAAAAAAAAAAACATTTCAAAGCGTTAACCAAAGTTACACAAAATGAGACTCCATGGTACACGCTTGAATTAAATACAAGACTTTGGTTAATTAGGAACATATTACATTTTTAGTTTTATAAAGAGGAGCACTTTTGTAAACTAGCCGACCCGCGTCGTAAAATACGCAGCTAATGATTTAGTGACGGGTGAAGACTTCCTGAAAAACACAGTTGTCCAATGGGTTGGGTTTGGGTAAACGACTGTGAGTGAATGAAATGAAGGAACTCTGGAGAGAGCAACATACAATTGTCCATGACTGAAAACAGCTTTTACAAGATACAGACATATCTTTTTGAACGTTTGGCCCTGTTAGCAAACAAAACCAACCGGAATTGAAGAGAACAATGGAAAGGCAACGTGGCACAGACGACTGTAGGAGATACCAAAGCGACTGAGAACACAAGAGCGATGAGGTACACACTAGTACGGGAACACACAGTTGCACATGCCTGAAGAGCGAAGGAGTACGTCTAAAGTAATAATTTTATGAAAGTAATAGTTGAGGAGAGTGTGTGACTATTTTTTGTCACTGAGCACAACGGCGAGCACGAAGTTATTATGCCAATGTTGAGAAACAAAGCTTACAGCCGTGTTGCAAAGTCAATTAAAAATTAATGTCTTAGCTGAGGCTTGAACCTACGCCCTTCCGCGTGTTAGGCGAATGCAATAACCACTACACTACGAAATACATGCTATTTTGTTCTGAAAGATGGAAAATGTAATTGACCTCAATTTAAAGCATTGGTCTCGATGACCCCCCACCCTCGGCACTACCTTTTTTGCCAGCTGATTGGTCGGCGGGGCTAGACATCCGGCATGGATGAACCATGAGAATTATATATATATAGATGTTGGTCCAAGGATCTCAACGAGTCATATTTGTTGTTGGTCCGACGTTGTTTTGCCTTCAAATATTAATGTTGACGAATGTTTTGTTTTACGCAAGTCACCGGTTAGATGTATTAGCTGTTATTAAAGCATGCGACGCTGTTTTTACTAAGGTAAATATTCAAATCTACTTTGGAGCAGATGCTTTCAAATATGTCCCCATAATGTATTAAAATTAAAAATTCAATAATAAAACAGTAATTTTAAATTGTCTATGTTTTAAAACTTTACAGTATTGCATTTGTAATTGCTTCATACTTTGTAAATTTCTATTTGTATTCTTTTTTCTTTGTTTTTTTTTAATAATAGAAAATGTTTTCTTTCAGGGTAAATCAAAACATTATTCTAACTTGAAATTAATATAAATTAATTAGCTTTGTCTTCACAAGGAACTGGAAAACACGACAAATGTAATTCATAGAAATGATATAAACAGTGCTCGAATCTTTAGTGACTTATTATTATTTTTTTTTAGCGCATTTTCGAGAAGTCGAATGCGCTATTGCACCCGTTTTGTCCGTCCGTCCGTCATCACCCTTGATCTCAGCATCCATAAGTCCTAGACCCATGAGGTATATATGTTTTTTGTATGTCCTGACCTGCCATTTGTGCATCAACACTCAGTTACTCGATCCGTTAAAAAACCCCGTTAAAACTACCAAAAAATATTTCGAATCGAGAGGTAACACTAGCGCAGGGAACGGCCGCCATTGCCGGAAGTCGAATACATAATTTTTCAAGCATTGAAGAGTGGTGCGAAAGCGTGCAAAAAAATTAGTTTTTTTTTTTAGTTGACGTCATTAGAATATGTGTAAAAGTTTAGAGAGTTTTACGTCATCATTTGTGGTGACTTGTAGTTAGATTAAAGAGAAAATAAAATTTTTTAAAATGTAAAGAAATGACTTTTAAATAAAAAAATGTCAGGTATATTCATTACACAAGAAAATTCATTAAAATATGTCTAAAATCTAAACACAATTACTGATAACTACATAATGCTGATATCTAACATAAGTACTGATACATAATACGAAAATGCGCTAACACGTCCTGAATTCCAATAGGGACCAGGCTTAACATGATTTTTTCAATTTACCATTGTCGTCGATTTTTTCAGATTATTCCAAACTTGGTGCATTACAATCTTTAAGCTTAATAAACTAAAAGCATTTACTTGCGAGAATGAACATGTTTACAGCAATACATGGGGTTTTCTCCGATTACAAATTTAAATTTGGGGACAATTTTGGTGACAGATTGTGTGTCCTTTCTAATGATTGTATCTCCAAGCTAATGATTGTATCTCCAATCTACTGATTGTGTCTCCACTCTAATTATTGAGTCTAATAACACTTTACTGTGTCTCCACTACCCTGATTATGTATCCATAATCGCTATTGTGACTTAAAACTCATTACAATTTCTCCATACTCTTTTAAGGTGAATTAAAAAGAAATTTCAATAGCTCAATATGCACAGAGATTATTGTACATTTATTTGAAGAGCTACAAAAAATCAGGTCATGAAACTTTAACTTGAATGTCAAATAATGAAATCACTCATCACCGCCTAACATGATTAGAGCAATCAGTGTCATGAAATATTCGAGTAAATAAAAACATTGTTAAAAATTATTGATATTTAAAGTGACAATTTTGACATGAGGCACGTAATTAGACATTAAATTTGTAAATGGTATTTTTCAATGAAAAAAAATTTTGCTAGAGAAAAATGGAGTAATTTGGTGCAAGAAATATTGTAATGGTCATTTAAATTTAAATCAGAATGCTAAAAATACTAATAAAATACAAGTGAGATTTAGAAAGACTTATTAGTAAGGGACAGCGCGGGGTAAGAAGACATTTTACATGAAATAGGGTTTAGAGAGAGAAAGCGAGAGAAATAGAATACATTGAGCAATTAGAATGTGATATAAACAGTAAGGGGATTTTAAAACAAAAATACAATACAAATAAATTCTCTAAAATATTTGAGTTTTTGAATCAAGGGTGTTAAACTATTTTAATTAATTAAAAATTTTGACTCATTTCTATGGAAAATAGTTTTAAAAATATATAGATATATTGAAAAATGTAAATTCAATTTATGATTATAAAATCGTGGCAATATGTACAGATATATTTACCATTAAATAAGAGACCTTAAGATAAAACAAGTCTATAAATATTTTATATTTTTATTATCCTTATATAATTTCTAAAAAAATATTATTATGACTAATGTTGATGAAAGTGTCGTGTTTTGAACTTAAGATTGCATTATACCCTACTACATTATAAGACGTTTATTTAATTTAAAAAGATAACATCTTGCACTATACGGACACCGACATTACACAGAGAAAAAGCTTCCGACTTGTTATCGATCTTTGTCTCGTTAACAGAAAGAACATTTCATAGATATTTTATTGTTCTGCTCCTAAGAATTTTATAGTGATTAACGGTTCTGTCTTAGACTGAAGTGTATGTTAAAAAGTACCCACTTCTTACATACTGCATTGCTCACAACTGTTGTCGTATAAGTTAACCATTCATGAAATGTGGATTGTTTGTATCTTTAGAAAAAATTCTTTGTAGCTAGTTAATTGTTCAGCTAATATGAATGAGTTATGAACATTATATCCTTCATTTCTTATAATTTTCTTTTTTTAAAAAAAACACACACACAATAAAACATGATTCTTTTCTGATCTAATATTGATTTATTTTAGCAATGTAGTCTCAACAGTTTATAGTTAGCAGTAAGGCAGTGTAAGGCAGAAGACCGATCCACGGGCGCACAGTTGTCAAAGAGGGCGTCATAGTTGCCGAGGAGCGAAGAATGGTGGAGGCTGCAGACAGAAGAGCTAGGAGAAAGGCCAAAACATTTGGAAGCACAGAACTCGTGTGTAAAAACTGTGGCAAAGACTGTCACTCAAGGATAGGACTGCACAGCCACTCGAGAAAATGCAACCCAACCCAACGGTGATGCACCATCGTCTCGCGAGACGGAAGGATGCCGGTATAGTTAGCAGTACCTATACTCTTTATTGCGTCTCATAACTCATTACAATATCTGCACATTCTGATTGTGATTTAAATACACACACAAAAAAAGGATTAACGTGTACGTCAAAAAACGTTGTTGAGTCTCAATTTCTATCAGAATCTCAATGGTCGTAATTAATTTCCCTGAAAGCTTCAAGTTCATTAAGTACCATGTCGACATTAAGGTACATTAGCACCTCTATTTGTTTAAAAAGAAATTCTGATGCTAACTTCATTGCCTCAATTGTCTGACATTCATCGCCCGTCTCAGCCAGTAGTTTTCAGTCTCGATGCTTTTCACGTCTCGTTCAACCGGAAACACCGCACGGGAACTCGCACGGGGAAGTATTAGTCGCCATTGCCACGTAATTCCATGATGACAAGTGAAATGGTATCAATTCTTCGGCTGGTCAATGTTTCTGGATTCTGAGCAATGTTCTAGTTTGAGGTCAAATTCAACGGTTCTTATATTTTATAATGGGGAAACATTTCTAGCATTAGTTATTGTTACCTTTCATTTAAACATTTTTCCTAGTACATATATTTTAAGATGACACAGTTCTTGTTAAGAAAAAAAATTAAATTAAAACACTTGTAACGATTATTATTTTTTTTCCCATTAAACATCCACCTCAAAGGCTTTAAAGTAAGACATACTTATCAAACTCACCACTAGAAAGTAGTATGTAGGGACCTTTGTATAGATTTTAAATCTTATTACATCATATGGAATGACGACAAAGCAAGCTAAAATATATATATAAATGTTAGGCCTCAATCACTATTTATAAAAACGGAACATTTTTTAACCCGGAAATGTAGCTGTGTTTAGACGAGACTCACTGACTTGTGGCGAGTATCACAAAATAAATTATAAGTAAACCTCTTGCTGTGAGCCCTTGTGAAGATCAGTTTACCTCTGTTCATTAACCTTGATGTACAGAAAGTCGCCGAGTATCTTAGTTTCTGTACATTTGACAGACATTCGTGGCTACACTACGTTTTAGACTCAACATATTTTTCTTCTTCTAAAATGTGAACCAATTAGGAAGTATATCTGGTTGAAAACATTTGAACAATTATTATTATCACCGATTACTTATTTATAAGTGTTTATAAAACTTGTTATCGTCTTAAAATATATTTCAAATAGAATAAAGTTATTTGAAATTATTTGTTTTTATTTTATTTGAGTTTAGTTGTTTTCCAAAACGTATCACAAGATTTCAATGGTTGAAAAATGTCCATTATTGAACTAACTTTAAAAACGACTATGTGATGCTAAGTTATATTTCTTACACACTTATGGTTTTTCATTAAGACATTGTAGATAAAAAGTAAGAAACTATTTTTTAATGAGGAGTACATTCAGTTTATGTGTATAATTGTAAAACTAAATCCATTTAGTGAAGATAATTTAAATTCGATGTGAACAAATAAAAATATTTTACTGATAGTAAATAGTAAATAGTTAAACGCTATAGTTAAATCCCTGTCTGCATTATCATTCGTTGTCTTGTCTCCAGTGAGCACATATTTTGTTAAACACCTGAGTCAAGCCAAGTTTCTACAGTTGTGTTCAGATTTGTTTTCCCCTCCATTTGTCAGTTGACAAAAAAAAACAAAAATTAAAAAAAAAATAAAAAAAATTAAAGAATACGCTCAAGCTTGGATATGAAGAAGATCCTATCTTAATTGTAGGTATTCTTTTAAAGAACCAGATACACATTGCAGTCTCTTAATGTTAAAAGAAATAAGAGCCAAAATTGCGGCCTTGATATCATTCAGGGAGAGAGTTTGGGAACACAAAGGGAGATAATGTTAGAATTTCTGGCGCAAATTAAATTAGACAGATTTGATGTTAAGTTTTTCCGCAAGACATTTAGAAAAAAAAAATGTAAAGGCTGAAAAACACAGACCTGTTCTTTATTTCCAGACGAATTCAGAATGCTAATAAATCAGGTGAGAAATTTCATTAGAATTTTATATTAAATTTAATGAATGCATAAAGGGAAGATTAAAAAAAAACAACAATATTCTATTAATGATGTTTGGCTACATACAAAATTTCTATCCGTAGCTGTCAGCGCTAGAATGTTACCAGGCGTCATAGCTGGCATATAAAAGTAAAGTTCAAAAGAATTAAAAATATGCCTTGCAAACTTCTTTATTAAAATAAAATGATACGTGTATGTTAATATATAATTAAAAATTATAGGCTTATAATTTTTTTATCGACATATGACATTTAAAAAAAGCTTAATTTAGTTTTATCGCCGCTCGGAAACAAAAAAGTCAGATACTGAAAATATACAGTAACTATGACAGTAAAACAATATACATACAAAATATTCCAAAACTACCGATGATCCATTTAAAACAAAAACTGTTCTCAGAAAAGTCCAATAGTTTCTCACATCAAATTAGCTGCCAATGAAAAGATCTCATAAGACTTGGGTCTCACGGGGGATCAGTGGCGAGATTCTCTGACTTAGGGTAGCTAATGAGAAACCAGATTGAGGATTGTACCAGTGTAGTTGACAGAAGTTTGAGGATTGGACCAGTGTAGTTGACAGAAGTTGAGTATGAAACGTATGAGTGAGGCTTGACAAGATGCAAGATGTAAATATTATAAATCCACAATTTGGATGGTCGAAAAGTCCCTAATAAAAATAGTTCAAGCAGACCTTCCAAATGAAGGTTACACATTTAAAACACAAATTTAATATAAAATAATAATAATTTGATTAGTCTATACAACAGCGCTGAACGCTAGAAAGCAGTAGAGCTCGCAGCGATTCACGGAAAATTAGGAACAAACGTACACTTTTCAATGGAGTCGAATGTAAAATATTCATATCCTAACTATAACTTGTTTAATGAGAATGGGGTGCACATAAGCTACGTTTATCATGCAAAGAAATGTTTGATTGTCGTTACATTAATTTTGAAAGTAATGTGTTAAAAAGGAATGTGTCTTTAGTGTAGTCTTGAAGGCCTTGTGTTTGTGTTTATCAGATGAATTATAAAATGGCGTTGGAGCGCATGCCTTGGAAAAATTAACTTATAAAAATTCTTTTTAACAAACATGAGCAAAATTTTTGAGGATAGAAAAAATATTATCCATTGGCTTCTGCAATCTCTGCCAAGGATTTTATTCTTAATAAACGTTAGCGATTTGACCTGATAGTGGGACATGCCATCTCATATGGTAATGTCATGTATACCAATACTCATTCTCTGTCAATACCCTCAGGGTATAAAAAATACCCTCCCTCCCCCCAACAGCTTATCAACCACATTAAATAAATCTTGACTTTTGACGTTCTCCATCTTGTTACTGTCCACCTCTTCTCTTCCTGCCTCCTCCTCATCTCACAAACATATCCAACATTCCCAGGAGCATTTGATGTCCACCCTTAAAATCGTCTCGATCTCATGCTTATCAATGGTGAAGCCCAGTTTCCCTTCTTATTATTCAGGCCATCCGGTCCGGAATGAGGGCACGGGGATGACTGAGTGGGAGATAACCCCCAACAAATCCATACATTTATGCGGGCAAGTTCCGTCAAACAAATTAAATCACGGTGCTCCTACTTTCAAGACTTTGCAGCTTATCTTAATATTTTTTTATAAGGAACCAGAAATCAGATAATTATCAGCTGTTGAACTAAAAATAACAATGGGAAAACTGGAGAATGATTGTGAAACAAGGAAACATACCTTTTTTCCCCTAATTTTTTACTTTCTTGAAAGCTCTTCATGTATTATTAAATTTGTTCCATTTCACTGTAATTACTGTATCATACAAATCACGACGGAATTTACTGTGCCGATATCGGTTGTGTGGCGTTTTTTCTACAAAATTAAAGAAACAAAACAAAATAAACACACGATTGTGATCTGTTCAGTACTCCATACCTATGGCGGATTAAGGGTGGGGGGGGGGGCTGAGCGGGCTAAAGCTAGGGGCCCCCGACTGTTTAGGGGCCCCCAAACTTTTTATATTTATAGTAAAAGTGTACTAATGTTTGCACGAACCCTTGAAAATATAAAAAAATATTAAATATTAACTATACAACTGATCGCGATTCAGACCTGATAGTGTTAATAATCGATAAAACGTGATTTAATTGGCTCACTTAGAGAACATAATATAAAGTATAGTTTATATTTTAAAAAATGTTCTTACTGGACAAGCTCCGCTAGCCGTGTGGAGAGAGTACAGGCGCGAGAAGCAACTGGTGTGGGGTTCGATTCCCAGCTGTGGGAAATAAAATTTTTCTTTTCACATTCAATAGTAACATAATGCAAACACTTTAAACAGTTATTTCTTCGTGTTCGTTTATTTATTTTTTCATTATTAATATTTAGTTACAGTCTTATATTAGCTGTTAACAATCATTTTATTTTAAGGATGCTGGCTGGATATGGCCCCCGTTTCATTGCAGCCCGGGGCCCCGTGCAGTCTTAATCCGCCCCTGCTCCATACACTTAATTCTTGATACATTTAGTTATCCCTATGAGTCCACCTGTCAAAATATTCGTAACTTAAATCAGAGTGGTCCTCAAACTTTTTATCGCCGCTGTCTGGTCATCGTTTGTTAATTTTACCGCGGTCCACTGAGTTGGGGGTAGGGGAAGGGTTGACGTTGATTTAAATTTAAAAAAAAAAATGTTTGGATCTAATAATTTATATTTAATGCTATTTTTGACATGCCTTTAAAAGAAATGCAGTTACACCATGGAATGAATGTTGAGTGATTTAACATTTTAAACCACTATAGCGCTAAAGAAATGTAAAATGTAACCAAAAATAAATAAATAAATAATATATACAAAAATAATTTTAAAAATTGAGCGTGCTCTTCTGCAGTGAGACCGTTCCACCTGGTGGGAATGGCAGCCAATAACACCCGAAGTGTGTTGCTTTCAATTTATTTATTTTTGTAGCTGTTTCGGTTGCTGTCACTGCAAAAAAACATATTTTCAACATGATAGGATGTCTAAAATAGAAATATAAGTGTCATGTTTGCAATCTCAGGGTATTCCTCGATAACTTTAATTCAGAACAGCGGTGAATTTGTTTCTTGAAGTTTTAAGACTGTCGTCATTCGCAGCCTCCAGCGGTTTGATACTCTTGCACACACATACTAGATTCCCCTCGTTTGTTAACAAATAACTCGCAAAACCGTTCCTTACCAATGCATTGGTCTTTAGGGGCGTGAGTTAAAGGCGTGTGCTTTGACGGAGTTAATAAGTTTAAACGACATCGCTAATACACTTAAATACCTGTGACATTTTTCGGCTTGCAAACATGCCCATGTGAGTGATATAGATTAACTCTCACGTTCGACCTCAATAAATCAGTCAGTCGTCCGGTCATAGCAGTACTGTATGTCAATGTGTCGAAACAAAAAGATCATTTCAGTTATCTTTGTTTCATAACAATCCAGGTACTTGAATACGTCTGCTCCTGGTTGGCAAAGGAATCATCATACACATCATTCTGTTAAAGATATGTGTGTGTGTCCCCCATAACTAGGGGGTTCTAATGTTGCCATTAGAGCTTTCTTGGGACTTGGTAGACCTTTGCGGCGCACATCTCCTGTCCAGGTCAGCGGAGGGTCTTTAAATTTTTTTATAGCAATAATCATTAATTAACGTTTCTATTGTGGCTTTAAGGTGGGCTCGACCCCACGCCCCTCAGCTTGTGAGGCGAGAGCACTATTGAATTCTCTATATAAATTATAACACACTCACAAATAGCATTACCTTGTTGTCGATATCTGTAGTGTGTGTTCAGTATTGATATAGCAATCCCAAATCGTGCCTTAACTTCTTTGTGTATTTCCATAATGCTGCAAGTCACAGTGCTAGCAGAAAAAATACCCTTGTGTTATCGTTTCAATAACACCCTCTCCAAAAAGTTCACGGCAAATTTCTTCAGAGGTGGGCCAGATTAAGTTTCATAAAAAGTGAATGCCTTTTTAGCCTTAGCAATATGGTAAACCACAAAATACGATACTCATCCACTGTCTTTCGTGTTTCAGGTTTTATTTTTTTAAAATTTTTGCAAATTACTCCAAGGATTTGTTTTGGAAAGTCGTCCAATCCCGAGAAAAATACAGCTTATTAAAAACAAGGAAAATAATTAAATTGTTTTTGGCGGCCCGGTATCATTTGCTCTACGGACCGGTACCCGATCGCGGCCATTGGGTTGGGGACCACTGGCTAACATGCTTAAGTTACCTACTTATACAACCAAATCAAAAGTGTTTTATAAGTTTATGGCAGTAATGGAGTCTGACCGGGAGGCAGAAAATGATGACAGCTCTTCTGGTGAATTAATGCGTTACAAAATGAAGATGAAAGATCCTGAATCCAATATTCTTGAAAATTACTGAACACTGATATCCGATATCTCATTCCTTGCCAAAGCTGTTTAGTGTCTACCAGTTACCTCAGTTCAGCTCGGCTGGTTATATTGTCAGTTAGACTCGCACACCACTTGAATCTAATAAGGTCAAAACACTTGTCTTTCTGCGTAGTTGTAGTTGGTTAAAAGATGACGCATAAAGGAGACATTCCAGTGTCATTTAGATTTTCAACAAGAAAGTTTAAAAAGTGTTAATGATGACATAATAAATTTTAATTCTTGGTTTTAATCGAAATTAATGATTAATTTATTCTTAATTTTTTAAAAGTTAACGATAAAATTTTAATTAATAATTAAGATCCCTGAAATAAATACCAAAAATAAATTTAAAATACCAATAACTCCTGTTTCTTTTGCTTCTCCTAAACTATACACAATATTGTGTAGTAGTTATTTTTAAAATCCTCTGCAAATTATAATTACTTTAATCAACTACTAAGGGAACAATAATCATAACTCCCGGTCATCAATGGTCTTAAGCTTTAATAATAAATCAAAGGAGCAACAGATTAAACAATCCTCGTAATAACCCAACAATAAACGATGTTTAATAATAACTCAATATCAACTTTTTAATTATTATAGAATTCACTTAAGCCCGTGGAATTTTTGGGGATGAAATAAAATTTTTAACTATTAAAATGTTTAACTATCTTGTTTAAAGGCCATTTCGGTCTATTTCTCAATTTAAAAAAGATAACCCTCTTCAAAACGTACTAAAATCCTGAATCAGTCTTGATGAGGTAATACCTTTGGGAATGTCTGCTTTCACGTCACTAAGCAGAAATCTGGACTCTTCTTATTCCAAGACCACAATTATTTTTTATTTATTTCCTTTGGGGAAATGTGAGGGGTGGAATGGTTGAGTGGTAGTTAGTTTAAAGTTTATTTTAAGTTTCATTGAATATTTATGCATAGGGAATTTTTTTAAAGCTCATTACAGTCAGTTTCAAATGGAGACTTGAGAAAATATTAATCAGTTGAAAATTTAATTTATGGAGATAAAAATTTAAGACTACATATTTTATCATTTTGGAAATCACAAAGAATTTTTGTTTGAACCAATTATATTAAAGGATTCTATATTATTTGCCAATATTATTTTTGCAGAAAAATACTGTTATTGGATTAACATTAATGTCTATTTTTCGAAACAGTTAGACTTGAAGGTCGTGCCCAGAAAGTACACAAATTGATCGATACCTAAAACCCTCGCAAATACATTGATTCATCATGCAATGCCCTATTGATCAGGAAAATGGTTATTCCTTTTAACCTTTGACCTCAAATCTCATCTAGACACCAGCCGGGCATTTCGGATCACGTAGCCCTTAAAGAACTCTTGAATGGAGAAGTTAAAGACAGCCAAGTCTGTATTCCCATAGGGTATACCCGTCACCAAAGGCTTATGTCACAAATTATTCTGAAGAGCCTGCCCTAAGAGATGGACTTTTTACATTATTCTGTGGCGGATGTGTGTGTAGAGGTTCGAGTGAAGAAGGATATCCTTCCTATATGTTATCGATTCCCTGGTGGTTAGGTTAGGAGAAACGTTGATGATGTTCTTGATGAGAATAGAATGAGCTGGGTTAACCATACAATAGTTTTAAGTAATGATGGATCATATGATGTGACAGAAGAGTTGAAGGCACAGCGTAAATGTTTTTTTGCTGAGTGGGATTTTTTTTTAAAAAAAAAGACCATTAGATCCACACCTAACTTGCAAACAGGCTGAAAATAAAAATATAAATTGTTGTGATAGCTGATTGAAATAATAATAGGGGATAGATATAATGACAGTAAATATAAATAATGACAGGGGATAGGTATGACAACAGTTAATAGAAATAATGATAGCGGATAGATTTAACAAAAGTTGATAGAAATAATGATTGCGGATTGATATAACGATAGATGATAGTTGTATTTCAAAAATGTATTGCAGATATTTCTATATGGTATAATTGAAGTTACATAGAATAATTTTATTTTTCTCTTCGGGAAATTGATCAGAAAATCATTTTTAGCGTCAAGATCTACTGCAGCGTCAATTCTGATTCATTTTATAGTTTTATTTTTTCTTCTATTTTTATTTATTTTCTCATTAAGTGTTATTTAAAATATAGTTTTGACAAAGATAGAAATACTTAAACAGTAAATTACCAACTTTGAACAATTAAAATCTCTNAGCTTTAGCTGATAAGTGAGTAACCGAAATAAACATCGCTAAATATTTAAATATGTACCATTATTAATGTATTTAAAAAATCGTTTCTCTATAGAAAAGTTAAGATACATATTAAAATTATCTTCTCTGAAGAACTAATCCTGTCGCTCTCAAACTTTTATCATTGCGTGGTCAGAATATTCGCTGAAATATTAAGCATTAAAAAAAAAGTATGTCACGGAAGCTAGGGTATTGGGAAATATGAAGTGAATGAAGCGGGGTGGGGGTTGTAACTGGTGGAGAGAAAACTGGCGACTACAGCTCGGGTTTTTTCTTCCCAGATTTCCATAAGGCAAGCGGTTAGCCCACGATATTATTTGTGTTCGTGCCGAATTGCATTTTCTTCTGACCACATTATCCTACAGCTACAAGTCTTGGCGTTAATCTGTAGCGCCGTACTACAATAAGCAGGACGAGCGAATCGGAGACATTTGTTGAAAACTTCTCTTTTTTTAAGGGCTTACGTTATACGTTAGTGTTCTGGCTTTAAAAAAATATGAACCAACAAAAACATGCAGTTTTTAGCTATTCTAGTTTACAAGTTCAAAACTATAAAGAGTTATAACATGAATTTGCCAAATTAATTTAAAAATTTTTTTTAAAGGGACAGAACATTTATTATTACTAATAAAAGGCAAATCCCTTTCTGACTCATCAATACTTCTCCATTTTTCCCTACAGGTAGAAGGATGAAACTTGTTGAAGGAAATTTGTTGAGTACATTCCGCTATGGTAACATGCAAAAAGAAAAATCCGATATTATCACTCAATGGGGCCCAAGGCCCACAGGTAGTTTTTTTCCTTATATGAACAATATAAAAAATAGCTTAAACTTCGGCTACTGTTTAAATGGATTGATCCTAACCAAACTTGATACACAAAAACTTGATGACCCATATTAAAATTAAAAGGGGCAAATAACTTTTATTGTCCATTCCTTTTGGCCGAAGCCCCAAAATATTTTCCCCTAAATTCTTTATTGCTTAACAAATTCGTTAAGTTTCAAGGCGATCCGTTAAATACAATAATATTTATACAGCTTACATAAGAAAAAAATGACATTAACGACGACCCCCCCACCCAGGTCTAATTGGTGTAAGATGTTAAGTTAAAAACTCCTATTGTTTTTTTTTAAAGCCGGATCATGATGGATATATTTTTTGAACATTGGTCAAATCTAGTATACTAGATGGGTAATAGAGATTTAATGGCTGGATGGGTTCATCGCGCTTTACAAACATTTTGAACAACTTTCAATGATAAATAAAAGAACCTAGAGCTGAAGGACTTAAGTCACATTATAGTCAAATCAAATCTAAACAGTGTTATTTTAACATCTGATTGAGACCAATCTACTGTATAAAGTTGAAAACAATACAATGAAACTAGGTCCACTTTTTAAACAGCGTTCAAAATTGAAAAGCTATCATCAAAGAGACAAAAAAATAAATATAAAATTGATAACCTCGAAAATGGGTATTTTGTACTAATGACTTAGCACTTTTAGCACGTCTAAATCTATCTCTGTATACACACAAATATGTTATATATAAAATTTGGTTACATAACAATTAAACGACCAATTATCACCTCAATTCTCTATTTTCACACTCTAGAAAAACAGGACTCAATTAACAAAATTCAGAGTGAATAATGTATTAATTAAAACGATGCGCCAAATAAATGCGCATAAAAACAACATTCCTTTCATAGCAGAAGTAAGCATACGATTCAAATGGAGGCCTATTAAAATGCATAAACTAAAATTGAATTAGATTAAATATTCCTCGGACCCAGTACCAAATTACATTTGAGGACACACCAATGGGTTTGGAGAGGGGACCGTGTTAAGTTCATTCTTTGAAACACGGCTTTGTTTTAATGCCATCAATAGACCCACTTACAAACATAGACTCACTAGTCATTTATCAAGAATGTAAGTTTGATATAACTCAAAATACTTCTTTAATCCTTTAGTGTTCAGAATGTTTTGTCTACCTTTTATAAGTCTTTTTAGCTGAATTTATTTTACCAGCTTATTGTACTTAGTTTAGCTTATTTAACATAACGTAATGAACTTAACTCAATTAAAATAAATTATTTATCTTAAGTAACTTAACCTTCTTATCTGAACTAAATTTAACTAACTTATTTAACTAAAGTAATTTTTATCTGCTTACAAAGAAGAATGAGAATGGGGAGGTAATCCGAGAAGGAAGCCAATATTGCGCATTATTCTCGTCTCTCCTAAATAAAAACCTCTCCTACAATTTAGGTACCTTATTGGATAACATCAATCGAGTCTCTAGTCAAGATCAAGAAGAAAAAAAACTAAACCAACTGATCGAATGGAGCTAGAAACGGGCACCGCCAACCCATCCCCCCCCCCACCTCTTTGATCGGACTTTGCTCAGGTTTAAAAAAATGGTGTGGACGAAGAGAAAAAGTTCAGAAAGAATAAACAAGGGAAAAACAAGAACCTGGCACTAAAGCGCGGGTGATGTCAGGCATGATGGTAAAAGAAGGGGAGAGAAGAGCGAGGTAGAAAACGCTCACAACTCACAGGCCACGTTTATCGGTTTGGTGCTGGTGGACACTGCGGTGTTGGACGAATGTGATGTGGTGTTCAGTAGTGTCCTTGCCTGGAGGTGTTGTTCATTTCTTATCAGGATTGTTCATCAAGTACTTTCCTTTTGTTTTTTTTCCCATTCTTGTGACAGGTAAGGATTTTAATCCCAGATGTTGAATATCGCATCGAGATTTGTCTTCTTTAGTATGAGTATCTCTAATTTGTGTAACGTGTGATAGTATATTGATTTTTAAAAGGTTTTATAATTTAATGGCAGAAATCTATTAATAGAACTTTAAGAGAAGTATTATGATGTTGACATTGCGTCAACAATTTATTTCTGCTGCGCCAGTATGATAGAGAGCGAAATGTTCTTTAATTAGAAAATTAAATCTGTTTACAGTTATATATATACCGACATTTGTAATACTTTGTTATAAAAATTGGGAAGGTTTTCCTTTCATAAAATAGATTGCATCAATGAAAAATATGAAAAGGACTTTAAATAATGATGAATTTACGAGGATGCTACGGACATAAAGTTTCAGGAGGGAATATACAAAAATATAGATTAAAGAGATGCGAAAGAACAAAATTATTTTAAGACAATACAATCCTTGACCCCCATGGATCATTCCGAAGTGAACAAAATAGAGCAACGATAAAACTATCTCGGTACATTCAAACACTTTCATTAAATACAACTGTCATTTCGATTCCTCAAGTACCATTCTTGCTTTAATGATTTTTGCTTGTTAATCAAAACAACGTTATTTCCAGAGTAGCTCTCTCTCTCGTCTTAGCATCACTTGAAAGGGAGAAGAAGAGATTTAAACGATTGTAAATTATCGTGTGAGTGTTTTTGACAAGACAGCTGAAATAAATTTTGTGATCTTAAAATCATGTTTGTTTTAATGTTTATGACTTTTTTTCAATGTAATAATAACGTTGTCACTGCTTTATAGCATTAACAATGTATCTCCCGTTAAACTTGTTAACGCTCCAACGGTAAGCAAATATTAACCTTTGAGTTAAAATTAAGCACTTTATATTAGCACTAGTGTATCACCCGTCAAAAATGACGGAAGTTTTCAAACTAAATATATTTTGGCTGAAATCTAACACTTTTGAAAAAAAAATTACACATATGAATAAAAAAAATGTAAATACAAGCTTTCCTATTTTAATTTTAACATTTATTTCCAAATTTAACAATTTTATGCGGGCGTTCGAAAAGAGTTATTTTTGGTGCAGTAATTTGGTGCGCTGCTTTCTAAAATTAGTAGCGTGACAAACGGACGAACAGATACATGCATAGCAAATTATGTGTATTGATTATTTAATTGTGATTTTACTGAAGTCGTTAAGGGCAAAAACTATTTTAGGCATACCACCTCATGCAGAGCCGTCACTAGGGGGTTCGGGGGGGGGGAGATAGTGGACCGCACCGAGTGAAACCATCACAAGGGGTGACACCAAAATGTAAAATTATGTATTTCCGTTAACAGGCACTGGCAGACTCTGAGGAGGTCTAAGGGTAGGTCGTGATGGGATGATACCCTGAGCTACCCGCACTGGGTAACACTAACCCTAGTGACACCTTTGACCTCGTGGCATTGTTTTAAATTTTGAGTTCACTTTCCGCTGAAGTTTATTGATAAAACACCTAAGAAATAACTAATATTCCTATATAATAAAATGCTAATTTCTGTGCGGTCAGTGATAACGATTGGTTCCTCAAACTACTACAGACTCCTACAGCCAATCAGAAAATTTTAATCTCATTGACAAATGGGATACATTTACGCGGACGTTCAAAACGATTTATTTTGGTGCAGTTATATTTAGATCTAGTCATCAATCAGTACAATGTTTTCATCTTGAAGTTTTTCACTGAATACGTGGACGTTCAAAACCAGTTCTATTTGGTGCAGTTTTTTTAAAATCATTCAGTACTGTGTTGCCATTTGGAAGTTTGCCAGTCCTGCTAATCACTACAGTTACTCCATTTCAAATTGCCACCGAAACGGCAGCGTTCTGCCGTCGATATTGAAGAAGCTACACGGCGTATAAATGCAAGGCGTCGAGAACTGCGTCGCAACAGGTCACAGGACGACACCGCCCGTCAACGGGAAACACACGCACAGCGTCAACGCATGGTCCGTGCTGCACTAACGGATAAACAAAGAAGCAAAATAAGGAAAATTATCGTCTTGCACATAAACGCACAAAAGCCTCTCGCAACAACACCGTCGTTGCGGACATGATGATTTTTGACGAAAAATTACAAGTACCACACAGTTGCGGCGATTTCAATATACGCTTCGAATATTGCAATGCTAAACACTCCCTTGCGGAAGGTCCATAGACACAAAAATTTAGTTATTGGTGCTCGAAAAACAAAGTCCACTAACAACCAATCTGTGCCTCTTCTTTATTTGAGAGTCTCGCGACAGACGTTCAAAATCAGCATCACAAAAACTTCATTCAAAGCATCCGTTCAATTAACACTGCTTTGTTATTTGCTTCCATGGGCGCGCAAATAGCTTCTCCTCCTGGTGACGAACCTTACTGTTTCTGTATAAATGGACAAATACATCACAGATCAGGCGCCCTTCACCCTGACAACGACGACCAGCGGAAATATGCTCAGTTACATATACTCGATCCTGATGAACCTGCATGGCAAAGAATACTGATTAAGGAAAATTCTAATATTCATGTCAATTAATGCAAATGTTAAGCTCCTTTATGGCTTTCAATAATCCCTGTGCTTAAACTTCACTTAAACTTGCAAGATGCAATTCTATACTCTGACATGAAAACAAACATTCGTATTTCATGACAGGACCCGACCATGTAAACCAAGGAAAAGAGGTGCCAATAAAATAATTTGTCGAATGTACTCTCTTAATTAATCCTCAGATATGGAAAGGTTCTGCCATTTGAAGACAGTAAACAGTTTACTTTGTCCTTCCCCCAAAGATGCAGTATGAAAACGATGACTTTTTGATGATGACAACATTGGGATTTCACATTGCACGAAGCAACAAAAGAAAAAATGCAAATACTACGCGAACTGTTTGCAAATCTCTGTGTCATGACAGTTCCCCCAAATATACCAGACCTATTTCTAAGATATAAAAACCATCTCTGTTAAGACTATGCCCGACATGAAAGACGTTTAGACACTTGCAATCTTTGTGTTCATCTTGCCCTCAGGGACAAAGTAGATAAGCTTATAGCAAATGGGAAAAGATGTCATGGATTTGGCTTACCGATTCCTACTATTGGTCTCTCCACGAATTATGCACTGTTCTTTAATACAATGCAAATGACAGAAGTAGGGGCCAAAATGTCTCTTAATGGCAAAAAAAGAAAGCTTTTCTCTCGCTAATTTCAATGACAACTCTATGAAATACTTTTTCCTTGATCGACCAGGGGTTAGTGGCAAGACTTTTTTGTACAAAACATTAATTTATTCCATTAGAGGGAAAGAGATGCTGCCTTTTCTGTCGCATCCACGGGACTTGCAGAAAATTTGCTTGACTACTATGCGTTTAGCATCAGAGCAAGGCAACCTCATCAAACGTTCCAAAGCCATCACTTGGGACGAAGCCATTATGGCTTCCGCGGATTTTTTTAGGTGCTCAGATAAGCTTCTCCAAGATATTATGAAATATAGTCCAAAACTTCGGTGCACGCCTTTCAGGATAAAAATAATTTGTGCAGTGTAGCCAACCTCAATTTTTGTTTTCAAAAAACGTGCATGGCCATATAGTCTACCGCAGTGTCAAATTCGGGTTCCAGTGTAATAAGGGCCTAGCACTAATACATCACAACATGAATATTATGTGTTCAATATAAAAATAATTCATCTTCATTGAGCACTAGAATCGAGGAATTATTATTTAAGTGCTTGGGCCTTTTCTCTTTTGTTTTAAGTCTAGACGACTTCAGTTTCAAAACAAATTCTGATTAGTAAAGCAGAGGCGTCACTAGGATTGGTGTCACCAAGAGCAGTACTTCATGGTGCAACCACCTCACAACTCTCTCCCAACACCCGCTTCGAGTCAGCCAGATCCAAATAACGGGAACATACAGACTTTTACCAATTGGTGTCACACCTTGTGATATTGTCACCCAGTGCGGTCCGCAACACCCCCGCCCCCAAACGTTCTTAGTGACGTTTCTGTTGTAAAGTTGTGTGCTACATTATATGTAACTGTTTAAGTAATGTTCAAATTGCTACTCTCATGTCTCAACTCTCCCGCGAAAAAACTAAGAGGGAAACTGCAGCTTTTTCTTAAAATAAACATGCTAACATCATGTTAATGAATAAACACAAGTTAAATAGATGTGTATTAAGAGCCCCATTTACTGTTTACATCAATTTAAACATACTCGAACCACCCCCCCTCTCCCAACACACACAATTTAATAATGAAAATGTACTGTCAACGCCCAATTAGCTAATATATATTCCATACAGAAATTAAAATTGTTCTTCATTTATGGAAAGAAAAATAAATAAATTTTTGAGGGCTATTTCCCTACCAAAGAATCAGTCACCAATCAGCTACCTACCCATGTCGCTCCAACCATCCCCCATCTCCCTTATACATGTTTTTGGACAATTTTCACCACGGGAACTTTCAATAAGTGTTTAATAATGGAAATATTTAGAAAAAAAAAACCCAACTCATTCTTAGCGCTTGCTCTCATCAATGTTCAAAGTATTTATTGATCGCCGGAGTCTCATCCGTTGAGGACGTTGTTCCTCGTGTTGCGCTTTTAGAGGGGATTAAGCTTGTTTTTATTCCTGCTAGCACTCCATCAGTTTTTGAAGACGGCCTGAGATCACCAGATCACTTGTGCCATAAACGCGGGGCTGTTGTGTGGCTAATGTCATTGGCACGCAGCGCGAGCGTCTGGTTAATTGCCGGGATGTGTTGTGTGTCAACAAAAATATGGAACTTTAAAATTTTCATGTTCACGTAGGAATAACGAATGAAAACAAAAAATTTTTCAAGAGCAAAACATAATGGAATATCAGGAAATATAACGTTCATATTAGTAAAATATATATACATCTACATGGAATTTGAATCCGTTATATTTGAAATATATTCTCACCCGTGTAATTAATGGACGACTCTGCGCACCGGCTAAACAAAGAGACACTCTTACTATTAAATGATGCATAAAAATGTTTAACATTTAAGCTACCAACTTAATGATCGTCAGCTTTAAAAAAAAAATTTTTTTAAACATCCCTCGTTTCTTTTACTTTGGGGGAAATATCTTTATTTTTTCCCCCTCTGTAGTAATTATCCTACACATTGAATCTTGAAATTTTTGCGTTTTCTGTCCAACAAAACTCATGATTAGTGGAGATTCATTGCCACGTTTTATTGACAGTTGCACAGTTTTAACTTTGTAACAAAATCTTTATAGGTGGAAAAGTCTGAATAAATTGGGCAAACAATTTCAAAATGGCTAATTTACTTTCAGAGGCTATTATCTCTGTTTACGATTTTTGTAATTAGGCTTGAGACCTTGACAAGCCGCTTGCTATTCCCTAGGGATTCTTTCTTTTTTATCTTTTTATACAGCACTGAGAGCAAAAGAAATTCCTACTTTATTTCTCTTTGGTTTAAGATAGTTTCTGTTTATATTTTTACATCCAGGACCAGATAAAAAAAAATTTTGTCGCTCTACTTTCTAGCTAGAAAACATATTATATGTAAATTAAGCAATAGCAAAGCCAACTCTTTTAAAAGAATGAATGTATTAATTTTAAAGAAATAATTTTAATGAAGGTATGCAATTCATCTTCACAAATAAAACAAACTTCATTTCTATAATTTATTGCAGAAAATTAATCTATTTTACGACAAAGAAATCAATACATAAATAATGACTTTCCCAATTTGTTAAAGTCATTAGACAATATCTTTTTTTCCACCATTTCCACTGGCGCGAGAGAAATGTTACATTAGTATTTAGAGATTGTAATCCTTGTACTACAAAACGGCTAGCACTCTTGCACTAACTGTATAATTACAGTATTGGAGTCAACGTCACGAATTGCATTGGGGTGGCACACCTTATAAGCAATTCTCCAACAAATGATTGTAAAGTTCCCAATCAGCGATGACGAAGTTTTTCTCTGTAACATATGTTACAAAACCTAATTGCTGATTCTGCGTGATTTGTACGTGTCAAACAATGCTGAAGGCTACAGCGGATCGATGACAAAGAGATCTAGTCATCGTTTAGTTGAATTGATATGAGATCTAATCATCATTTAGTTGAATTGTTATGAGATCTAATCATCATTTAGTTGAATTGATATGAGATCTAATCATCATTTAGTTGAATTGATATGAGATCTAATCATCATTTAGTTGAATTGTTATGAGATCTAATCATCATTTAGTTGAATTGATATAAGATCTAATCATCATTTAGTTGAATTGATATGAGATCTAATGATTCAGTTGCATTGATTCTGATAAAAAAAATAATTTGAGATGACTTTGTGCAACTTTTGGTTTGAAAGTCCATGAACTGTCATATCTTATAATGTCGTGTTCAAATGAGAAAAAGCTCAACACATGAACCAGACATTAAAGCTTCAGGGAATAAGTAAAACTTCTATCATTAAAAACTAGCTCCTCAAGTGGTCGTGTTTAGTATTAGAATGTTTACTTGCTTGTATGATGCCGGGGAAAAACTTGCGGTGAAAAATCATTTATTATGTCTCTGTGTCCTTAGTTTGTGAAGGGATATGTCCTTGATCGATATTATCTAAAGTAACTGGGGTGATATTGAAGTCAATAGTGCGCTCGTCTTACAAGTTGAGGGGCGTGGGATCTAGCCCCACGTTAAAGCCACAATAAAAATGTTGATGAATGACAATCGCTAAAAAATTCCTCCGCTAAACTGGAGAGGAGATGGGCGCCGCCAAGAAAGATCTACCAAGCCCCGAGAGAATTCTAATGGAAATATTAGAACGCTCTAACACACACAAAATTGGAATGAATTGGTTGTATATATTTTATTATTGTTTCTAAAATCTTTCAAATTTATTATGTTTTGTAATTCATTAAAGGGACTAGGTTTTCACTTGATTATTTTTTTATTTTTTTTACAAATGAAAATTGCTCTACCGTCGGGTAATACTAAATTTCGATAGCCCTTCATTGTTTGTTAAAAAGTAGAAAATATAATTGATACTGTCCATGTATAATCATTGTTAAAGGTAAAATTTTGATTGCCTTGAAATAAAAATGTGACCGACAGCTGCTCAAGGCGAAATTAAGAGGAAAAAAACAAATAAAGCTGGAAGTGATTTTTTTCTAACAATACAAATGTACAATATTCACTGATTATTTGAAACCCTTATATTTTTTTTTAAAGTTTTGAATACGTTGGTTCACTTTCCATGGCAATGGACTTTCTACTAAAATTGAGAACTTGACCGCTGTCAGGTGAATAAGTCTTTCTTTGTATGATGAGCCAAAGTTTCCGCATTGGAGTTAAGCCCGTTTGATTAGAGTATACGTTGTTCTGAATGCCAGCAGTTATCCCAACGATGACTTATTTATAAGATCTTAAGGCTGGCAAGGATTAGACTCACTGTATAGATACAGTAACAGTATAGGATTTGATCGTTACAGTAACAGTCTAGGACATGATTATTACAGATATAGTCTAGGATTTGATTGTCTGTCTGTCTAACTGTCTGTCTGTCTGTCTATCTATCTAATTCGCCAGAAACTAAAGCCAGCTAGGGGGTATTGTTTACAGATATGTAGTAGTACGCACACTCACACCACACCGCACTATGCATTCTGCACTGAGGCGCAATGTATGGAAGTAAAGGGAGTGAAGAATGAAGAGACTAGCAATAAATGTATGGTTAGCTGGAGAGGGTGGTGCAGGCTGGGTGTGGGCGGTTCTCCCTGGCTGTACACTTTCAATGAATAATTCTGTGGCGTATGCTACGCCGCGGGTCGGATCCAGCTGTATTAATAGATTACGACCACTGTCGTTCAATATATGTGTAACCCCAATTGGAATATAGTCTTTATGATTGAATCTTTAAATATTGTAAAGTAAGTATCGCTTTACTTTGGCATTACATTAATATATATTAACTTACACTACGTTGCAATGAAATTAGTATATATTTTTTCGAGTTTCTATAGGAATTTTAAAAATTTAATGCAATTGGACTAATTATGGGGAAAACAATAATATTAAATTTAAATTATTAGTTATAAAATTGCAAATTTCGCTTTAGCCGTTCAGGCACCGAAATATAATTCTTCTTTGCTCTTGATTTCTTTTAAAAATTATTGTGCCACGAGAGAAAGAATGAAAACAATATTTCAATATCTACATGGAGATGAATTCATTTATAAATTTCTGAAGATAAAATAAAAGCACTGCTAAATACAAAGCCACACGCAGTGATTTTAGATGCAATGTCTACAATCAATAGCATCAAGGGAAGTTTTTACATTATAATTCAGTAATGCAAGGCTTCAAATCTGGCACACAGAAAAAAGTGTAAATGGCTGTATTTATGTTTCAATCCTGAGGCAAAAAGAATTCGTACTCAGGGAACTTGTATGTATTGATGTCTGTAGAAAGGTTATGCTAAATGCAGCCAATGCAAACATAATAGGATGTTTTTTGAATTGTTAACGCAGTGCAGATAACATGTTATAACATTGTGGATTGATCAATAAAAACAAAAATGCTTCTGCATTTCCATTTTGTTGCATAGACTTTGAAAAAACACACCGACACTTGACAACTTATATGTACGGCTCTACCCACGCTCTCCCCCTCCCTAACCCCCAACCCCAAAATTTCGTATTAAATACAAGATTCGAAGACCTTCATTTCAACAGATTTACATTCTGAAGAAAACAAAAGCAGTGTTCAAACAAAACATTATTAATATTATTTTTTGCATAACACTTTGGGAATAAAAATGAATAAGCACAATAACTTTAAGTTTCAAACGCAATAGAGTAAGAGGAATATGAAATATCAACTTGCATTATAGAACCAATAATGTCAAATAAACTCATTTCTACAGAACAGTATAATTCCATGAATACATTGTGACCCCGTTAGGTCGAGGTAGCACGGGTCAATATTTATATGATCGCGACTTCCGTGAATCGCGATTTATCGTCACTTATAGGGATGTTCATAATTTGGCGGAAATCTAATAATAGAATTATTATATCTAAATTTATCTTTTGTAACGACAAATTCATTTTAAAAATTTAATAAAGATACGATTCAATATGTGAATGTAGGTATATTGAGAATGATTGATCTTATCAGCTAATTTTTAATTCTTCGTTAAGTTTAGACAGCTTATTGGACTTGCAAAATAAAAAGCAATTTCGTAATTTTACAAAGCTAACAACTTTGAGAACATAGTGATGTGACTGTATTTATGCCTCAAAACTTTGTTCCGCTAACATGTAATCTAAAAAAAGAACATTACGAAATGAGCTATGACGTTTACCGGTTTTAGAAATGAAGAACTCTATTGCAGATTTCAGTGTAGCTTATTGAGCGATAATGAAGGATGCAAATAAAATCATGCTTTCTTCAATATAAAATTTATTTTAAATTAAATAAAGTTAATACTCACGTATTATATATATCAATACTTATCCGGCAAACTGAAAAGTTAAATCACTAGAAAATAATTCGTACGTATTATTTATTGCTATGTAACGTCACAAAATTTGGGAGCCTTGGAATTACTGCGACTTAACCGATTTCACAAAATAATGAACCGCTACTTAACGGGGTCACATTGTATTAGGGTTAAAAATCGTAATCTTTAATTTTCATGAAAAACTTAAATTCTATTGAAATTAAAGATAATTTGTGGAGATTGAAGCCTGTCTTGAAAGTTTAGCGTAGAAACGTGTTCCTGAATAAATTTTCACCTTATTTTTTAATTCAGTTTTTCTCCCCCTTGGAATTAGAAAACTCATAATTTCTCTTTTATGACTTTGCATTCCAGAAGACACAGATTTCACTTTTTAGTACACACATTTCTCATATGAAACCGTTTAATTTACGTTTGTGTTCCGAAAAGGGTTTGCCTCCACGCGGCTTGGAATAAGATTCAGGTCACGAAACTGGCTGTGACCAGAAGCCGACAGTAGCCCGGTGGGTAACGCCCAAGTCAGGTTTGGTCTTATAAATGACATAGATTATTACAGTCGCTGCACGGATCTTAGACACAGCATCAGGGAGGGATGCAATGTCGTCTATGCAATCCCACGCGACCGTTTCGTCAGAGGTGCTGTTTAGGGCCAGGAATGCCAGCACGGATTAGTAATAGCTAACGCGAAGAAATTAGTGGACGTCAGCTCTGAGGAAACCTTCCGACGGGCATACGTTCATAGCGTGGCCACTTTGAAGATCTATCTAGCGACGGTCCATGGTCAATTGACTCTTATGCTGAGCTGGGTTGGCACCGAGGTTATAGCGAGTGGAAGTTGGAAAATAGACGCCTCCTTTTTGAGGTGAGGTGAATTTAGTGAAAGGAACAATCCGGTTGTATTCCTGGGTTCCAAGGCGAACCCCTTTAGAGAAAAAAGGGGAGTTCATTGCCAAGGAAAATTTCCCTGGAAAACCTACACGTATAGGAGCATTAGGCTAATTGCTTTTGATGCCATTCCACATGTAGGATTATCAATTTACTGAAATGTCACATAAATAAGTGCAGTGTTTTATATTAAAGAACAATTAAATAAGATGAGAGCCAATTTTGGTTTACGTTTGTGTATTTGTGCGTACGTCTATTTTTTCAATGTGTGTAAATATTGAGGCAATTTGATTGGTGCCCACTTTTGGGTTATATCATTTTTTATTGAATGTTCCTGGGGCAACTATGAAGGCAAAAATTGTTGACTATAGCTTGTCAAGAAAGTTACCTTGGACAACTATGATGGCAAAAAAGGTTGTCCATAGCTTTTTAAGGGGAGTTTTATAAAGAGAATACTACAAAACGTTTTTAAACATACTTCTATTGACGTTAAAATCTAATAATAATTTTACTGTTTAATTAGAAATTTAGATTTTTCTATAAACTTTGAATCATATTTATTGATATACAATAACAAATTCTTGCAGTTATTGCTTATCAGTGTTCGTGTAATAAATTTAAACCAATGGCTTATTTTAGGGATTAAGGTTGTTTGATAATTAATTTTTGAAAAATGTAAAAATAAAATTTGTTTTTAAATTAAAAAAAAATATTGAAAATTCAAAGTAAAATACCATTTATATAACATCTTTACAATTTAATAAAATTTGAAAAAAAACAACCACAAAAATTACAATATCGGAGAGCATGTTTATTTGTGGTGGTTGAGTGTTAGCGCGCTCGACTGGCGTACCGATGGTCACGAGTTCGAATCCACGCGAATCCTGGCCAGCTGAAATTTTGCAGGCAGACTCGTGCCGATAATAAAAATGATGTACCATATTTTCATATCGATCGAAAGTACTGTAATTAAATAATGGAATTTTTAGATTATCTTTAGTTATCTCCGTGTTAATTTTTTTGCTAGTGTGTCATAGTGCGTAGCGTATTATGTTCAACAACCTTTCCTGTCACGCAATAAGTTGCGTATCATATTTACAATACTTTTGAAAAATATGTTTACGATCGTTGCGCATTATATTAAACATGTTTTACGAGACATAACTAAAATTTTGTATTTTTGGATTGTCTTGCGCTGCATATTATAATTAACATCCTTATAGCTATGTCTCGTATATAAAGGATGTTAAATCTAAATCTTTGTTTTTACATGTTTTTTTTAAAAAAATCCCTTATATTAACTTGTGGCATCTGATTGGTTGATACCTTGCTTGGCGAAAAAAACTTTGGATAGATTTTTAATCCTCTTCATCGTAAGCTAGCGAGCTGAATTTTGCAGGCAGACTCGTGCCAATGATAAAAATGATGCATCAAAATTACAAATCGATCGAATGTACTGTCATTAAATTAATACATTTTTAGATTATCTCTATTTAAATCTATGTAGCATGTTAACTTTTATGCAAGAGTGTCGTGGTGCGTAATATATTGAACGACCTTTATTTATACTTTCCTGTTGCACTGTGGGTGTGTATTATATGGACAATACTTTTAAAAATATATTCTCAATCTAAATGAAAATTCTATTAATTGCTAATCTGTCTTGCGGTGCGCACTAAGTTAAACATGTTTCTATAACCCTTTTCCCGTGATCAAATCGATCTGAAATTTACACGCAGTCTGTAGAAGTTGTGTTTACAATAAATCCTTCATATATTTGAGACACAACTAAAAAAATTATTGTTGGATTGTCGTGCGATGCGTATTATAATGAACATTATTTTAGTTATGCCTCGCATTAAAAGTATTTGTAGTCAAAAACATGTTTTTTAACGTTTTTTTTATTTCATAAACAATAGGATGACATTTCCTGCAGGAGTGAAATAGTTTTAAGAATCAATTTGAAAGATAGTTTTATTATTCCTTTGGCAATAAAATACTTTTTTGTATGATATTTCATCAATATAAGAATTCCTTATGGTAGACGGTAACGTAATATATTCTGAAACATGATACCTGACATGCCGGTAATTTATTGCCAGTTATTTAAATTATTAATGTAATTAACATGGGGAATGTTGTTGTCTCTTATTAGAGTAGTGCTCCTACTGCCGCCAGCCCATACGGACGCTAAGAAAAAAACAACTACAGAGATGTTTATGATCTTTATCGTCAACAAGAAACATGTCACTTCTAGTTTAGATTCCGTTATAAATCATCTCACGAGTTTGCCTCATGTGCTGGCTAATGATTGATGTGAAGCCATTATACATATATGAGATAGCACCGAATGGCTCTATGCATCTCTTCTGTCGCTAATTGCGCAGATTGCGCGTTCGTTATGCTGTGACCTTTACTTTGGGTGACAGATTGTTGTGAGCTGAAATCGGACCATCCATCTGTTACCAAATCTGTTGATGGTATCGCCTTCTTGTAACAGTTGTATCCGATATGTCACGTCAAATGTTACAAATAAATTTATGACAGCTTTTGCAGGCATTGAATAAAATATTTATCAGGCAACAAAACAGCATAAAATGTTAAGTTATCAATTATCGCTATTCTCAATAGAAGTTGGAATCGATTTTAAGTTCCTCATGGCAAATAATCGATTCAGTCTCTTTTCAAAAATGATTTTTATCTTTTCTATTGCTGGAAAAATAGAGCCAAAGAAGTTTATTGTGTTTGCGATTATCCTCTTGAATACACTGTGGACAAATATAACAGGTAACGTTGATACAATCTTTTTTGTTTTTAAATCGGTCTTTTTCCTAAGTAACTCTTTGAGGAAAAAAAGAACTATTCGGTATTCGCTATTAAGCTCAGCGCTTAAACAATAAATGCTTTAATAAGATGGCTTTTGAAAATAATCTAGAAACAGTGTGTGCGAGGTGTGTGCGATGGTGGTAACGTGTGAGAGTATGCGGCATGCTTGTTATTACGGAGTGTAAGATTGTTTTATGGCAGTTGAAACGAAATGTTGTTTTGGGGTACGGTAGTTGTAGCCGTGTATCAATATGGGACATGGCCGTTATAACCGTATTTAGCAATATAAGGTACACTAGTTATAACCGAAATTTATTTTGGTGACTTTTCATGAAAACTAGGAAAAAAGGATATCTGACAGCTTTTAATGCCGAAATAAATTGACGTGTAAAGTGGAGACTGGCAATTAATTTCTTCCCATTGTAACAACAAGCCAATGGAAGCTTGCTGCTTTATTAATGCACATTACCAGGCCAGGAGTGGCAAGGAGATTAATGGTGGAGATTCCTTAGATTATTGACATGGTGAACAGATTTGATCAGGAAATATCGTGTTGTCATAGAGGATGCTGGGAAATAATTTATTACAATGGTCAATTAGGGCGGGGGGGGGAGGGTGGACGGCTGTCTTTAGCCGTGAATGAACGTTTGCCGGTTGTCATCAGGTGTTGTTGTGTCACGTGATTGATATTGCCTGGTCATTCGTGGCAATTTTTTTCCCCGTCCAAATAAATAAAAATAAAAATTATTTTGAGATATATCACATATTCACGGACCAAGAATCGCTGTGAAGAACGTAGAGGCATGGCATCAAATTACTTTTGATTGCTTTGATCAATATCTGCTACAATTTCTTCGTCGACTCTTATTATTTTAAATAATACAATTTAAAGTGCTTAAAAGCCAATGAGAAAACTTCACATATTAAGAAGAAATGACGTTGAAAATAAATAACAATAACTTTTATTACTTTAACATCACCTTATAAACGGAATTAGTAATTTATATTAAGGAATATAAAAAAAATTCTTGCTTGTTGAAAAAAGCTAGATTTATTTGCACATTCTTTACTTTTTTTGAACGATATTGTGTTTTCTATCATCTACAAGCTGGCAGCTTATATCTTGCGTTTCAATCAAAGATTTTATATTTATGTTTCAGCAAGAAGAGTTTATTGAAATTACTAAAGTCATGTATGCAAACAAAATATCGTTTTTTTTCTGGAGCTTCCAAGCTTCTTGCATGGCGGGCTATATTCCATGAAGTAAAGATATGCGGATTAAATAGTTGACATAAACAAAAGTGACATAGGGTGAAAAGATTTTATTGCAAAATTTAAAGTCACGGATGAGATCTTGACTGTAGTAAATAGGTGAGGTCACGCTCAACGCCATTGGTTTTGATACATATGACATTCTTCAGCTGAAAGTCACTTAGTCTTGTCCTAACACGTTTTTTTTTCGGTTATAATTCATAACTAAGGATTTCTGTTCACACAAGCATGTGGAGCTAACCGCACTGAGGATTTTCATTTGAAATCTTCGAATCACTTGGAATCTCTTTTTGTCCCGCTTTTAGTAAAAGTAAATGAGAGACAACTGTGAGCCTGCTGCGACATTCAGCATCACTTTGTAGCTCAATGAATTCCACTGGGGCATCAATAAGGCCCACGGTGAAAGGTGAAGAAAAATCACACATGATTTCCTTGTTAATAGTTGCAAAGTCCTGAAAGCAGCTTTAAATTTTATCCTTAGTGGATTTGATATCTTAACCATTCCTCTGCATTTGCTCAATAAAGTTTCATTCTGGAAAACGTGTCATGATTTCCTGTCGTTATTGTGATTGTGAGGTATTAAGCTGCATTTGAGACAGATACGTTTGAAAATATGCAGCTTCTACCCAAAAAGCCTTAATATCTATGGATATCTAAATACAAATATATATTTACCCAGAAAAAATTTAGTAATGTGCAAATAAACCTGACGAATGACCCTCGATGGGGTCGACCAATCGCAATTTATTTGTTGGCAGGTGAAGGTGGTGAAGAGATGTCCCCCAACTGAGCCATCTTACATAATTGTGATACAAAACATATTCGTAATATGCGTGGAAGTTAAGAGGAAACTGCTCAAATTGACAGTGAAACGGTTTTAGAGCGAATGGAGTTTATCGCTTCTATTACGATCACATGTAAGATGTCTGGCACAAAGCACTTGTTGGTGAATTTTAAAATAAAGTCTAAAAGCTTTGCCACCCTTTTCTCTGACTTTGTTACAAACTAGTGTTGTTTGTTAACTGTGCTTACCTTTAATGTCAGGAGCGCAATCAGTAATAATTATAGACATTTTTTTCAATTGTGTTTTAATATCATTTTCAGCATAACAAACTGTAGCTGATAAATCTGTTCCCCTTCTTTAAGACAAAAGGAAAAGGTAAACAATAGAACTTCATTAATTTTTGTTGGCGTACTCAAAACAGCACAAATAATTTTGTAACAGAAATAATAAGCCCGCGGGCCAGACTTTGGCAACTCCTGATTTATTCAAGAAACCCATCAAAATAATACAAAACGCATAAAACCACCCAAGCACAAACAGCTACATTATAAACGCCATAGCCAGATATTTGTTAAAATGTATATAATGAAAAATTATATCTTTTCACCTAAATTAACCAACAGTAGTAATTGCTAAATTCAAAATATTTCATGTTTCAAATAAGTCTCATGAATCCTTATCAGTCTCATCCTTTCACCGGTTTGAGAATCCTCCATTCATCGGTCACGTTAAGTGCGAGTCGACATGTAATTGTAACCGCATTGAACCGGAAACCGATACAAGCTAAATCCTCCAGGGAGTCCCGGCATACATGCGAGACATTTTAGATTCGGACGAAGCAAGTCATACAATTATTTTTTTTAGGCGACCAAAGACACGCCAGGGCCTGATACGGTTTCCTGACCAACTGGCCCTTTGAGGGGTTGATTTCATGGTCAGGAGATCCAGGAGGTCAAATGGCCATCACGGGATTTTAGCTTCGGGCTGGGCTATTCTTGTGCAAGCACCGACTGAGCTGGATTCTTTAAAGAAATTTATAGAGGTCTATTTAAAGATATCGATTATGATAGGATTATGCAACCAAAAAAAATGTTTTTAAAGGACTTTTTAAAGAGTCCGTTGTGAGAATCTCTTATCACTGAGTTCTCATGATGTAACCTTGGATGGCAGTCCATTATGGTTATTCGTGTTATCTTGTAATATGGTTTAGTGGAGTGCGATTATATATAGTGCCTTGCGTATTGTGCTCAGCGTTTATCACACCCACGCACACGCACAAACATACACACACATACACGAACACGCAAACGCACACAAACACACATACACACGCGCGCGTTTTTTAATGACATTACTAGAAGCTTTAATCTATAATTCATAAACAAACAGGCCTTGAATAAAAAGATTAGCTTAGTTTAATTTTTATTGTGAGCTTCAAATTCTCTCCAGTAACTTAACATCAAAATGCATTTATTTTTCCATTTCCTCGCTTTCAATGAATATTTTTAATTTATTCAAGAGAAAATCATTTAAGCCTTGATGTACTGATGTAATAATGATACCCCTTTTCCTTTTTTTTAAAATTTGATTTTATCTTCATTACATTGAAAGAAATAAAATAACAATTACATTTTATTATCTTAAAATAAATAATTTTATTCAATCTCCTTTCAGCTCGCAGTAAGTGGGGCAATTAGGAGATTATTATCATGATATTTATAAATAGTTACTCATCTATATAGAGCTTCATTGCAGCGTAAATAAAATTATATTAGACTTTCACACAGTATTTTCTATGTAAAACTGTATATCATAAGACAAATTATATATACATATATATATATAAATGTTTGAGAATAGAGATGTTGATAATGTTATGATTGGCGGAGTGGAATAGATGCACCTAAACAATATATATTGCCATAAGATGCAAGAAAATTATATATTGATATGCGACAAACTTTTTAAAGGGTTATTAATCCTCTTAACGCATGCAAAGTGTTTCAATGTTTCGTAGAGTATAAATAATACTCTGGGTACTAACTTCCTCGTGTCTTCAGATTTAACGTTTTTGATCTATTTTTTTAAACCTTAATTGATGCAAATGTACCAGCTTAAAATGCTTTCATACGAGTTCTGTATCTCAGGATTGCACTTGACTCCTATTGACATTTTCTGCCACTCCCCACCCATTCGGGCTATTAGAGCCAAAGGAAACCTTCTAATGCTGTTGGTTTCATTCTTAAATCTTTTTTTACACGCATTACGACTAAAACAGAAAACTTATCCACTTGAAGGCATGCTTATGCAGTTTAAAAAGTTAGCACTACCAATGAGGCAAGTTATCATCAATATAACAATATAAGACATTTTTCAATTTTTCTTGTTGTCATTCAGTTTTCTTTTAGGAAAATTCCTTTTTATAAGTCAACAACACGTTAAAAAATTTTATTTACGCTATCTAACAAAAGTTTATCATTTCCTTCAACAACGTTTTTAAAATGTATAAGATTTAAATTTGGTTAAAATTAATGTATTCCTGAAACTTATGTAATTAAACTATAATGATTTCTGCAAGCAATGTAGTTTACATTTGCATATAACCCTTATGATGAGCCATTCTGTTGTACTGGGATTTAATCTCTAACGGTTCTCTAAGGCCAATGTCTAAACGGGGCAAAAGGAGAACACAATAATTATGGTGACGATGATCAAAGGGCCACATAAGCAAGTGTTACGCCAAGCAGAAGATTCTATCATATGAACAAGAGATTAATAGCTTAGCACTTTCCAAAAGTATCGAAAAAGCTTCTCTATTTGAGGCAGTTCAGTAATAAAAAAATATTAATACAAAATCTCCCTCTGCCATAGCCTTTATAAACAACTAGCCAACCCGCGTCGTAGCATACGCCGCTTATGATTTAGTGACGGGTGACATTTTATGAAAGTAATTGTTTAGGAGAGTGTGTGACTACTGTTATGTCACTGAGCACAACGGAGAGAACGAAGTTATTATGCCAATGTCGAGAAACAAGGCTTACAGTCATGTTGCGAAGTCATGCTCGAAACGAAAGTGAGAAATGAACGGCACAAACACAAACATTTTAAAAAATTAAAAGGGAATGTCTTAGCTGGGGCTTGAACCTACTAACTTCCGCATGTTAGGCGAATGTAATAACCTCTACACTACGAACTTGATGCTATTCAGTTGTTCAGAAAGATCAAAGTAATTGACCTCAATTGAACGCATTGTTGGTCTCGATCACACCCACCCTCTACACTACCTTTTCCTGCCAGCTGATTGGTGGGTTTAGACAGCTTGGTGTCCGGCATGGTTGAACCATGACTAAACTTTTATATATAGACTAGAATAGAATCAATGGCACGAGAAACTGAGAACAATGCTATATTACGGAAACTGGTGTATTGTTATACTTGTGTTTTTTTTAATTGTATCCTAAAAAATTTAAACACAAGTAAAGATTAAACAAGAAAACAGAGCATTGGGAAATCTCATTTAAAGCAAATAAAATTTCCATTTTGAGACTAAGCTCGTCTATGGGGCAAGTGAAGCATTGTTCACAAGTTATTCGGGGTAGAATCAGGGGCACTAACTTTAAAGAACCTGGAACACTCCAAGTGTCAATTAGAACTCGAACCCTGAACACTAGTTACACTCGTTTAACACGCCGCCATTTGTCATAACATAGCCGATAAAATCAAAAGTATTGTTAAAATATATTCTTTATAATTAAGTTCATTTGTAAAGAAATAGAGATTTCTAAAGTCATTTAATTTAAAAACGTGTAGTCTCCTTGATAAGAATTATACTCTAAACCAGTGTTTTTCAACCAGGGTTCCGCGGAACCCAAGTGTTCCGCAAGGGCCAGCCAGGGGTTCCGCGATTGAATTTTAAAAAAAAAAGTAATAACAAAAATTTAGGGTTTAAACCGATCAGGACCGCATCATGACTAACCTGCGAACCTGCGTAACTGCCCCATGCTATGCATGCGCACTATCGGTTATTAGTTGTTGCACTTGTTTACCTCCATACTATTTCCGTTTCCGTTGTTAGACGCGTACGGCGTCGTACGCATTAATTTTCAATTAATTTTAAATCTAAAATCTAAATTATTCTAAATGTACTTTTATCGCTAACATGGACCGATTTATTAAAAAACGAAGGTTAGATGAAGCTGACGTTACTGAGGAATCGCCTGAAGTTACATCCGAATCCACAGAGCCGACAGTGAAGAAAATTGATGTTGTCGATTCTCGTCGTAAGATTCGTCAGTACAGTGACAATTATATAGCTATGGGATTCACTTGGACAGGAGACGCCGACTGTCCATCGCCTCTTTGCATTATTTGTGGGGAACAGCTTGCTAACAGTGCCATGGTGCTAGCTAAATTGAAATGACACTTGACTACATTACATCCCAATGCAGCAAAGAAAGATGTCGCGTACTTCGAGAGAGCACTAAACCTGAACAAAAAACAAGCAGCAATATTCGAGAAAAAAGTCAAGATTAATGAGAAAACTCTAGAAGCAAGCTTTGCTGTTGCAGAGATTGTAGCTAAGAAAATGAAATCACATACTATCGCTGAAACAGTAATTTTACCAGCGTGCCAAGAGATGGTTAAAATTATGTTTGGACAAACTGCCGTATCTGAAATCAATAAGATTCCACTGTCAGACAATACGATAAGCAGGCGTATAGCAGACATGTCAACTGACATTGAAAGTAATATCCTGTCGAAGATTAAGAATCGCGGATTGTTCGCACTTCAGGTGGATGAGAGCACCGATGTCAGTGGTAAAGCACAGCTGTTAGGGTTTTTACGTTTTATTGACAATGATGCTATTGTTGAAGACCTCTTCTGCTGTAAAGAGTTGTCGGAAAGAAGGAGAGGACAAGATGTATATGACGTTATCAGTGCATATTTGCAGTCCGGTGACTTGACATGGAAAAACTGCGTCGGCATTTGTACGGATGGTGCTCCTACAATGACGGGAAACGTCAAAGGTTTTGTCTCACTGGTGCGACAGACGAATCCAGATATCGTGGGCACCCACTGCTTCATACACAGAGAAGCACTAGTTGCTAAAACAGTGGGAGAAGATTTAAAATCAGTACTGGACAAGGTGGTGAAAATAGTTAATTACATGAAGATGAGACCTCTTAAATGTCGCTTGTTTGCCAAACTTTGTCAAAGCATGGAACCGGAACATATCACACTCATTCAACATACAGACGTGCGATGGCTGTCTCGTGGAAAAGTACTATCTCGTTTCTATGAGCTGAGAGTGGAACTTTTGGCGTTCTGTTCCAGTGAAAAACTGAAGGAGTTTGAAAACGCTCTGAGCAACGAGAGCTGGTGTTCTAAAATAGCTTATCTGGCTGATATATTTCAAGAACTCAACATTTTGAACAGTGGTTTGCAAGACAGAAATGAAAACATCTTGACTTCAAGTGACAAAATAAACGCTTATCAGAAGAAACTGTTGCTGTGGAAGAAGCGTGCAGCTGCTGGGAATTTGGAAATGTTTTCCCAACGTTAATCTCACCAACCACCAAGACATTCTGCCGTTGATCGTCCACCACTTGGAAAGTCTGTCCAGCAGTCTCAACAAATACTTCCCATCAATATCTGTTGACCAGTATGACTGGGTTAGGAATCCATTCATTGAACTTGAATCGTGCGAAGGGCAGTTTACTTTGAAAGAGGAAGAGGAGCTGGCTAGCATTGCAAGTGACAGAACACTTAAACTCAAGCATGCAGAGCTCAACATGGATACGTTTTGGTTATTGGTTGAAAACGAGTACCCTGCAATTGCAGAGAAAGCTTTGCGACTTCTGTTGCTTTTTTCCACCTCTTACATGTGCGAGTTTGGATTTTCGGCCATGAGTAACATCAAACACAAGAAACGAGAACGCCTTTTGTCTGTCGAAGAAGAACTTCGCGTATGTCTATCCAAAATTCGGCCAAGAATACAGCTGCTGTGCACAAAGCGTCAAGCACAATGTTCACACTGAAAATTTTTCCATACTCGACCAAACATGCATCTATCATTGTAAACTGCATTTATTGTCGATGATGTATGTTGAATGAATAAAATCAATAAATAAATAATTAGTCCTGTAAGACTTGTAAGAACTGTTGATTAATGGTAGATCGAAAAAAATTTGGGGTTCGCCATGAAGGGACATAAAGGGGTATACAGGTTCCGCCAGAAATCTGACGACACCAAAGTGTTCCCCTGAATAAAAAAGGTTGAAAAACACTGCTCTAAACCATCTTTGTGTTACCATATTTTAACACTATTTATTAATTTTATGGCAAGGATTATTATATGCTCTATGAATCTCTCTTCCTTTTCGTTTACATTTTGCTGGGGTTGGAATTTCAAAATATTTAAGGAAAGAAAAGAACATAAATGCCTGAAATATTTTTCTGGTCTTTAATAGGGCTGTCAATTTTGTTTAGAAATGCTGCCCGGGTACCCGTCCAAATTTCGAACGGGTACCCGGGTTACCCGTTCAAAACATCGCATAAATTTCCCCGCCCTAACCGCTATACAATGCTACGTAGCCACCATCCATGCACTTCGTTAACACATTGACCACACGGCTGACGTCCATAAATGACGTCATGCGATTTTGGCCGATTCCCCCCTCTCCTTAGTAACAAAAACTTAGATCCCCCTCATATATGACGTCACAAAGATTTGCGCACCCGCCTCCATAAAAGCCGTACTTCCTTTTTGAAAATGAGTATGTGTCAAATAACTTTATTGTCACTTAAGTCGGTATTTAATGTGAAGTTGAACTCTAAAATCGATACACGCGTTGAAATCTGTATCCATGTTAAATGTTATTAAATAAATTGTAAGCAATCAAATATTTAAGTAGAACTTCTATTTAAAGTTGCACGTTTTGAGGTGACGTCAAATTTTAAAAAAACACACACCCTTTCGTCACAAATTTGTTACCCCCTCCTCCCCTAGGTGCAAAACGTTATTTATGGATGTCCCCTTACACTGTTAGTAACTAATTAACTCATTTATAGACTACAAAACTGACAAATTTGGGTGTATTATTAAAATCAGTTTTATCTTATCTTATCGTATATGTTACAGACGCTCCTTCTGTACAGAAGATTATTGCGTCCTACGTATTTCTATGGTTTGTGTTTAGTCCTGTATTCTTACTAGAGTTTTAAAAGATGATAAAGTGGTGGCTTTCCTGGTTTCTTCAGGCAACCCATTCCACGCCCGAATACCGGACGGAAAGAAAGAAAACTTGTATGTGTTTGTTCTTGCATATGGAATAAGAAAGGTGTTTTTATCTTTATGTCTATTTGAGTGTTGTATTAGGTTATCTTTGTGTTGTATTTCTAAATTAGAATTAATTGCCTTATGTATAATTACTAATTTACTCTTGGTTCTTCTATCCTCTAGTGTTTCAAGGTTTAATGATTTAACTAATGGTGTTACTCTTGTCAGTTTTGAATATTCTCCAGTAATGAATCTGGCAGCTCTTTTTTGNTAGCATTTTAGTTTTATATCTTTGTTACATTTGTAAAAGTTTCTTTTTATAAAGCCTAAGGTTTTGTTTGATTTTTTAATAACTTCATTGACATGGGGATTCCAAGATAGTTTCTCATTTATTATGACTCCTAAGTATTTCGCATCTTTAGTTTGGGTTAGTTCTTTTCCATGAATGAAATATTTTGAATTTATTTGTTTCTTTTTCTTTGTTACTCTTAGCAGTTGACATTTTTCTGGGTGGAAGGACATACTCCAGTTAGTTTCCCATTTTATTAATTCATCTAAGTCTTTTTGTAAAATTTTGCTATCTTGTTCTGACTTGATTGTTCTATAGATTATACAATCATCAGCAAATAACCTAACTTTAGTTCCTGTTGAGATTTTGTTGGGTCTGTCATTTATATAAATTAAAAATAGTAAAGGACCTAGGACAGTTCCTTGTGGAACTCCTGAGTTAACCTTTATTGGTGTAGATTTAGATCCATTAATTATTACAGTTTGCTCCCTACCCAATAGGAAATCTTGGATCCAGTGATGTAAGTGACCTGAGATTCCAAAGTATTAAAGTTTTTTTAGTAAACTAAGGTGGTGAACTTTGTCGAATGCTTTTGAGAAGTCTAGTAATATTGTATCTATTTGATCATTATTATCTAAGCCTTTTGATAGATCATCTATTAGGCCTATCAATTGTGTTTCACATGATCTGTTCTTTCTAAAGCCATGTTGGTGTGGGCATAAGGTATTATATTTGTCAAGGTGGTTAACTATTCTGCTGTATATTATGTGTTCCAGTAATTTACATGTGATACTAGTAAGTGATACTGGTCTTTAATTTCCAGGGTCGGACTTATCACCTTTCTTAAAGAGTGGCGTTACATTGGCTAATTTCCAATCCTGGGGCACTTTACCTTGGTTTAGAGAGGCTTGAAAAAGAACTACAAGGATTGGGGACAGTTCATTGCTTAATTCTTTTAATAACCTGGCAGGTAATTCATCTGGACCAGTAGCTTTGTTTAATTTTAAGTTTTTGGGCAAGGCACAACTTGGTAACGAACACACAAAACACAATCGAATGGAGGGAGGAGAGGGAATAGATAAACAACATCAACAATCGGAAACCCATGTCGGCGTATTTCAAAGCAAACAGTGTTCAAGCATTGACGTTTTTATTAACAAACCCAACACGGCCTCTATCATATCTATGTAGTCCCTCCGCACGACCGACGACTTACTCATCTGACAATGTTAGTAACTGTTTAATGCATTAACTTTAAAAGCTAAAAATCTTGTACTCCTTATTAACATCAGACTTTCTAGGTCAGCTCGTGTTAACGAACACAAGAACACAAGCGAATGGAGATGCTGCGGTCATAGGAGGGGAGGGAGAGGGTAGATCAAGAAAAATACTTAACCCAAAGTCGGCATATTTCAAATCAAAGCAGGGGTCTTTTTATGAACAAAAACAAACACGGCGTCTTTCATCTCTATGCAGTCCCTCCACACGGCAGACGCCTTACCCCTCTTACACTGTTAGTAAACTATTTAATTTATTAACTTTAAATACTGACAACCTTGTACGCATTATTGTTGAGAGAAAAAAGATGTATAAAAAATAAAAATAGATTGTAGTTTGTTCGGACCGTATTTTATTTCCTGTTGACAGATATTTCTCCTTGAATGTACTTAACAGCACATATTTCAAATAAACATTTTCATTTGATAAAATTTTTCGCGAGCCACAATGTAGACATAAAAAAAGCCGAATGGGAGCCGAAGTTTTGCCTCCGTTAATAAAGACATTGAAGCTACATTTTCACGGGGACCCGGGTGGATTTTTACTACCCGGGTAATCACATGGCAACGGGTAACCGGGTCCCGGGTACCCGTTGACAGGCCTAGTCTTTAACAAGAATGCTTCACATTTATTAATTATTATTATTATTATTTTAATTTTTTTTAGGATGGGAGATAAGTAAGGATAAAATAGGTGCCACAAAATACCACGAATACCTCCAAGGGCATTAGATCATGTTAACTGTTAACATGTTGTTTCATGGCCCAATAAAACAGTCATATGGTTTCTCATGATTCTCATTTCTTGACATATTTGTGTATTAGCTGTCATTCAGCATTCTTCTGAATATTTATATACAATTATTTTATTCACAACTAACTCTTCCTAAATACATTTTTCTTTAATAACTTTTATTCTACTCCTTTATAAAACGTATATTTACAATTTTAATTACAATTATTACATTTCTTCGTCACATGTTTTCAAAACAGCTTTTGTGGTCAATATATAGAATTCTTTCTCCACCTGGATATATCGTTAAAAACCATTGGTATGTCAAAAATCCTGATTCTGTAAAAATAAAAATTATTTAAATTTATAAATTATCAATAAATTGATAGATATTGATTTTGAAATTTATAGTTCATTGTCACAAATGCTCCATTATTCAGACAGTAACATAAATAGCAATAAACATTGACACATGATGTTCACAGACAGTAACATAAATAACAGTAAACATTGACACATCATGTTCACAGACAGTAACATAAATAGCAAAAAACATTGACACATGATGGTCGAGTGCGATGAGTTACTTTTAACTACAGCATCTTTTCTGTAGATTTGTTGATGTGTATACTTGTCGAGGCGAAGCCATTCAGGGTCCTAATAGAATGCCTTGAATGTTTCGCACGTAATCTCTACTTTTCCCGATAAAACAAGTGAATTCATTTCCAAGCATATTTAATTTTTTTCCGTTCAATATGAGTTCTTAAAGATAGACGTTTCTCTATTATTTTATTATAAACAAGCAGCAAAGCCCGTCCAATGACGAGAATAAGTGTTGGGTGACCTATGAAGTTCATGGTAGGACATCACATCCACATCAACTGACTCCAAAATGAAAATGAAACGCAACCAGTCGTTTCAACCAGAGGCTTTGTCCAAGGACCCTACCCCCCCCCCCACACACCGCAGTATGTCCAGAGACACTACCTCCCCTCACACCATGGTATATTCTGAGACCCTACCTCCCACAAAAAAAAAAGAAAGAAAAGCAACCCGTGGTCTGTCCAGAGACCTTACACCCCCCTCCCCCACACACTTCTGTCTGTCAGGAGAACATTCCTGCCCACCATTGCTGTTTGTCGATAGACCCTACCTTCCCTCCACAGCGGTTTATTGAGAGACCCGCCGTCTCGACCGGTCATCCATGTGTATCATCATATCTATAAAACAACAGTAAAAACAAAGGTTTTCACTAAAATCCCTTATATATTAGACAGAACTAAATGTTTTGATTATTTTAAAACATTTCAGAATGAACGTGACTGAACTTCCCTTGCTGTAAAACGGGAGGGGGTGTGGTCAACGATGGCTGGACTGAATTCCAGTGACACGTGGGGAAGAACAATAGCAGACGGCGACATAGAAATACAAAGAGATAAAGTAAAAGTACATTAATTTAATTACGGTACATTCGATCGATCTGAAATTGTGATACATTGCATTGTTTGGTGACACAAGTGTGTGTGCTAAATTTCAGCTCGATAGCATCATAGGAATCGGGTCATGTTTTACTATTGTTTTTCTGCGGTTGGGACCATGACAAGACGGTGAAGCTGATATAAGGGATTTAAAGACAATGATTCTCATGAACAATGCGAAGACGTGCTAAACCCTATTTTGAGAACAATTTTGAGGGATACAAATTATTACAAGGATCTGTACGGGACAGATTTTTAAAAAACCAGTTAAAACCAATGTTACCTTTAAGCTGCGTGGCTGCGCGGGGGCGAAGATATATGTCCGACGCCCCACAACAGTTTGGAATGACCGCGCAACAAATTTAGAAAACAATTAAACAAAAAATGGATGCTGCGCAACTTTGCACACTACTTTTTTCATTTTGCACACGGACCAACGAACCTTAGATGGAATATTGGTTAAAACATCTTCAGACCAAGAAAATGAAGGATGAATAAACAAAATAAGGATCCACATCAGCTGTGTACCACAGATGGAGGCTTAAAGTCTTGGATTGCTTATAAGAAATATTCAATGGAGAAAGTAAAATGTTTAAGATTCATAAGATATGCAGTAGTTCATTTATTAAGAACATGGGATCTTTAAAAAATATCACATACCTAACATCATATGAAATGATTATATAATTTTAATGGCGGCTAGTCCAATTAATGAATTGTAGTTCATATTGTGCAAACATGTTTAGATATATAATGATTCTGGAAGGCTTAGATATTCATTTTCAACTAGATATAATAAAATAAATGGTGTTAGTTGAAAATAAAATAAAAATATGCTCCACTTCCTTTATATTTATTACAAAAATCATTTGATAACTTTCATAATTGTGCCAAGACATAAATACAAAGTTTCCAATTGCGTTGTCGAATGGTGGTATTAACTAGTATTATTCAATACAGAACTGTCAAAGATTTTCTTTGAATTCACCTAGATACTCCTTAGCATGACAAGCGTTCGTTAATACCTTGCGCCATCCTTAAAGCTTTTTTCAAAACTCTATTGATGAGATCATTCCTTAATGTCATAGATTCGAACATTAATACTCTACTATAAGTAAATTTCATTTCTATTTTCCACATTGCTCACACTGTTGACTATTCATGTGTCACACAAGGCTGTTTTTTTTTTCTCTACCGCCCGCCAGACAAAAAGGTTACAAGCCTTGATAAAACTTCACAGTGAGTGATGAGTTAAAGGCCCGTGGCGGACTTACGCTTGGCTGAACAGCTCCTTCTCTTATTGCTCGGAAAGCAAAGATAAGGCGTCGTGTGAAGACAGCCATCATTGGCAGTGCGGGTGTAAGGCTTGTGACATGTAGCTCACAGCACTTGATGTAATGTGTTATTACATTTCCAGCGTTTAACAGCCATCATTGTGGCATGTAGCTCACAGCGCTTGATATAATGTGCTATAACATTTCCAGCGTTTAAGGTCATGTCAATATCACCAGTTTTTTTAAAAAAATGACAATATGGAGCCAAAGGAATGATTAAACAGTATTGACAATGAATTAGATTTTTTTTCAAAGTCGAGCAGTGGTTGAATTTTTAATTAATATTTACTTTGTGTCTAAATTTCCAAGAGATTATTTCGTTAATATTTCATTACTTTTCTTTCCATAATGAGAGAGTGCTGGTCTTTTTATACATTTGAATTTGAAGACAATGGCCAGTGTGGCAGTTACATTTAAAATCATTTGGTTAGTGAGTTTTGTGTTAGAGATATTTATATAACGTTCTAAACTTCTTAATCTAATCGATGATGGCGAACATTTTAAAATATCAAACAAAAACACATTATTTTGAAAACCAACTTGAGAAATATTTTTTTAAAACTCATTTGTTTGAACTGATTCCGCTTAAAAAATAAATGTGTCAAAAATCGAAAGGCTACCAATATCATTTTAGAAAGCGTTACAGGCGCAGGAATTGCTTGAATATTTATAATGTGATCGAATTTGATCCCTACTTAAAAAAAATAAATTTAAAAATTGCGTAACATTTAAAATGTGTTGCGTAAAAAGTTTTTATGTCTCTGAGTGCCGTCGTGTAAAGTCAAATAAATTGATAGATACTGATTTTAATTAGCTCATTCAGATTGATTAAATCATTCTGTGAATTCAAACATGGAACATGTACAATCGGAGGCTGAGAGTATGAATTTCACTGCTGTAAATAAAGAGTTTAGTTAATGTACGTATGAAATAGTTTATTTATATTGTGCAGTTAGTTACGTCTAAGATGCAGAGAGAATGAGCAATATTTTACTTTAAAATGTATTAATGTTGAAACAAAAAAAAAGATAATTTAAAAAACAAAACAAAACAAAAACAACTTATTAATTTTTTGCAATTCATAAAATTACAGATCAAATTTCAAAGGATTTCCCAATTTGTAAAATTTAATGATTTCTTTTAAGGTTTTCTAAACACTAAAGGTATACGCGTGCATCAAGTCTCATTTTTGACCATCCGTCGACATTTTTGTTTGTTGTAAAAATGCTGAATTTCTTTAGAATAATTCACCCTGAGATATATTTTCACGTTATTATATCTTATGAAATCACCGGGTGCGCTCAAAGATTACTACAACTAGACTGTACCGGTGTAACAGGCCAAAGTGAATCATTGATCTTGGCCAGAAAAGCCCCGGATGTATTCTGATCATGGGTTTAATTAGGTCTGTTACACCGGGTTACATTGTATGTTAATTTTATTAAGGAATACCGTATGAAACCTGTTCGGCCTTGACACATAGATTGCACCAGGCGACCGTTTACTCTTGTTATAATAACCGTAGGACCAGTTATGTCTCTTATGTCTGAAAAAAGTTTTACATATATATTTTAAATATTTGTTAAACAAAATTTAGCTAGTGTCAATAAGGAGAAATACCATCTGAGTTTCATTTAATAGACATGTGTATGTTCTAGTCAACATTAATATGTAGGCGCCAAGTTATGATTCAAAATTAAAAAAGTTAGATTTAGAATTTAGCCTCTTGGTAATCAAGCACAGTAAGAGAGCCCCTCACGATCAACACACAATGTACGCAATATTACTCCGTTAAGTATTCTCAATCTCCCAATTTCGATTCAGTTTCCTCCCATTTATACTGACACCTATTTATCTTTATTTGATGTACTATTTTTTAAAAAAGTATTCCTTACCTTTATATTTTTCATAAAGATTTCTGTTGTATCACAAACTTTGCGGCATTTGTTTAAATCAGAACCTCCAGATATTAATTTGTGAATTCCATTTTTAAAAAGTAAATTACTTATATTAACTCATGGCATCTGTTTGTTTGCTTGCCTCAAAAATTTGAATCGCTTTTTATCCCACTTCCCCGTATCATATCGAGCTGAAATTTTGCAGGCAGACTCGTAGTGACCATAAAAATGTAGTATCAAAATTGAGTGTATCTCCATGTAGCTTGTAAATATTTTTGCTAGTCTGTCACGCCGTGCGTATTATATTGAAAAAATCAATACTTTTAGTTATGTCTCAAATATAAAGGATTTATAGTCTAAAACTTTGTATTTTGCGTTTTTTAAAACTTGTTTGTACCAGTTGAATTTTGAGTTAAGGATTGGATGATTATGTTATACAGGGCTTTTCAAAGAGTGGGTCGAATTCACCTCTATTATGTTTATCTTTCGACATCTGCAAAATGTCAATATAATTTTTTTTGGTAATTTTTTTTAATGATTGATGACGATTTTGACATTTCTGTTCGAAATCTCTTTCAACAAAGTGTTTCTAAACTTTTTTTTTCTTTCTGAAATACGCTCTCTGGGGTTCGAATGGCACCCTTAAATAGGACTACTTTATTACTTATAGCACTCTGGAGCTTTAACTCAATAACTTGTTCAAGTTGTTAAACTACTTTCATTAAAAAAATGTATCAGCATCACTGGAAAAACCGCCATTTTTCATAAAGTCGCAAGTGTCTACTTGCGCTTAAATTACTAGTGATGAAATAAATTAAGTTAAAAAAAACCAAACTAATTACAACGTTTGTAAGGAAACAAAAGAAGAGATGGAAGTCCTGAGACAAACGTACGGCCATGAGGTAAATGACACACAGAGATGTCAACGCGCATATAATCGTAACTTATTATAATGACAGTAAACATTTGTCATCATTCAAATGTTACGTAGATCCACGAGGGCGGAAATATAACTGTAATTACTGTGTATCTTGGTTTGTAGGTTAACTCAGTCTTCGATTAATTGTGGTTTCTAATATCCCTCAAACAGGCATCGGATTTATGCAAAAAAAATGTTTATGTTATTAAATGGATCACATCATTAACCTTATAATAATAACACTACACTAACTATATGAAAACACCACAATATGTCATATCTGAAAAGTAACATATCCTGCTGCGAAAAATCATTCTTCAAAAAGTATGACCTTGAATTCTTGAATGAATCAACATTTTTAGTATATGTATTTTTTTAAATTTAAAAAAAAAATAAACCGAATTTAAAAAAAAAAACATTCTGGTTATAATTTTGTATAGCCTTACTTTAGAAACGACCGTGTCTTGAAAAGTCTGCTGCTAAAAATTGCCCATGATTAGATCTATTTATATTAGTTCTGGACTTTGTGATTTTGACAAATTAGCTATGACGCGTTCCGCTTTTTTATTCTCTGTCTGACTGCACTTGTTGAACACAGAGGCAGCGAACAACTCGGGTCTCGCTATTGATTCGAGCCTGGAACAGTTGTCAAGCCGTCTCTGTCAGTGAAGTTAATCGGAATTTTGCTTTTGTAAACGCGTCTTTGGTGAATCTGTTTTTTAAAATCCTTCCTTCCTAAAATGTATGAAGAATTTGCAAGTTCTTAGGGGGGAATATAAGTGGAAATTGTTTAGATGTAAAGCTTTAGAATAGAATACATGACACACAGACGATTTGCTTGCATCAAACAACTAATTTAAATATTCATTTAAATAGACATAGGCACACATAGACGTTTTGGCAAATGAATTTATTAGTAAGTTGTTCTTTTTTTAAAAATTTATTTTAAATCAAACATACACTTCCAATCAAATGCCTAATAAATGAAGAAAACAATGGGGAATAGTCAAGTTTTTGTTTATTAATTCTAATCCCCGAATGCTCTTCGCTTTTTCTTTGTGTTGATTAGTCTAAAACTGCCATTGTCGTTTAATAATGCTTCATACTTATGATTTTATTTACTCACACCATTTGTAAACTTTGTAGGGCTGGTACCGATTGACATGGTTTGTTCGATTAAACGTGAAAATATTTATTTGATAAATGGATTAATTTATATATTTTTTTTTAAAAATGTATAAATAATTCCCGTTAAGTTCCGATTCATTATTGCACGAAATCGGTTAAGTCGCGGTAATTCCATGGCTCCCAAATTTTGTGACGTAACACAGCAAATTTGTTCTGCTATGCAAGAAATAAGAAAGTAAAAAAAATGTTTACCTATGCACGTTGTTGCGTTCTGGGTTCTGGATATAATAAGACAGACTCTTGTCAATAATAATATGATTCTTTATTGTGGTAATAATTCACGTATAGATACCTCTTCAATAATACAATAGCTGCAGTAATACTATAAAGTCAATCCAGCCATCCAGTACTTCCAATCACAGGCTTATTCCACACAAGTCTCTCTTCTCGTGATTGTCACAACATTTGAGCCACCTCGATAAAATGTATGACAAACACTCGCCTAGTACTACACCGTCTTATAGTCTGCCACACACTACACACTGACCGCTACTCGACCCCGTCGCACTGTCCGTCTCACACTATATATAGCCCTGAACGAACTCTGCAAGTCATTGCATGTGAACACTAAATACTGTTTACCTGAACACCGCTCACAACATTTTCACAACAATTTTACAACAAATTCAGTCAGTGATTCTCATTCTCAAACCTTGACACACGTCAAATAAGTAATAAAAATACGAGCGATAAGTATGTAATTTACAAAAATATAAATTATTAATAAAGTGGGAAAAACATTGAAATATTTTATTTCCTTTTAATCGCATTTTCAATCAGCAAATTAATTTTATTTTACTAAAATTTTAAATCTTTAATTTCCACAACCCTAAACTTTGCCTTTTCTAAGTTTAAATTACATAAAATACTACCAGGTAACTATTAAATAGGGCTTGCCATTTCTAAAGGGATATCAATTAAAAGGAAAATCTTGTGTGTTAGGTGGCAAATTTAATAAAAATTTAATAAAAGATACGAGTCAATAAAAAATGTAAGCATATGGAGATGGAAGTATCTCATCAGCTATTAGTTATTTCTTCATTAAATTAAGACGGCTTATTGAATTTGAACAAGGAAAAAACGAGGTTCGTATTTTACTATGCTAACATTTTTGGGAACTGATTGCTTCCTCTGTATTTATGCTTAAAATCATGTTTCCGCTATCATAAAGACTAAAAATAGAACATTACGCAATGATTTATGACGTTTTCGGTCCTAGAGATGTGTATGACTTTAACAATTTTTTTGTGAAATTCTCCTTTATTGAGCCAAGTCACGTACCGGCAATAAAAGATTTGGATCAAATAAATGTTATTCAATTAGATTTTCCCATCGAAGCATGAAACCAGGCTATTGGTCATTGACTGCGCAATTTCCTATTGGTATTGTCCTTTTTTTCACTGCTATAGTGATTCGATTTAATTGTTACTGGATCGATATTATTTTTTCATTGCATGTCATCAAATTCTGATAAAAACTTTGGACGGTGGAACCTAGTAAAATATTAATTTCTGAATAAATTGTACAGAAACTGTCTGTCTCTGTAGCGATATCATTACTGTCACAATTTTTAGCCAACCTGGGTACCTCTAACGTGATAGTACCACAGCCACCATCTATAGAGTTATGTTCCCTTAAAGCTGCGCGGCTGTGCAGATATCTGACTGATACCGCGCAGCAGTTGAGAATTACCGCGGATGATATTTTGTAAAATATTACACAAAAATTGATGCTGTGCAACTTTGCACACCAGTTTTTTCACTTTGCACACGGACCATCAAACCTTAGAATGAACATTGCTTTGGAGAACATTATTTTCTCTGTAGCGATAATACCAGTGAAACCAACTATAGAAAACCTGGCTGTCTCTATAGTGAAAATAACACTCCATTCATTTGAGGAGATCCTAATTGTCTCTAGAGTGGTAGTGCCACTGCCACCAGTTGTAAACAAACCGTGCTAACCACATTGTCTCTATCTCATGATCTCTCTTAAGCCTCACGCGCTCATCGTCACCCAGCAACGAAGTCCACAACATTATTTCTCTCTATTTATATATCTCTCATACTTTGCTGGTACAAATAACTGCTACATCGACTCTCCTACACTATACACAGAGCTATTCTGTCCCCAGCGTCAGTAGAGTCTTTAAAACTCTCCACTATAGATGTAAGTGGAAAATAAACTGTTAGGTGTGTGATATAGCCTGTGATACATTTATTAATATACTTAACTATATTTCTCTCTTTCTCCCCCCGCCCCCCCCCCGCTATTTTGTATCTGCTATACTCTCGCAAACGCCTGTTTATCTACCTGGTGTTCCGTTGTGGTCACTCAGTGTCACCATCGTAACATATCATACCGAAACACGTGCCAGCGCCATGTCTCTGGCCCCATTAAACTCCTCATTAACATGCCTCATAATCCAGGTGCTCCACATGAACATATGGAAATGTAATATATTATTTAGAGTCATCATTGCAGAGTGTAGTTTTTTCTTAGATGTGGTGAGTTGGCAGGTGAAAAACATTTGTTCACATGCGTGGCGCAGCCATGAAAACAAAAATGCATGTCTTTATGTGATTATGAAAACGTGTATAAATTGTAAGTTTCAATCATGACCATTTTTTTACTGTACGATTCAATCATGACAAAATGCGTGTGCCATAAAATGTTTGTAAGTAGATCAAGTACAAAAATTAGATTGAGAGACATTACAGGCTTACATTGTTACTAACGGACCAAATCGAACCCAAATAAGCAGTGTTAATGTAAATAGACATACATTCAATGATACAATATTGGCAATTACGCCATGGTAACCAAAGATTATTTTTCCATTTATTGAACATTGCCTTTAGTAAAAAAATATATTTCAATTTTAAGAACTTTCACTTTCTTCAGAAACACGAATATTTTTAATTTCAAACAACTTTTTTTCGATTGAACACATGAGGGTACCATCAGTTTTCAAACACACACACATACAAGAAGATACTCGCTACTGTAGTTTTACAAATTTTCGAAAAAAAAAATCTTCATTAAACAGCAAAAACAATTCTTGAGTGCCATACTACATATTGCGAGAGTTCTTAACAAATGTTGATGGTCGAATTAATATGAAAATTAAAGTATGCGACTTTAAAAAAATGACTGAAGAACGCCAGCTTTGTAAAGGGGTTACATTTGAATGAGGCTTTTACATTTCATGAGATGCAACTGGAACCATTGAAATGCAGTAATTTCATCTGTCGGCGCCGTTTTCACCGTAGCTTTGTCATTGGACTATTCACTTGTTCACCCGGCCGCCCAACGAATTGCTGAGTCAGGTCACATTCCTATAATTGTATTTATAGAGCTAAAAGTACGCGGGAGTTGGTTAAATTTAAACCGAGTTTCTCTGTGAGATTTTTTTGACGATAGCCGCCCCCCCCCCTTTTTTTTTTTACCCACGAGTTGAGTTAAACCTTTGAACAGGAAGGAATTAACGACGTTCAAGAAGTAAAATATAAGCTTAGAAATGTCAACAAAACAGGATGTCTCGAGAGCGTTGTAAACATTCTAGAATAAACATTCAGTGAGGTAGTTGTTTGGGTTTGGGATGACTTCATTTAATACTGAATTTTCAAAACTGTTTTCTTTTTTGTTTTTAAAGTTGTATGTTGTACATAGATCTGAGGCACAATCTGACAGATGACATTGTTATGTTCGTATGGCTTAAAATAAAAATGTTTGAATTGAAATATATTTACAACTCTTATATAAGTTTTAAAATATATTTTTTATTCAGAAAATATTTCATAAATATTGAAATGAAATGAATTTTATCAAGAGTAATTTTTAAACTGCTTCCCCCCACCCCCGCGCGCTTTGTATTTCCCAGCTATGTAATGGTATGTAATGGTATGTAATGGTAGAGTAAATGAAGGAGATCTCTCACATTGCCCATGTTTATCTTTTCATCTTAGTTGTTCTGTAACATAAACTAGACTCTAGACTTTTAATGGATTCAACTGTTAATTACAGTGGTAACTCGAGATACGAAATTGATTCGTTCCGTTGTGTCTTTCGTATCTTGGATCTTTCATATCTTGAACAACGTTTTACATGTAAAATACCTAATCGGTTACAAGCCACATAGAAAAAACACTAAAAGTAGAAAATATCACGAAAACTATAGAAAAACAAAGTAGTATTTTTCAATCCTTAAAAATATGAATAAAAAATTGAATCGATTAATTATTAATGCATTACGGTAAATGTAGTCTAAGCTTTTTACAAACAATTCACGAAAATATTCACGAATTTAATACATCAACTACAAACGAACTACATAGTGAAATAAGCACCCATGACACGCACGAACACACAGCAATGGAGTTGGAATTCACAAATAGAAGAGCTGAATAGTTGGTGGCATCACGATATTTAGAATGTTGTCAGCGGTGCGTGCGTTGGAAGCTTTGACTTTTTTTGGAATCTTGGAACAAATATTTCTTCCAGTTGCCTTTTGTATCTTTGATCCTTCGTATCTTAAAACATTTATATCTATAGGTACCACTGTACATATTTCATTTGCTGAGGGTAAAAGAAAAATATTGAAAACAAAAATCAAATACATTAAGAATCCTAATTTTAGATCGGTTTCGATAACGAAAAGTGGGCGTAAGTAAGTGGCGTTCAATCCAACATACCTTATTAGAACCCATGAGAAATAAGAAACTATATCAAGTCAATGACTCAAATTTATCCCAGTTTAGGCTTAAAATGAAAAATATCAAGCATTTTTAGATGAATCTCACTTTTTTCGTTCTTTGACACTAAAGTTTTACGTTTACGGTGCCTCTTGCTAACAAGAACGAGAATGAACTTTTCTTTCACACACACAATTAGTTCATTTGTACTCTTCATCTGATCAATCAAAAGTACTTGTTCTTTAAATTAAAAGTACATGGACTTAAGTATTAAACCTTCGTCGAACTTCACTTCTTACATAAATCTTATCAAACCAGGGAGGGCGAACTCTTGTTAACATAAAATAAAAGATGTCTTTCTTGTGTTACTGAAAAGGGAGATTGAAAATCATAATTTAAAAAACAGAAGACTTAATATTGAAGAAACCTCAAAATAAATTAAAATTTGAAACTTTTTACATCATTAGAAAGAGGTCCTAAATTTGGAATAATGAACATGTCAAATGCAATTATGAAATATCTTAAATTACGATTATTTACTTCCAAGTTTTGCTTTTTTGAAAGTGATCGTGATAAGCCATACTTTTATTTGTTACAAAAATCTTCAGAAACAGCTGATTCCCGGAAATCCTGCTGTCTTTGCCCAGCGTGTCTTTATAACTAATTTCAGGTTTTGAGATACAATACTCAAATTTGTGGCATATTTGCCATGACTTATTATTGATCAAATCTAAGGATTCCTTGTTTTTATCTAAAGAAAAAGGCGATTTTTTTTTACAATGACTGCTTCTTCAGAGCTCAGGGCCTTTATTCTGATGGAGATAATGCCTTTTCATTTTTTAAAATAAAAACAGCCCTAATCCTAAGATTCCAAGTGTCTTGTCAGCTGACTAAGCTGATCCTTGAACTAAAATCTATCGATATATATAATTCAAGAGAAATTAGGACAAACACAAGACTTAAGCGAATAAGCATGACCTTTGACCCTCTCTAGGGTCGACGAATCAGTTTATGGTTGGCCAGCGAGGGTGGTGCAGGGTGAAGGGGGCAGGAACCAACAATCGCAGTGCGTATGCCTCGAGACCAAACAATGCGTAGTTCACGAGTGCTGTTTTCATATCTTCGTGCTCCTGTTTGTTTCCGTTCTCTCTACCCCACCCCCGTTCTTTGCATTATTTATAAGCAAGAATGATACGCCGCGGGTCGCAACTAGTTTAATATATTTTTTAAAAAAAAATAACATCCTTAAAATTTCAACTGTTCCCATTTACGCGTGTTTATTTTTAGAACACTTGGAGCATTAGTGGATAGAAAATTATTAATTACACATTTCCCGCAATATAATAATTGATAGTCTATACTCATTTTTCATTTTCCATTACAAACATGGATGAAGTGCTCCACACAAAAATTGAACATGTTTATCCAGATCTTTATTTTACAGTAACAAGTAAAAAAACATTTATATTTTATTTTGAAAATTAACATTATTAAAAAAAAATACAAGATGCAATTAACATTCATTGATTAAGGGACAAACAAAATTGATTGTTTACTTTGTATTCATAGTTTTTCTGTTGTAATAATGCATCAACTCTACTCGTTCTCCTCAATTACTGAGACTAAAGACCAATATATTTGGTCAAACTGGGGAAATGCTTTTTTTTCGAAACAAAACAAAACAAACAACATTTCCCGCGAAAGCTTTAAATCCGACTATTAATCGCAAAAAAAGCCTTAAAAGACAGATATTTCATATATAATTATCCTGAAAAGTGGGTGACGGATCTAAAACCATTCTAACGTTTCATTCACATAAACATATTATCATTATTTAGTTCTTAAAAATAATTTTATTCATACATATGTAACCCATAATATCATAGAATCAGTTTAAAAATATTGATATCTTAAGGTTGTTTCTAATTGGAAATGTTTTCCACATATATTCGTCCTAATTACAAGGCTCCTTTCAGTTCTAGGGTTTCTCTGTTCCGGCCCTGGGGGGGGGGGATGTGATGTAGTCTGGGAGTAGTACTCATGGGTTAAATGAAAAGATTTCCTGCTGACCCTTTTGTAATGACTTGCATTTTTTCCTTTTATATAACTTTTTCAATATGTTATTTCTAATATATCTATACTAATAAAAGGCAAAGTCCTGACTGATTGATACTGACTGACTCAGTAATAATTCTTCAACTTCCCGTGTAGTTACAGGCATGAAACTTTGAAATTTGTTGAGTACATGCACACTATGATAACTGTCGAAAAAGAATTTTAAAATTATCCCCAGGGGCCCTGCCAAAAAATAAAGTTATCTCCTTATATAAGATATAAATAAATTAGTTTAAAGTTTAGCTACTGTTAAAATGGATGCATATTGAATAAACTTTGTACATGATTCTATAATGCATTAGGCACCTAATGTTCTTTCGTTTTGGGCCGGGGGGGACCACAATTTGTTTCTTTAACATGTAATTCTGTATTCCCCATTCTATTTTACAAGATTTGAACAATATTAAAACATACATCAATCATGATCCAAATTGAAATAAACAGGTATTCTGACAGTGGCGTCGTGAGGGGGGGGCGGGCCGCCCCGGGTGACACCATCAGGGGGGTGACACCAAAGCCTAAAATTTTACTGTTCGATTTTATGTCAGAAAAACAAAGAATAAACTTTTCTTTCAACTAGAAAGAAAGTAAGAAATACGATGATATACATTAAACACAAAGATTTTATTATTTTTAAAATCAGTGAACTTGCAATAATAAAAAAAAATTCCAGCACACACACAACATTTAATAAAAAAAAAGAAAGAAAAAAGAAACAGTCGCAGCAGAGAGATCTTTAAAAAGGTTGGACATAAAGTCATTAAGGTTTTGACACACTAACAGCATGAATGAATCCCACCTCACTACATCCTCCACCTTAATGGGTTTTTTTTTTTTTGGGGGGGGGGGG
>MUZC01000152.1:762073-772073 GCA_002072015.1 Radix auricularia
CCCACGGACTTGTCCTTTCCTTTGTCTTCATATGAATCAAATTAAAAATGATTTCTTTTAACAAACTCATTGAGAGACTTCAAATACTTTGCTGAAATCAAAGATATTCTCGGCTCTTGAAGGGATAATTTTGTTTTCTGAAATCTCTCTAAAATTGTTTTCCCTAAAATTCAAGTAACATAGCGACTTTAATTTGTTTAAGTTCCTTCCGAAATCTTTCTGCTTCAAGTCAACAGACAAGGGGCTGATTTTCGTTGCTATTAATTCTTTCAGTGCTGCAATATTTGTGAGAGTCATGTTGTGTTGTTGTATTGACATAGTATGAGCATGCGAGTTGACTGAGTATGAAACACGTGGTTTGTGCTGTGAACGGAAAATATTGTGTGGTCGGGAAGGGAGAGGATGCATGGCTATTTAATAGCCTATTAATGTAAGGTTCGCTACCTAACAGAGGTTGATTCAGGATTCATTAAAGATACTTGCTACCCAGACTACAAGGAGTTGAAGCCGTGTGTCTTGACTTGAAAGTTCTTTTTAAGCCACCAAATTCACTTCGATTAGGGCCTCTAATTCCCTAGGCCGGTGTTGCAAAATAAACCCTCCCCATTACAGAGTCTCCCCCAGGCGATTTTATTTTAAAACGGAATCTCCGGGGGCGAAAATGTTTTCCTCCCGATTAAAATAAATTCTCCCCTACACCGTAAAATAATGTCTCCCCAAAAATAAATTCGCCCCCCCCCCTCAAAACAACCTTTTCATATAGTACAAAGAGATTACTCAAAAAAACAACAACAATGGAATAACGAATAATTAAATGTGTATTATTCACACATGTTTACTCTAATTCTATATATGGTAGTCGCGTAGATACAGAAAGATATGAAGGTGGGTGTGGACCATTCCGTTTTACACCATTCAGGGGCGTAACAATTTTTTTTAAAATTCTTAATTACTTGCATTTTTTCTCACTGTGCAAATTGAATCTAACGGAGTATGTATCAAGCATTAAAAAAAAGTATTGTGTCTTTGAAGGCATGGGTTGTGTTGTTACTATAAATGGTAAATTTGCACACATGTCAGGTGTTCAGACGGTGAGAAATTATGTCTCCATCTCGCCAATAGGGCCCTCCAATTTCAGTAGACACCAACAATCCTCTGTTGATTTGGGGTGGGGGCTGGGGACGGGGGTTGGAGCGACCCAATTAAAGAAGCGGCACGCAATGAAACCATATCTGAGACAACGCCACTGACTTGTTGAGCACGTGACCTCATTATACAGTGTGTTTTGTTTTTTTTAACTCTACGGCCAAAGCAGTTTCTTGTTAGGCAGCATACATTTAAATAGTGCAGTAATCCTGTAATAGCTCCATAGAGGCGGTTCCTATATGATTGATATCAAATTTAAAACCTAATAATTCACTGAAAGTTGGCTAGTTGTATTTAAATATTATTAAAAAGTCATTTATATATGCCAAAGGTATAATTTGTTAGACTATTTATTTAACTACAAGTACAGGTAAAAAATAAAACTGCTTATAACGACGCAACCTTTTCTACATATTAATAAAGGCTTAATCAGCGTTATATATAGATCTATATCAAATAATTTGTAAGGAATAACATTTCTTTCATTTATTTAGTCAAAAGTTTACGTACGCACACAAATTGTTTGTTAAAATGAAATTATGTTTAAAAAATTCAGAAAAGCAGGTTTAATTTATTTTGATAACATCACCATGCAGGAATAGATAATCTCATATCACGAATATGAAATTATTTTTTTTACTTGCCAATGTATTATTGTCTTTATGAATTTGAATTTTAACAGCCATAATAGTTCTTAAACTCAAAAATATACTAAAATTTATTAATTTTTTTATTGATGGGTAGGAAAGCAATTCACCTCCGGGCAATTACATAAAAATTGAGAAATTTGCTCCCATTATGATGACAAACATTAACTTTTCTCAGTATAATTTAGACATCCTCTGTCTAAAGTGTATGAACTAATTATGACATTAATGATAGACAAATCTAGACATCCTCTAACATATTTTATTAAGTCTTTAAATTGTACTTTGATGTTACAATATTATATTGCGAACATTTCTATAATATTAGATAAACAGGTTGAGCACAAAAAAATCACAACTAACTATAAGTTAAACTTTTCTTTTTAGCAGACATAAAGTATTTCAAGGATGAGAATTAAGCAACAATTGCAATTACAGTTACAAAGTATTCTTTATAAGCATTTTTTAAATTTAAAAAATGATTACAATTTTGTAAGACACTTGTTGTGTAGCCTCTATACATTGTATAAGCATGAGGACTTGACTGTGCATGGAACACGTAATTTGTGCTGTGAATGGCAATTGTGCGTGGTCGTGATCTTTTTATTTTCAACATAATCCATCATATCCGCAACTATACACGGATCCATGATAAAATCAATAGAATATTAAAATGAATGAGCACATATAATGTCCACTTCTGTTTTGAATTTTGACTAGCCAATCTCTTAACTCTTTCTGTTTAATTCTGTAATGAATTTCCTACACAACTCACCACCTTATATTGCGATCTCTTCTCCTCTCGGGCTATAGCCCCCAAAACCCATTTCTGCCTCACTCGTTTGATTATCGGTTAAATTCGTTTTCCATTGATTACTTGATGATCGTACAACTTAAAACTATACATAACTTCCTCAAGCCTCCCAGTACGTGTTACATTAGATTACCTCATTAGACCATGCAGGTGTCCTACACAGTCTTCCTCATAGTTCAGTAAACCATGACTCGAAGGACAACATAAATGGACAGTATGTGCCCGTCTTGAAGAAATCTACTCATTAGCTAGTCTCGTGCACGCCTAACAAATGACTCTTTGCGCTTTCCTGGCCCATGCCACCAATAAAAAAGCTCACCTCTCAGCTACACCTTCAGTCTTCTGGGCTCTTACATTCTGTAAGATAATTTACTTTATGTCTAACTAATTCAAGGGCACACCTATACAAGAATCTGAAACTAACTAAGCGAGCGCCTCACCTCAACCAACCCAGATCACCACAGATCACGTTGATTTATGTTATAGAAAAAAAACAACTATCGAGTGACTCCAACCCAAGCTAAGACATTCATCGTTAGAGCGTGTGATCTAATGTTTGTGTGCCTTAGTTTTGGCTTGTTCTGTGTTTCTTGAGACGGCTACACAAAAAGTAATCCCATTTGAAATCTCTTTTAATATATTTTAAAAGTCAATTAAAATTTTAAAAAATAAATTAACAATATTTGGCAAATTGAATTTGTTAAATTTTCTGCTGAAAACTTAATAAAGGCTACCGACAAAATTCGGTAATAATATTTTTGAATCATTATAATGCACACATAAAAATCGCAAATTTCTAGTCACAGGTGATACTCAAAAACGTCAATAGTGAATTTTTGTTCCAATACTTCGGTGTGACGTTCTAGTATTACTTGATCATTTTTATTTTACAAAACATTTGTCTATTATTCTTTTAAATATCTCTGGGCATTTAGCCACCTGTAAATATTTGTGTATTCAGGCATACACCCACTAAGCCCACAAATTGCTACGCCCCTGACTAAGCTCATGATTGTTGAATTTCCAAAAATCATACACAAATGCATAAAGAGCAAAAACAAACTGTATTTTAAGTAATAAAATGGAATAAAACAATTATTTATAATTTCCAATAATTAAGGGGAGGATCCATTTCAAAGGGGGAGACGTTATTTTAAAACCAATTCTCCGGGGGCGATTTTGTTTTTAAATAAATTCTCCGGGGGAGACTTTATTTTGGGGGAGACTTTATTTCGTGACACCGGCCCTGCTGACAGCATTATGTCGGGCTGACCATCTTGTGTCAAACAAGGCTTTATTAACTTGTATCACTTTTATGTGTTTTGGAAGTATCTGTCGACGATGAGTAGATGCAACAAGCCATGTATAAAGATTTTGCAGAAGACAACTGCTCCACTTTTCCCAACCAAGTGAAGGGAATGAGCTGTACAGGGCACAAAATGAGCAGCACTGCACTTCTTACAAAGATTAGCCCAGACTCTGTTATACTTCCTACTTATAACTGCAGCATTGACTTATGACTGTCTAAGGCATTTTCAGGGATTCATACAACATTTGCCCATCTTTATTATACATTATGATAACATTTAAATTATTGGGGGCCACTGGCTTTAGTCCGCTCAGCCCCCTCCATTTAATCAACCATAGGGGAAGGGGTCACGCATCTGTGACGATGTGTGACTAGGGGGCGGGTGTGTTTAAAATGTGACGTCACATCAAAAGAAAAACCCCCGCAACTTTAAATAAAAGTCCCCTTAAATATTTGATTGTTTACAATTTATTTAATGACGTTTTCAATGGCTCCCCGCGTGTTACGATACTAGAGTGCATACTTACACTAAATACATATTTAAATGACAAAATACTTATTTGCAACATGCTAATTTTTATTGAGAAAATTATGGCTTTGGAGAGGGGTCTCTAAGCTTTGTGACGTCATAGCGGAACAAGGGGTTGGGGTTTACGTTTTGGGACAAAGTATGACGCGGGTGAAAGGGGGTGTGTGAAAATTGGTAAGCTCACGTGACGTCATTAATGGATGTCTCCCTTAAATTATGAAGGGGTGACACCATGAGCTACCGCCCAAGGTGACACCAACCCTAGCGACGCCCCTGTATTCTGATTCTTACATCTGACACCAATTGGGCCTGAAAAACCCTTAATTTATTTTGTTAAAGCAATATAAATATCATTATATTAATTATATCGCCTTGAAACTTTAGGAAGTTGTTGGGTACGTTTCCATAAAAACTTTGTGGCATAAATTAGTAAAATATCACTTTTAAACATGAGTTAACTAAAAGTTATTTTATGTAACAGCTTCTGTGTAAATGAATGAAAATGTCAAAACTTGTTTTTTAAAAAAATAAATAAATAGATAACATATTTTAAAATCGAATGTCCATTCTTTCTCGTCCGTGGGTCCCAATTCTTTTTATTTTTAACTTTTAAAACTCTATTCTTCTTTTAACTCTTAAAGATCCTGACAAAAATTGACACATTTATCCATCATGAGAAGATAGAAATTTTCAGGCCTATGAACTTTACATTTCGTACCGTTTCGGACCGGGGCCTGGTTTGTCATTTCAAGGTTAATTTGATTTTACACGAACTTGACAAATATTGAGAAACTAGTACTTCCATTATTATTCAGATTTAAATCAACAGGTGTTTTGAAATTTACACATTAAACTTATTGTACCTCGGGGGCCCTTAATGTCGTTTTTTCTTATATAAACAGTATCAATATTATTTCAGTCACTGATCGCTAAGTAACTGAACTTAACTGTCCCTTAACCGGACGCTCTGGTCGTTGGGGCACCATTTTGAGCTGCATACTATGTCATGCCATGTGTCACGGTTCTGAGCTGCCTTCTGGGAGTCGCTAAATGACAGGCCGGTCCACTCTTTGATATTGTCCTCCCAACTCTTCCTTGGTGTCCCTCTTTTTCCTCTTCCCTGGACTGTGCCTTGCAATATGGTCTTTGAGAGACCCCCAGATCTTGTCACATGTCCGTACCATCGTAATTTCCTCTTTCTAACTGAGGTGAGAAGATCCTCGTAAAGGCCAATGACAGCACTTATCTTATCGCGTAACGCTTCGTTCGTGATTGTGCGCCTTTTAGGAGATTTTAGTACCTTTCGAAAACATCTCAACTCTAGCGCATTAATTCTTCTTTTGAGGTCTGCGGTTAGCGTCCAAGCCTCACAACCACACAGGAAGACTGACATCGCCAAAGAGCGCATTAGTCGAATCTTTGATCTCAGTGAGAGCTCCTTGCTTTGCCAGATGTGTTTAAGTTTGCTTAATGCTGCAGTTGTGTGGGCCATTCTGACTAGAATTTCTGGCTTTGAGCCTTCATCGGATATTATAGCCCCTAGATATTTAAAGGTAGGGGCCTCCTCGAGTTTTTGCTCGTTTATCCGAATTTCACTTGTGAATTTACTGTTTGCCATGACCTTGGTCTTCTCTGCATTCATTTCCATGCCATAGGCCTTTGTTTTCTTCTTTAGCTTTGCAAGGAATTTCTTAGTTCGTCCTCGCTGTCAGCTAGGCCGTCTATGTCATCGGCGAAGCGTAGGTTAGTTATAGTTCTCCCTCCAGTGCTGACCGTTCCGACATGGTTTTCTAGCACATTTGTCAAAATTCTTTCAAGGAAGAGGTTGAAGAGGATGGGGAGAGTAAAAACCTTGTCTGACACCAACAGTGGTCTTGAACCAATCTCCCAGCTTGCTGTTGTAGAGAACTGCGCTGTTTGCTCTTTTGTACAGGTGCTTGATCACTAATTTCAGTAAACTAATTGTAATATTTTCACGGTCTTTGTATTCATAGTCGCATCTTCCAGAAATTTTTTATTTGGGTTCTTAACACTAACTGAATACCATTTTTGCGCTGCATATCACGGGTATTTTGCTACTTTAATTATAATTGATGTTTAAAAATAAAATATATCGATGAATCAAATCAGTCTTGAATTTCCGCGTATTTTGTTTAAAATTAATTCTGTCTTTGTCTCCGAATATAACTATATTGTCCATGTTTGATGAGGACTAAAATATATATACCGAATACATGTATCATAAGCTCAGTTTTAGCAAAACTTACAACTTGTATAGGTGTCTGTATGTAAACTAATTGAGTCAAAACATGCCCGTGACGCATGTGCACATTGGGTGCGCAGATGGCTGATGATGAATGGTGTCCAGCCCGACTATTGAAGGTGCAGGAATATGAATCGACAATTGTGGAATGCTTGCAGTTTACCTCAACCTTGCGTGCACCTGTTAATAATGAACTGAACACCCAGGTTAGCTGGTGACTATTTTATTATGGGCGGTTAGTCTAACTAAGTAAGCATTAACCGCCGCTGTCCCTACTTCCAAAAAGGGTACATGCCTCAAGTATAAATAAGCACACACACAAAAACGTATTCTCAACATATATTATTTTTCAAATTATTGTAAATAAGATTAATTTACCTTAAAAAGTATTAATTTATTTTTAAGACACAACCAAGTATATATGTTAAAATAACCCGATCGACACTTTTGTAATTTCCCGCGGTGTTATAAAAATAATTTTAAAAAAACATTGGTCACTAAAAATATTCCTTGCATGATAGTAAAAAGTGTGTGGTCGATATGTTACAGTTGGAGTTAAAACAGACATGGCCATACTAATGAATTTTGTAGACATGGACAAAATCGAAGACAATCATGTCGGTTCTTCCTTCCCTTGGTTAGTCTCCATCTTTACACTCCCAATAATTGTTTTCTGTCTCGGACTGAATCAAGGAACACAGATTAGTAAATAACGTAAGCGTCTGACTAGGGACCTAGGGGTATAAAAGAAGGAATATTACCAATGATAGTAAATGTGAATACCACGGCCCGTTGAATGAATCTCAATAGTTTTAGGATTCATGAGGATTTACAGGCGAAGGACGCAATTCAAACTATAAAACAGATTATGACAATTTGTATAATTTATCACCAAAAGCAAAAAGTCAGTTGTTTTTGTAATTTATAGTAAAATAGATAATAAAAACAATTATAAGTGATGTATTATATCCAAGTGTCTATGATGAAACATTGCGAATATTTTAAACAACATTTTAAGGCATTGAATTTTTAAAACTATTAATAAAGTTGTCGTACATAAATGAAGTCACGTGATTTTGGCCGAATTTTCCCTCCCCTCTCAACATACGTTGTCAAACAAACTTAGACCCCCCCCCCCCCCCACGACCCATCCCATAAAAGCTGTATTTTCTGTTTCAAAAAGAGCACGTTTCAAATCATTTTGTTGTTGTTGTAATTTAAGTATGTATTTAGGGCAACTCTGCTATCATAACACAGTGAAGCTATGTAAAATGTCATAAAATAAATTTAAGAAATCTAATATTTAAGTGGAACTTATATATTGATGTTCTGTTGTGACGTAACAGTTCTTACACCCCCTCCCCTTTCATTTGTCACACATGATGGCCAATGTTTTGACCCCTCACCCCCCCCCCTTTATGTGCGTGACGTCATTTGTGGACGGCACAAAAAATAATATTTGTTTTTTATATTCAATCTTTTCGCTCCATCATCTCAGCTATCTCATCTTTTGAGGAAAAAAATTAATTACATTAATTACTCGCGTTAACATCATACTAAATGTATTTTATTCTCGATGTAATTTAATCAAAGGAATTTTATTCTTTAGCCAATTTTACACTTTGAAAATGAATACAATATTTTGAGCTCAAAGATGTAGCATTTGTGATTAACGCCATTTAATATCCTTTTTTTTTTTACTAAGCACACCGTAAGCGATAAAACTATTGTACTGCTGTTGTCTCTATAAAGTTGCCTAGCAACGTGGTCTATAAATACTCCCATCTATCCACGGAGGGCTGCACTTAGTCACGTCGACAACCTTGGATTCATCTCATGTTCATCTGTGATATGATGACGTCACGTCCGTTGGGGGCCATACCAATTAAGGGGCTTGTGGCGTTCATTATTCTATCACAAGAACCTTGAGTCGATTAATGCCCTTGTCTCCCGCCTTACTTCCGTTACGTCTGCTTTCTATTCCAAACCATATCGGACGACTGGTTTTTTTAAATATAGATTATTCTATCTCTTAAAATATTTAAAGTTTGCTTGCTTATTGCTTTCATAAAAATACAAAACACACATACACATTTTTTTAATGAAAACAATAAATTTAAGCTTTCATATTTAACTAAAGAAAAAGTAAACGTTTCGGCTAATGTTTTCATCAATATTATTAACATACAACTCTTACATAATTGTTACATTACATTAACATTTTAAAGACATATTACATCAGAAGAGATAGTTAGGTAAAGATACTAAGAAAGGAAAACATTGAAACAGGATATAAGAAAAAGGAGGAAGTATCAAACATTATAGTGTAAAAGACAATGGTAAAAAGATGCTACAGTAGGGTAACATCGTACATTTGGTTTAATCAATACCGAGCCAGCGTACCAAATCGTTTTATTTTATTTCAACGTTTTGTCGCAGTCTCATCCATATTACAATCCTTAGTAAACGGACATCTTCTAAAATAATTAGTTTCAGGTTTTTTCATATATGAGCGCTAAATATATAGAGTCGAGGCGTAGATTTAAGTGGTGATTGATGTTGTAGGTGCCTGCTTTAAGATTTTAGGCAAAAAATTAGCTATACAATTAAACGATGTTAAATAGCAAATTAGTGAACGTGTTTTCCTACCAATCAACAATCGCCAAGCAGATGCTAAAAATAAAACAAACACATTTCTCATTTCAGTCTCTAACAAAACAACATATAATGTTGGAAAAAAAACACTCAGCTAAGCGTATTCACATTTCATTAAAGGCAACCATAAAATAAACTTTCTACAAGAGTTCCTATGTATTGTTATGTGACATTTTGTAAGGATAAATGAGCTGATTTTTTCTTTTAAAATAATCTGTTTATCTCATATGAGGAGCACATCGAAAAACATGTTTAAGTAAAATTTCTTTATAGTTTTTTTTTTTTTAAATGAATTGTTTTGATGAAAAAAATTCTCTGGTAATTAATTAATGTAGCGCCTTCTTCATTAACGCTCAAACAGAAATTCCCAGATGTACGTGCTAATTGGCTTTGCAATGAAAGCAGTTTGTTAATAGATATTTTTAGTTTAATTTAGTTTAAGGAAATAAATGCATGCAATATAATTCATGTCTTTTCCTTGTATTAGTACAACCTTGAATCGACAATGTAAATCAAGATATCAGCCCGTGTTGTGTATAACAATTGATTTTAATTGTATTAGCTTTACATTTATAGCCACCCCGAGTTCACATCACAACTCAAGCGTGCAGCCTCCGAGCTCAGACATTCAAGTCAT
>MUZC01000152.1:777073-796027 GCA_002072015.1 Radix auricularia
AAATAGTCTGCTGCAATACATGTAATGAAATAGAACATTTCCTGCTTAGTTAAGATTTCGTTTGTGTATTTTATGTTTCCTCTTTTAGATTCCCTAAAGAATCCTATCGATTTCTGCCCTTATTATAGTAAACTACCCATAGAGTAAAAATCAGTTTTAACGAACACTTACAATTAGTGCAGACAAGATTCATCTCATCGAACCAAAAACCCCAGTTAACAATCCCAACAAATTTGTCTATTGAATTTTTAATCGAGGTCCTTTGGTTTTAACGTTCGACACATGCAGTTAGCGTCGAGATAATATCATCTCTCTTTTTGTTAGGCTTTTCTGTTTAGTCCTACAGTCGTAATAGTGGCACTGGTGGAGATCAACTCATTAAAATCTCTGTGCAACACACTTTCTGATGAGATCTTGTATGAGGACTATTAAAGTCAGCCCTGGGCGGCCATTTCGGGCCCAAACTTCACTCGCAGATCTTGCGTGTTTCCGCGTTCTCCCCCCTGTCGATAAATGTGATCAGGAAGCCGGGTCGGAAATGTTTCGGCGTTGATGTGACGTTAGAACAAGGGGAAATAATTATTGGTGGAACCCACTGGTCTTCCCTGCTATATGTGGAGTGCTTCTGTGACGACATAAATCGGACAATGATATCGTCTGTTGGTTTATGGAGCCCCATAAAGATGGAATTACGTCATGGGTATCCTACAAATTGGGATAAATTAATTAAAATAAATTTTAATAAATGGTTTTTTAAAAAAAGTCTTTGATATGGCTTCAAATTGATATAATTCGTGTGTCACATATTAAAGCTTATATGTCCTATATTGATAAAGCCAAGAGCTTGAAGTTAAGATCTCTCTTGATGTAATATGTCACTCATAGTCTTGTTCTTGCGCTTTTCTAATCAGAGTCTTTATGTCATTTATTTGTGTAATTCGGGATACTAGAACCTTGATCTAGGAAACGCCTGCTCAAAAAGTCTCCATAAATCCCAATGTTGTATGTACGAGGATTAAAGAACAACACAGGAACTATCTGATCTAGAAAATGTTTGTTTAAGAACACAGCATCCGGCCCTTTAATTTGAGTACGCCAGGACGTATTTGCGGTTAATTCCTCAAAACGCGGAATGCCTTCCAGTGAACCTGATGGTAGCCAGACTGGATTCATTATTCAGGTGGCTGTCGTATCAAGAAAAGATTTGTTCACCGCGCCGAGAATAGCAATTGGCAATTGAAACGTTCCAGACTTGGAGAATCTTGGGGCTGGTGAGGCGGGGTGGGCGGGGATGGGCTAGAATATCGTTTATACAAATAATATCGACAAGACGAAGTAAACTGGGGAGCACGAACAGACTATTCCTACAACAATATTACAAGGAGTACGAACAATGAAAAACGAATTTCCTTACGGGGAGATTATTGCAGGGATCTTTTTATATGTTAGACAGCTGAGTGAAGATAGTCTGTTGAGCGACAAGTTTTTGAATGTCTTGAAAGCAATTGAAAGCGTTCAGCTATTGGACAAGTTGAAGTATTCAATTACTAGACGTGTCAGACAGAAAATGTGTTTAGATGATTTTTTCCGAATCGTCATATCTGAATCTCATAATTATGAACCAATTTTATTGTTCTTTTATACTATCTCAAATCACCTATAAAAACTAAGAGGATGCTATCATCACGAATAATTCTCAGTAAGCTTCTCAAATCATTTTTGAATTGTTTCTAAAGCATCACCTTTTGATAAAAAGTTTGCAAAAATTAATTTTAAAAAGTTAAAACAATAAAATTAGCGACGGTTGTTCTCAACCACATAGAAAATGTGATTTTAATGTAAAAGTGTTTCTTAGATCAGCTTCTCATACATAATACAATCCTAGAATGGTAAATTTATAACGCTAGACTAACAAACCATTGAGACAAGAAAATGTAAATGATACACTTTAGGCCAACGAGAGACTAGAATGGTAAATTATGCACCTAAAAAAAAAATAGACAGGAAAACTAGTAATGTAAATGTAACTTTTTAGAGCAGCTAGACATACAGACTGGACGGGTAAAAATATACACGGGAGACTAATTAGACAAAGAGATAAGAAATGTACGCTATACTCTATAGATGAAAAATTAGTATAGAAGTGCAAGAAGCATGATAGGCCAGCATGGACAGTGTTGTTACCATAGAAGAAAGCGATCACCAACAGTTTTAGGATAAGCGATTTCATGGCCAGTGTTCAGATGAAAGCTGGGATAAAATAAAAAATTATAACGGTTTACTTTTTAAAAAAAAAATTACCAACCAGTATAACGGTTTATGTTTGAGCGTATCTCTGTATTTTGTTTAAGTTAATACATGATATTTACTTAATAAAATTGTAGTTCAACTTGGAAGCTTGGTGGTGCCGACAAAATGGCCGACATGTCAGTGGGAGGTTTCAGTTATAATATAACATGTACTTGTTAATATAATATACTTCAGTATAATGTATAGATCTGATGAATAAAATTCCATAATATATCTGCTTAAAAGAAAATGTGTAGAGACTATTTTTCCTAATAATCTTGTATCTCTTGATTCCTTATTCACTTAGCCAGCTAATAACAATATTTATGGCCGCGGTGGCCTAAGTCGTAGCGCGCTGAACTGCCGAACCGTGGCAAGAACTGGAATCATGGGTTGGAGCCTCGGTACTGGCAAAACCCTCGGGACATTGTACTAGCCGCACAATCAATCCCTTGCTCGATAGTGATGGCTTAATATACTTGTGAACGCTACTTCACTTGCCATAGAGTCCGCCACGGACTGTAAAAGGGGTTATAATTATAATTAGGATAAGATTCAAGATGCAGCTTATTAATTTCGCTCTTCTCTCAGTTTACAAACATTTTATTTTGTCTACATAAACTTGACGAAATTAAATTTTTGTTTCGTTCAAATGTATTGAAAATTTGATAGCAATACCGTTAGGAAACAAGAAAACACACATTTTCACAATAGACATAGGACATAATGAAATGTTCATTTTTAATGGTACTGAAAATACTTTGTTTTGGTTTCATGATTTTATGGACGCAATTTATCTCTGTAATAATTCAAGCTGTAGATGCGTGTCCAAACAATTCTACTGATACAGTTCAATCAGAGTGTCAGAAGAAACATATTTATTCCCGTCCGGTATTGGGGCGTGGCATGGGTTGCCTGAAGAAACCAGGAAAGCAAACACTTTATCATCATTTAAAACTTTGATAATAATACATGACTAAATACACACTATAGATAAACGTAGGGCGCAAAAATCTTTTGTAAAGAAGGGGCGTCTGTAACAAATAAGATAAACCATCATGTCCGAAAATCCCGGGTGTCCAGTTAAACCAGCTTTTAAAACTAAACCTGTGTGTCCAGTTAAAGCCATGTGTCCAGCTAAACCTGTGTGTCCAGCTTAACCTGTGTGTCCAGCTAAACCTGTATGTCCAGCTTAACCTGTGTGTCCAGTTAAACCCGTGTGTCCAGCTAAACCTGTGTGCCTAGCTAAGCCTGTGAGTCCAGCTAAACCCGTGTGTCCAGCTAAACCTGTGTGTCCAGCTTTATCTGTGTGTCCAGCTAAACCTGTGTGTCCAGCTTAACCTGTGTATCCAGTTAAACCCATGTGTCCAGCTAAACCTGTGTGCCTAGATAAACCTGTGAGTCCAGCTAAACCAGTGTCTCCAGCTAAACCTGTGTGTCCAGCTTAATCTGTGTGTCCAGCTAAACCTGTGTGTCCAGCTTAATCAGTGTGTCCAGCTAAACCTATGTGTCCAGCTTAACCTGTGTGTCCAGCTAAACCTGTGTACCCAGACACCCTGCGTGTCTAACTAACCCTGGTTATTCCAATAAATCTACTCGTTGAATTAAACTTGCCTGTCCGACTAAACTAGCGTAAAGAAGTTAAGATAAGTTTTCAAATAACCTGCGTATTAAAATATAATGGAGCTGCGGAAATTAACGATTAATTAATCAATTAGTCTTTGAAAAAATTAATTGATTAAAACTAATTATATCGATTAGAATTTAAGAAAATATTTCTATTTTTCCCAATTTATAATTTTAAAAAAAAATTCTTATCTCTCTTATTATAGCTATCTTTCTAGATGTGTGTATAAGAAAACAAATAAGGAAGTGAACCTCGTTTCTTACATAGCAGAACGAATTTGCTGTGTTACGTCATAAACGTTGGGAGCCGTGGAATTACCATGAATTAACCAATTTCACGAAATATATATGCGTTATAGAAAATATAATTTAATCAAAATTAATAGATTTTTTTTAACCAGTACCAGAAAAAAACTTATTTTACCTTTTAAATTTACCAGCCGAAATAAAACTGCGTGTTCAGCAAAATCTAGCGACCCAAATAAAATGCGTCTCCAGTGAAAACTGCGTTTCAACCAAACTTAAACGTTCGTGTCAAATAAACAAGCGTGTCAAAGTGACCTGCGTGTCTAACTAAACCTTACTGCTCAGTTAAACCTGAGTGCTCACCGTTAACTTCCAAAACGTGACAATGTTCGAGTAGGTAATGATGCTCCAGTCCAATGACGGCCCAGACTTGTCTAAGTGGCTACGTGTTGTCCAATGACGGCCCAGACTTGTCTAAGTGGCTACGTGTTGTCCAATGACGGCCCAGACTTGTCTAAGTGGCTATGGGTTGTCTAATGAAGGCCAAAATTTGTTTGAGTAGCTACGGGTTGTCCAATGACGGCCCAGTCTTGTCTAAGTGGCTACGGGTTGTCTAATGACGGCCCAGACTTGTCTAAGTGGCTACGGGTTGTCAAATGACGGCCCAGACTTAAGTAACTATGGTTTGTCCAATGACGGCCAATACTTGTTTAAGTGGCTACGGGTTGTCTATTGACAACCACAATCAATTTTTTAAGTAGCTACGGGTTGTCCAATGACGATCCAGACTTGTCTAAGTGGCTACGGGTTGTCTAATGAAGGCCAACATATGTTTCAGTAGCTACGGGTAGTCCAATGACGGCCCAGACTTGTCTAAGTGGCTATGGGCTGTCTAATGACGGCTCAGACTTGTCTAAGTGGCTACGGGTTGTAAAATGACGGCCCAGACTTAAGTAGCTTTGGTTTGTCTTATGACGGTCCAGACATAAGTAGCTATGGTTTGTCTAATGACGGTCCAGACTTAAGTAGCTACGGTTTGACTTATGACGATCCAGACCTGTTAAAGTAGCTACGGGTTGTCAAATGACGGCCCAGACTTCAGTAGCTATGGTTTGTCTAATGACGGCCCAGACTTAAGTAGCTACGGGTTGTCTAATGACAGCCAAGCCTTGTTTAAGTGGCCGCGGGTTATCTAATGACGGCCCATACTTGTCTAAGTGGCTACGGGTAGTCCAATGACGGCCCAGACTTGTCTAAGTGGCTACGGGTTGTCTAATGACGATCCAGACCTGTTAAAGTAGCTACGGGTTGTCAAATGACGGCCCAGACTTAAGTAGCTATGGGTTGTCTTATGACGGTCCAGGCACAAGTAGCTATGGTTTGTCTAATGACGGTCCAGACTTAAGTAGCTACGGTTTGACTTATGACGGTCCAGACCTGTTAAAGTACCTACGGGTTGTCTAAGGACGGCCCAGACTTGTCTAAGTGGCTACGGGTTGTCTAATGACGGTCCAGACTTAAGTAGCTACGGTTTGACTTATGACGGTCCAGACCTGTTAAAGTACCTACGGGTTGTCTAAGGACGGCCCAGACTTGTCTAAGTGGCTACGGGTTGTCCAATGCCAGCCCAGACTTAAGTAGCTATGGTTTGTCTTATGACGGTCCAGACCTGTTAAAGTACCTACGGGTTGTCTAAGGACGGCCCAGACTTGTCTAAGTGGCTACGGGTTGTCTAATGACGGCCAAGACTTAAGTAGCTACGGGTTGTCTAATGACAGCCAAGCCTTGTTTAAGTGGCCGCGGGTTGTCTAATGACGGCCTAGACTTGTCTAAGTGGCTACGTGTTGTCTAATGACGGCCCAGACCTGTTTAAGTAGCTACGGGTTGCCTAATGACGGCCCAGGCCTGTTAAAGTAGCTACGGGTTGTCTAATGACGGCCTAGACTTAAGTAGCTACGGGTTGTCTAATGACGTTCCAGACCTGTTAAAGTAGCTACGGGTTGTCTAATGACGGCAGACACAAATTACGGCCACTATCCTCCAGTTGTAGTTAGATTTCAGAGTCACAATGTCGAGAGACACGCGAACAACTCGTTATCCCCGTACCCTGTGGGGAAACAACGGCCCCCAACTCGAACGAATCGTCAACAGATTGGATCGGAAGAAGTAGTACCGAATGGTCTGACTATTCACACAGGGCGTTCTCCGTGCAGCTTTGATGAGAGAAGTTACACTTAAACAGGAATAGTCTAGTTCATAAAATTGATGGCGAACCTATGGCACGCGTGCCACAGTCGGCACGGAGAGTCTCATCAGCCGGCAAGCGACTACAATGTTACTTCCTTCCTAAGTAAACCAGCTCAGCCAAACCCCTATTTTCGGGGTTTTATGGGAGTGTTGGCACTTTGCTGTATATATAACTGGGTTTTATGGGAGTGTTGGCACTTTGCTGTATATATAACTGGGTTTTATAGGAGTGTTGGCACTTTGCTGTATATATAACTGGGTTTTTTGGTTGAATTTCGGCACGCGACCTAAAAGAAAGGTTTAACATCTCTGGTTTATAAGATGAGAGGCCTCCCTTTAGCAGACAGTCACTAGGTTTGAGAGGTGAACTTTCTCTTTATCAGAAATACTCACAAATAATTGAGAAAAGATTGCCTCAAACAGAATTAGTGACACATACGAGGAAATCAATTTTCTCTAAAAAGAAAAAAAAATACGAAACAAAAATTGTTTTTAGTCCCATTTAACGAGTCAGGACTGTATTCCGGAACTTTTTTCACATAATTTTTTCTATTACTGGATAGCAAAGTCATTAGTGCACCAGCCTCACAAGTGGGGGCGTGTTATCTAGCCTACGTTAAAGCCACAATAAAGAAGTTGATGAATGATTATTGCTAAAAAAAAAAAGTCCTCCGCTGACTTGTAACGGAGATGGGCGCGGCCAAGTCTACCAAGCTCCGAGAAAGTGCTAACGGGAACAGAAACCCCAACGACTAAGAGGTTATAGGACACAAAGTATAAAAAAAAATAATTTAAAAATTTCTATGTGTGCATGGAATACGTGTTTACGTTGAATTCCGGTATTTTTTTATATTTAAAAAAGAACTGATACAATAACAGGAATGGGTTTCCTCAAAAGGAAACAGCCATAGAGAAATATTATGATGGAAATTCTTAACACATACTTCGATAAGTTTCTATTTTTTTCTTGAAATGCTTGTTATTGAAAAGTTCAAATTAAACCTCAAAACCAAATAAATATTGTTAAAAACTACTAGTCTGGTTCGTATTTTGCTGACTAGATCAGTGGCGTAGTTAGGGATTTCGGGGCTCTGTGGGGGGCATGACTTCTTATGGGGGCCATGACTTCTTATGGGGGCCCTGTATTTTGACATTCGAAATCATGAATTGAGATAATGTACACTCCTTTGGGGACCATCCTCAAGTGTCCGCACGTTGGGATTTTATAATTTGGACCCCCCCTCCCCTAGCTACGCCGTTGGGCTAGATTGTGAGCATGAGTAACTATCCAGTTATGGCATGTTGAATGTATATAGACTACCATATAAAATGTCTAGTGTAGGAAAAATACCATTAATTTATTATATCAAACAAAATATAAATGATAATAAATCTAAGTTAATCAATTAATACTTCGTAGTACATCATACGCAATGTAATGGGCTGTCAGGGGTTTACTTTGTGAATTCTCTTTAACATAAACACATACTAAAGACTTAGTTGACATTATGAAAATTTGCAAATTCGTCATGTGTGTAAAACAAAAAAAATCTCCCTCTGATATGGATATATAAATAATTTATAGTTTAAGTTAGACCATCTTCCTAACTTACAGAAGAACCAGGATTTCCTTCCTTCAGAAGACGTGTTCACTGTAATATTTCATGCATACAACTTGAATGGTATCCGTGGCCGCGATATGTTCAGTGGCCACGATATGTTCAGTGGCCACGATATGTTCAGTGGCCACGATAAGTTTGTAACATGGTTGGTTTTCCCGTTTTCTTGTAGGCGTTATTACACAATTATATTTACTGCACAATAATATAATTGAAATCCTCAGAAACCGAAAAGTAAGTTTAATGCAGCAACTTATGTACAATTTTACAAGGAGAAAATTGTTAGAGAGAAGTCAACACAACCGTCTGCCTCTCTCGTGCCTTTATCTACTCTCAACTACTTCCTTCTGCCACAATCTAATGCATTCTGGTCTATCCCTTCCTTCCTTCACGTGACCTACTCTCATACACACATTATCGTGTGTGACAACGTTCAGATGCCACGAAACGTGATTGGCCACGTTACGTTCGTACACCCATTTAGTTACAGCTTTTATTTAAGATTCGTAAATCCTTATTATGCTTTTAAGCGAGAATAAACGTTTGAAATAAGAATTTAGTTCAAATGGCTACGTGTTGATGTATTTTCATAGAATATAAATAAATCATATTTTAACGGAAGAAAATTTTTTGAACATAAAGATGTAAATGAATTGCTCAAAACGTTTAGATCTATAAGTGGTTTCTTTTAACCTTTTAAAAAAAATTTTGTTCATGCATTTTTTTAAACTAATGCACCCCTGGAAAATGTGTGTACGGTAAATTTATCTAAGGAAATTTTTTGGTCACTGAAGCACACACAAACATGGAGTGTTGATGATAAGATGACGAATGTATTAGTCCGTGTTTAACAAGATGGATGAAGAAGTAAACAAAAAGAGGGCGTCAGGTCAGACTAACTGTGTAGGCCTACTCGACATACCTGCTCCCAAAGATCTCGAGGATGTGGAACGATAGACGTCTAAAAGACTGAGTCACTCTGTTTATTTCTAAATAAAAGCTAACAAAAAGCATGACTTGTTTAATTTTTCCTTGTCAAATATTTAGGTTGACTTACTTACCCCGAAAAAAAATTGAAATAAATTATTTGTCATTAATCAGAGTTAGAGTGCGTTTAGTTTAAAATTTAAAAACATGAGATCAACAAAGGATTAGTGTAAACAAAACCTTACATATTAAGCTTAATTAGATTTCAAGTGTGTAAGTGTACGTAAAAGAAATTTATGATCAAGGCCAAAAATGGATTATGAACTAATATCGCTAATACTGTGAATTTTCTTTTTACATATTTAAAATGATCATGACTGTGAGGCTAAAAGAAAACAAACAAACAAGGTATGAGAAAACCTAAACACCCACCTGACCCACCTCAAAAAAATATTTTTAAAAATAAATGAAAAACTTTGAGAGAAAACATCTTCAGAAATTAACACAGCACTAAAAATAGGTTTACAAATTACAGTGGTTGGAAATATTGTAATGTAGAATTAAAAATAGATTTTAAAAAATAGTAATAGGAAAAGAGACAGCTATACGTTCAGTATAAAAATAATTTTATTGACACTTTTCAAAAAGTTCGTAAATATGTTTCACTTAAACTAAATAAATTAAATAATTTTAATTCTTAAAACCATAAATCCCCTATCCCAAAATGTATGAAAATGGAGGTTTTCTCCGTATTATATTATAATTCATTCCCATTAAATCGACTTTAATTCATTTTTAAACTTCTTCCACTTGTCACTGCCTCTTTTCGAAGATAGAATCGCTGTGATAGAGAACCCAGGATAGACTACTGCGTCTAGACTGAACTTATTCCAGTAGATAGACAATAGTGGAGTGGGACTGTCGTCTAGATGTTAAATATTCTCTGGTTGGTCTGGCTGGGCTTTTAAAAAAGAAATAGCACTGCATTATTTTCTTATGTGTTTACTATATTTGATACTTCTCTTTCGTCATGGTAGAATCAAAAGAAGAGCACCCTTCATTGCATACTGTCATACTTGGGCTTATATTGTTTTTTTTTAAAATTATTATTTTAACTACCAGCAGATTTTTCCCATTTTATTTCAATACTTGTCCATGTATCCTGGTTTTCTGATTTGAATTTGTTTAAAATAATTAAAACAAAGCAGACACGTTTAATTAAGGTCCTTTTAAAACAATGCCTTTGTAAACAAGTCTAATTAAATACTTCAGCTGTCCAGTCATTTACAAGCCAAAAGTATTTTTTAAGAGGCTTCTTGGAGAAATAAAAATGTGTTCAATATAGGGTCGTCATTTCTAAAACCGGAAAACGTCATAGCTCCATTAGTAATGATCTATATTTAGACTATATTTTAGCGGAACAATGTTTTGAAGCATAATTTTGTCGATTCGATACGTTCTCAAAATTGTTAGCATAGAAAAATTACAAAACTTTTATTCCTTTTTGAAGTTCAATATGCTGTCTTACATTATAGGAGAATTAACAAATAGCTAATAAGATACATCCTTCTCAATATACCTACATTTACATATTGACTCGTATCTTTTATTACTTTCTAGGAAATTATGAAATATATATATATCCCCAATATTTCTATGATTAGATTTCCGTTTAATTATAACAATTAAGTCAAGTAGGAAAAATTCACTTTGACTTCTAATTCAGATAAATAAATAATATATTCACAGATCCTGTCATTGTGCCATATCAAAATCTAACATGAAAGCTTTTGTTTTTAACTCTAGACAAACGAATTAGTGTAACTATTTTTAAAAAATGGTAAAATGTAAATAATAAATTCCCCTATATCTTATAGTGACTGGTGCCTTAATTTGACAGTCTGTTGTTTTTTCCATTCATGGCTAAAAATTGATTTAAGCTTTAACTAAACTATTTTCCCATCATTTTATTAGTTGAGTTATTTTAGTCTTGTCTGAGTTATACTTCTTGTAACAGAATTATTTCACTTTACAACAATTCGCTTTACTTTTTCTGACTCTAATCATCGGACTAAGAGTTATCTCAATAAAAGGAATGATTAGCCTCTAAAGACCAAATTTTACACTTTTTTTTTCAAGTTAATGTGACAAGAAAAGATACCAGTAAAAAAATATGGAAATGCTCTTTATCTTTTTAGCTCCAATTAATGAGAGGAAGCAGTTAAGTGGAAAATGAACATTTGGAAAAATTGGATTCTCTCTCCAAGAATTAAAACTGTAGTTGAATGCGTCAAGTGTTAATTGGCGCATCAATGAAGACACTAAAAAGGGCCATAACTTTGCAAGTTATGTCAGAGACTGATTGAAGGAGATATAGGAGTCCATTATATGATTACGTGCCGCTATTTGTTTTGTCTCATGGTATTTTATGCAACATATTCTCATTCATTATCAGTTGAGAAAAATCACATAAAAAAAATAAAATCCCAAAATTAAACACAGCTTTTCCCAAATATAAAATTTTAAAGAAATATCGGTAAATATTTACTTCGAATCTTTTAACGTAATATGCTATGCTATACGAAAAATGGTTTCTTCAGAAATAAGAGGACGGGTGGGAGAGAATGAGTAATTCTTTTCAACCTAAAAGTTTTCGATAACAAAAATCAGCAATTCATTAGCAAGAACATAACTCCTTCTCTAATCCCTAAAAATACATTTCTGTAAAAAAAAATCTCTGTAATCTAATTTGATAAATGATCTGTATTTACTGTAAAAATTATTCTATTCAGCCTTCGGAAAACACATGATCAAAATGAAAACTTTAAACAAAAAACTTGATTAAAGTGGTTATGGTTGATCTCCAGTGCAGAACTATAATGATCAAAATTATTCTTTCAATGCATCAATCTTCATCTAAATTACGTCTACGTGCGTATGAATATTACCACTAATGAGCATCCTACCGTTTCTTTTTGCTTTTTCCGTCCGCACATTCCGCACAACAAATAGTCCCTTCACCCGAGCACTTCTGCTCCGGGCTCAACGTCTGTTATAAATGACATCGCTTTCAACAAATGGCATTTCTAATCTTTAGTCTATAAATCACATTGCAGATTTTGTAGCAATTTTTTTATTTCACTGCGCCCAGATCGGAGACGGAATCGTGCTGAGAAACTTAAAGGACCACAGCAAGGTTTTATGCAAATGCGCCCTTTTAATTTCAGCAATAGTTAAAAAGGCTTTCTCATATTTTTGTCTTTTTCATTTTTTGCTCAGTGCTAAAAGAAATAGAATGCTTTATGATTTGTTACTTTTGGTAATTAAATAATCAATATGTATCGCTGTCACTCTCACTGTCGTCGAATTCGATATATTTATGGATTGCTATGGAAGAAAGTTAAACCATTTTTACTCCACGCTTTTTAGGGAATACTTTAGCAAGTGAAATGTAATTTTAAACAAACTTCAATATCCATTGTGAAAGAAAAGTTTAACTTTGAGTGTTTCTTTAAGTAAATATATAACTTTAATTATTTTGGAATGTGGATGTCTTTGTTGATTGCTACATAGTTAAAACAATATCATCAACATTTGCAAACGACTTTAAAGGTAGAGTTTTGGGTTTTTGAAAGATTGCCATGCCCTTTGTTTATGTTTTATCGTTATTTTGTTTAAGAAGAAAGTAAGCCTTTTTAATATGTATATAATATGCATATATATATTCCTATTTAAAGTAATTATTTCATCATTGACCTAAACGAGGTAATGACTCGGTATCGGTCCCTGATTAAGAGTCAAAGTTCTAGTGATTTGTTTGCCCTCATTCCTTGTGAGTTGTATCCCTGTCAAGAAACATTCAAAGAGCAATCAAAGCCACTCACAAAATAATGTGATCTACTTGTCACAGGAGCCATCCGTTTTTTGTGGTAACTATTTCCTTAACAATCATACAGCGTTGTATTTGTAACCAATGTACAGTTTGTTTATTAAAGTTAGAAAGGATTCATTTCACTAAACTGTCTGGTGTCTTTTCGAAATTTGTGTTAACAAACTTGAGAAACGAACGGAGCCAAAAGAAATTAACACACAGACAATGGTTTTAAATAACTACAAAAGACAAGGAAAGAACTCAAGAGTACGATCAATTCGACGAAGCATATAGAGAACTCTGAAAAAGATGGGAATAACAACGGTTATAAAAAAGATTCTAACTCCATTTGTTTACGACAGATTGGTATCCTATTATTCATAAAGATCTAACCCTTTAGCATTACCATCACACTATGAGTTGTTCTGAACACCGCACAATCGATATGTGGCGCATTAGTAACCCATCCTATAAGTCAGTGACATCTTTTATTGCCTTTAGCCCACAAATTCGCTATCACAACATCAAGGCTGATTTATTAGGCGTTCTATTTTCGCCGAACTCATTTCCGCCCTATAAGAAAAAACAACAACACAAACCAACCAATGAAATAATTCGTACAGCCACGACGAGTGTAGTGATCTTGGACGGTAACAATGCAATGTTCTAATAACGGGACACAAATTGAAAATTGGGGAAATCAGATCCAGAAATTACTGACGACGTTGTATCGATTCATGTAACAACAAAATACCATGCTTGTTTTCAAATATACATTTTCTAATGAATAGTTTTCACAACTACTTGACTGTTGGAATTATTGATTTCAATGGTTCCTTTTTTTTCTACTGACTACTAACGTAAGGCGACATTCTAGCGTTTTTTTTTTTTAAAAAAAGACTATTTTATGAAATAAAACCTTTTTTATTCGACATTACATTCATTTTAATTGGTGTGATTAAGGGTCTATCAAAGCTGAAGATCTAGGGGGAAAAACACTTGCTGATAATGCTTTTTAGATTTAACAAAAAATATCCTCACTGAGATTATAAGTAAATTACTTTGTTAAATATATTGTAGTTGTATAGCCTACATTCTAAGTATATTTAAATTAAATGAAAAAAACCTAATAGAGTGTATATCTTAGATGCATCTTACCATCTGATTTTCTTGTATAAAAAAATTAAAATAATGATCTGTTGAAAATACTTAATCATGAGAAGACATCCAGCAGTGTTTATTTAGAAGTACGACAATTGGTCGCAGTTATGCAGAAAAATTGATATGTATAAATTTAAATTTAATAAAATTAATAAAAATCTTAATTAACACCCTTGTTTTGGTACATGAAATCTCAATGACTTATTCTTTCTTCTGCACACGCGGTCACCTTCCAATCCATATTTCTGATGATAAACTGAGTGTCTCAGTGCTGTTGCTTTTTAAAATTATATTTCTTATCCCATTTATTATTAGAATCTTTCAAGCTATTTCAACCCGTTTCCAATATCATACTGGGACGTACCACGGGGGATAATAAATCATTTTTTTTTCTATCTCACCTCCTTGTTTTGTTAGAGAGCTAATGAAGTGCACTGACCGTAAGGCCACCCGGTCCACAAAACCCCCCGGACAACGTAACATGATTGCCTCCCGGCCTACCGTGGGTGCCGATCTGTGCGCGCATGGGGGAGCACCCCATCAACTCGGATATTGTAATTACTGGTCCAAGGGGTGATAATTAGAGAGTGTTTTTGTCTCTTAAGATGGAGAGGTCAGAATTCTCTGATCATTGACAGCAGTGATACCCTAAATAGCTTTCCAAACAGAAACACTTCTTGGAACTTGGACATTAGCAATTCAGGAAAGAGAAACTAAGTTACAGAAGGTGTTATTTTATTCTAGATTATATTCTAGTGTTTTTATTTTAATAACACATAAATACGAGCTGTTAGTGTCCCTTTCCCCAATAGTCTCCGTACACTTACAATGAGACATATGAAATATGTGGATGGCGCAATGTATGTCTATAAAAACAGACTGCACTGTCGTCCACTGAAGAAGGACACACATCAGAAGAAGAAACATGTACTGATCTATTTTGTGTTGTCTAATGCGGGGGCTTTTTAAACTTTTTAATATGGTGGACCGATAGAAATTTGTTGCCAATGCTTCAGAGACTGGTGCTTAATTTTACCTGTACTGAGGTGGTAACGAATTGTAATTTATTTAATTTTATATGCTTATTGTCGAAAATTGGACATATCATGTACAGTTAGACTATGGTTACAAATGGAGGATTATAATTATATTTTTGTTCCTCTCTTGAAAACACCTGTAGACTTGCGGCAGATGACCCTCGGACCGGCATTGGTCCACTGACCACCTCTTTGAGAAGCACTGGGATACGGTTAAAAGATTTAGCGTCTACAACAATTTAAACAAGGAATATAGTGAAAATCAATTGCACTATAATATTGTTTGAAATATTTTCCTAGTCTGTAAGAATGACCTCAAATTATAGTTTTAAAAGTCTGTTTTCTCTTCTTTCTATGCACACATCTAAACCTTGTTTTCAAACTAATAAAATTAATCGATAGTTCTCTGATTTCACGACAATGACTATCTTCTCCTCAAATTCCCAACAACGAAATGTCAGGGAAAAATGTCAGGGAAGAATATCTGGTGAAGGAAGCCTCACAGATGATTGGGGTGGGTGTGAAGCAATAATTGAATGTGCCAAAGAGGTTGTTAGAGGCTACTTGCCACCAGTCAGGCTACCAAAAATAGAAAGGCGGAAGTGATCAGTTGTCCTCATGTAGGCATACCACAAAGGCTATTAGCTCACGAGCAAATAATTTTATTGGACAAAGTCTCTTTAATGGCATACATAGTGACATTTCCGGAGATTTGAGTTGTTTTATGAAGCACACTGTTTTACTATGAAACATCTCTATATACTTTGAATACTCGCATATTATTTTTTTCATCTTAAAAATGAAATGTTTTTATGAATGGTTCTTAAAGTTAGTATATTATAAGTGATGCATTAGATTTGAGGTATTGTAATTGCTTTATATTCCATCTAAACTAGGAGAAATTCACATTTTAAAGAAGTTGGGGGGCAGCGGCGCAGCTAAGGAGTGTGGACCGCACTTGGTGACACCGTCATTGAGGAGAACACAAATTTAAAAAAAACTATGAGTTAACATAAATAGTTAACGTAAAGGAATTTCTGAGAATTGCAGCTGTATATTGATACCAAATACAAAGTAGTCTGACTATTTTAAGTTACAAATCGGTAAAACCATAACCACGTGACATTATATCCCATTATATATGCGCAACATGATGTTTAAAATATATTTAAAGGGATATTAGATGCCACATGTCAAGAGCTACACCGGATATAATAAACGCAACGGGCTATTCTAAATACTGGCAAAAAATTGGCTGTCCCCCTCACCTACTTGCCATCATCAGACAGTTCCATGAAAATATGCTTGGCACAGTGCAGTTCGATGGAGCTAAGTCAGAGGCCTTCCCTGTCAGCAGCGGAGTTAAACAAGGTTGTCTACTCGCACCAACACTCTTCGCAATATTCTTCTCTGTACTTCTTCGATATGCATTCAAGGATAGCAGTGAGGGAATCTGGTTACATACCAGAGCTGATGGAGGACTTTTCAACACTGCCCGCCTCCGAGCCAAGACCAAAACGACGGATGTCCTAATTCGAGAGCTACTATTTGCGGATGATGCGGCACTAACAGCACATACAGAATCTGGTTTGCAACAACTCGTGTCAAGCTTCTCCAATGCCTGCAAAGAATTTTGTCTGCAAATCAGCTTGAAAAAGACAAACATCATGGCCCAAGACACTCGACCTCCTCCTACCATAAATACTGATAATGAAAACTTGGAGGTTGTGGACAGCTTTACCTACTTGGGATCCAAGGTCTCCAATACACTGTCCATTGAAGAAGAAATAAACAGCAGAATTGGCAAGGCAGCCGCTACAATGGCTAAACTAAATAAGCGGGTCTGGCAAAACACCAAGCTAACGGAGAAAACCAAACTGTGCGTCTATCGAGCCTGTGTCATCAGTACACTACTATATGGGAGCGAGACATGGACCACTTATACATCACAAGAGCGTAAGCTTAACAGCTTCCGTTTGAGATGCCTGCGCCGCATCCTTGGTATTAAATGGCAAGACAAAGTGCCTAATAGTGAGGTCCAAATGCGTGCCAATACCCAAAGCATGTTCTCAATTCTTAGTGAAAGACGCCTGAGGTGGCTAGGACATGTCAAAAGAATGAGCCCCGGCCGCATCCCGAAGGACCTCCTATATGGTGAACTTGCTCCAGGAAAGAGGAAAACAGGTCGCCCACGCTTGCGATTTAAAGATGTCTGTCAAAGGGACATGAAAGCAGCCAAAATACATACAAGTGACTGGGAGTGTAAGGCAGAAGACCGATCTACGTGGCGCACAGTTGTCAAAGAGGGCGTCATAGTAGCCGAGGAGCGAAGAATGGAGGAGGCTGCAGACATAAGAGCTAGGTGAAAGGCCAAAACATTTGGAAGCACAGAACTCGTGTGTAAAAACTGTGGCAAAGACTGTCACTCAAGGATAGGACTGCACAGCCACTCGAGAAAATGCAACCCAACCCAACGGTGATGCACCATCGTCTCGCGAGACGGAAGGATGCCGGATATTCGGAAAACAGTAGAAAGAAAATGCTGCCGTGCTGCATGCTTTATTCAGTCGTCAGTGTGAAGTTGTACAGATTTTGTTGCGTATGTCTTGTTAAAGATATACATCAATATTCTTTAGTTGAGTGTTAGCGGAGCCCACAGTAATATAATATTTTGCTGATAAAGGGAAACACATTGAAAAGTCTTTTCCCCCACAGAATAATTGATGTCGAAAGCATTGTTTTGATGGTCAAGGAGGTAAGAAAATGTGAATGTTTAGCAACATCTGTCATTCTACGGCACGGCGAAAATAAATCTTCAATAATTAGAAGCAACATTCCTGAGATGATACCTAAATAAATTTCGGTGATAAAAGAGCTCGTTAAGAAACATCAGGCAACTACGTCAACATCTACACATTGCCTTTTCTAAGAGACTCAAACTGTTGTTGTTTTTTTTTAATTCCTCGGCCAATGTCGTGGAGGAGACATCTATAAAAAGATATAAAGGCTTTTTGGATATTTGTTTGTGTACACGTGACATATCGGACAATGGCCAGATATTCAGATTTGGAGAGTGATCAGATTTTTTAAACTGTAAAATGGGACCGTTTAAAAGTTTAAAAAATTGTGTTCACTGTATTCTTCTCTTGCAGGGTGCAAAATGTTATGATATTCATAGAAATAAAAATATTTTACGAGGGCATAATTAGATGTTACAATGTACTATAAATTTATGCTCTTAAATAATTTAAATTGCTTTTTTAACTATAAGAAACTTCTGGGGGGGGGGGGATTGTGACACTATGTGCTTAACGAACCGGGAGATACCACCCCAATATACGCCACTTGATGCGGTCAATGAAGGTAGGCTATATAGTAAAGAGACTCAAATAGAGTTACTGCCCACACGTCTATAGGTATTATGAGCGCTCAAAGGAAAATATTGTTTTGCTAAATGCCATGAAGGTGCACTTTACAGAAAAAAAAACATGATAATTATGACTTTTTAACGTGATGAGGTGACTGGAAATTATCAATATTTGAAAATATTGATTTTATTTTAAATTAGGCACCTGCAAAAATTAAAATAAACTTATCATTAAAAGTTGAAGATTTGAAAGTCTGTTAAATACAACACCATCCATGGCAACAAAGTCAGGTCAGACTTTAAAATCAGTTCCCAAAAGATAAACACAAACATTTTGGTTTGTTACAGCTGTATTACTAATTTGATTTTTAAAATTAATACAGCCATTTAACTAAACCATTTAACTAAACCATTTAACTAAACCATTTAACTAAACCATTGAACAAAACCATTGAACTAAACCATTGAACTAAACCATTGAAAGGAAAGAGAAACTAAGTTACAGAAGGTGTTATTTTATTCTAGATTATATTCTAGTGTTTTTATTTTAATAACACATAAATA
>MUZC01000152.1:797069-827386 GCA_002072015.1 Radix auricularia
AACTAAACCATTGAACTAAACCATTGAACAAAACCATTGAACTAAACCATTGAACTAAACCATTGAACAAAACCATTGAACTAAACCATTGAACTAAAACATTGAACTAAACCATTTAACTAAACCGTTGAACTAAACCATTTAACTAAACCATTGAACTAAACCATTGAACTAAACCATTGAACTAAACCATTGAACTAAACCATTGAACTAAACCAGTTAACTAAACCGTTGTAGAAATATGAAATACTCATCCTAAGCTATTAAAAAATAAATTTTTTTTTAAAAACTTATTATTATTTTTTTTTTAAGTTTGATTTTGTTCAGTCATACGACAGTGTGCACAGTACAACTTCCAATTTTCAGCTCAAAAGAATATGAAGTAGTTTTATTTTGCAAATGAATGTAACTCAGCGTTATGTTAATTTGTATAAAATAAAAGTATACATAGTTTGACAGTCGCAGGGATTAAGAAACGTTTAGACAAAAATATTGAGCTCATTTGAATATCAGGAAATTGGTCACAGTTGAGGAGCCCGCTAGAGGTCACCCAAACGTAAGTGCTGCTCCCTGGTGATTTAACGATTGCTAAAGCGTCTGGCATTTGGTGACTGCATCTATCATGTTTGAATGAAAGATAAATTGTCCAGGTTTTAAATGTGCTGATGTTACTCAATTGTTATGGGATATTTACACAATGGTGTCCTTCTAAGCAGAAATGGTTGTCATCAGCTTTGGATAAGTTAACAGGTTTACAGTTGAAACAGACTTTAGAATTTGGTTCCAAACAAGCGGGCATGAACACAACACAATGTAGAAATGTAAAGGACATGTCAAACACCTTGAACAACTATAAATTAATGAAACTATCGTTGATAAATGTTTTTAACGTTTCAATAGCAGTACAGTACACTAAATAAATCACTATGCTGTTGGGTAAAATTCGAAGTTAAAAATCTGGTTGTGGCACCCCGGAATTTAAAAAAAAGTTATTGTAAAAGTAGACAATGCATTTTTAGTTTCAGCGTTTGTGGTAAGTCTTCAAAGTCATGCTTTTCAATATTATGTGAATCGCTCATATAATTTCTTACTGTGTGTGTTCTATATTGAAACCAATGTACACTTAAAAACTTAGGTTCATTTTTTTCTATTAAAGTTGATAGTGAATTAAAATTTAATCAGCGTAAAGATCATTCGTTTCTCTAGCTCAGGGATCGGGGAACATTTTGTCTGATAGAGCCATAAAGACCAAATATTTTGAAAAGTAATTCTGTTAGAACCATACATTATGTTTTGAACTAAAAATTCAAGTAAATGAGTGCATTTTGTGTAATTTCAACACTAAAAGTACAATAATTATTTATCTGAATTATTTTTAATAACGTACTTATGCTGTTTTTATATGCAATAAATAGGTACATCAATTGAGGCTGATTTAACTTTTTATTTAAATAATCGAACATTTTCTAAGAGAGCAAGATGCATTTATCAATTGAGCCACACCTGGCTCGAAAGCCATCGTTCCTCGACCCTTGCTCTGGCACAGAGGTGTCACTAGGGTTGGTGTCACCCCCTCACAACTTAACCCATAGAACTCCTCCGAGATTTATGGTGCTAAATAACGGAAACAAATAGAATTTTTAATGTTGGTGTCACCCCCCTGATGGTGTCACCCGGGGCGACCCTCAACCACCGCACCCCCCTAGCGACGCCCCTGCTCTGGCCTATTCGACGAAGCCCTTCGTGGTCCAAAAGGTTAAAAGATATAGGTCCTTATCGACAGACGGTCTCAAATCTTAGTTTTTAAACTAACATGTCCACTATACACAGCTATACTTGTCTGATTTGGTAATTTTTGTAAGTTATGTAATTTTGAAATTCTAAACGTAGAATGATCTTAGTGACACTCCAGAGCACTGAATTAGATGTTTTAAAACTTCGGCTTAAAGTTAAATATCACAATTCAGCCTTATTTTTGACTTGAATAGAATGGGGCAAGACTTGAAGTTTGAGAAATAAGGACTCTATTGCTATCCTTAGATATACAATATAGATTAAGTTACATTTTTTCCATAGGTTCTCCTACTATACAAAGAAAGTACAAAATTATACGCAAACAGAAAAAATGCACTTAGTGCTCTAATTGTTGGAGACTTTATGATGCCTTCCTCTTGTAACGGCACGAAAATATTGTTCACTATATCAAGTTATCAATAGTAGCTGGTAACATATTAAATTAACAATACATCTCTGTCTTTTCTTAAAGAAATCTACTGATCGTGACACCCGTCAATGTTTACACTGTTTAACAAATGTCCCTTTCAGTGCCACTGCTGTCCCTCTCTGTTCTTGAGACCAAGCGAGAATTGGACAGTAACCACATAACGAGATTAGCCTAGGTTGTCCCAGAAAGGGTAACTTGATTTCACGCTGACCAGAGGTCAAGATGAAAGGAAGTGGTATTGGTTTAGAAATAAATCCGTGGATTTGCCGTTACGGGGTAATCTTGGTACTCGAACAGGAGTTTCTAGTAAAATGTGTTTCCATGTTTAAAGAAACAAAATTGTAAATCTTTATAAGACCCGAAACCAATGTACACCGAAATCATATTTTAATAGTTTGATTTGAGCGATTCAACTTTTTTAAATGGGATCTAAACGGTGAATCTGATCCTGTAAATATTTTCTACCTCAAAAATATTTCAAATCAGCATGAACAATAAATTGACTTAAAATTTTTTTTCTTTGCACTGCGGTTTTCTAACTGCCCACCACCCTTCACTTCCCTAGCTTGCCAACATTAACTGTGATTGGTCGACCCTAGTAAGGGTTAGGCATGTTCACAAAAAACAACGGAAATGAACGAGCACAAAACACACTTTAAAAAAATTCAAAAATATAATGTGTTCGCTGGGGCTTGAACCCAGGACTTTCCACGTGTAAGGAGGGCGTGATAATCACTATACTACGAATCACAAGTGTTCTGTAAAGGTACAACACAAATAAACCTAAGAACCATTGTTTCCCCCTCTCTCCACGACCTCCACTTGCAAAACTATAAACTGATTGGTCAAGCCCAGCGATTGTCATTGTTCATGCTTTTTTCACATAATTTTTTTGGTGAATTATATATATAGATATATAAATGCAATAATATGTTTTAATTATGCGCGAAGAAAATAAATTAAGATTCCTACAGAAGACAACTGACGCATCAAACACAGTTATTGGTATTGATGGATTAAGGAACTATACGAATTGGTAACTTAGACTTTATTGCACTCGTTGTTGAAATCGATTATGATCAACTTGATTAATGTCATGCAAACATTGATTTGAAGGTTCACATCACCTTGGTTACATCACCTTGTTCACATCACCATGTTTACATCACCTTGGTTACATCACCTTGTTTACATTACCTTGATTACATCACCTTGTTCACATCACCTTGTTTACATTACCTTGATTACACCACCTTGTTCACATCATCTTGTTCACATCACCTTGTTCACATCACCTTGTTCACATCACCTTGTTTACATCACCTTGTTTACATCACCTTGTTCACATCACCATGTTCACACCACATTGTTTACATCACCTTGTTTACATCACCATGTTTACATCACCTTGGTTACATCACCTTGTTCACATCACCATGTTTACATCACATTGTTCACATCCCATTGGTTACATTACCTTCATTACATCACCTTGTTCACATCACCTTGTTTACTTACCTTGATTACATCACCTTGTTCACATCACCTTGTTTACATTACCTTTATTACATCACCTCGTTTACATCCCCTTGTTTACATCCCCTATTTACATCACCTTGTTCACATCACCTTGTTTACATTACCTTTATTACATCACCTCGTTTACATCACCTTGTTTACATCTCCCTGTTTACATCACCTTGTTCACATCACCTTGTTTACATTACCTTGTTTACATCACCTTGTTTACATCACCTTGTTTACATCACCTTGTTCACATCACCATGTTCACACCACATTGTTTACATCACCTTGTTCACATCCCATTGGTTACATTACCTTCATTACATCACCTTGTTCACATCACCTTGTTTACTTACCTTGATTACATGACCTTGTTCACATCACCTTGTTTACATTACCTTGTTTACATCCCCCTGTTTACATCACCTTGTTCACATCACCTTGTTTACATTACCTTGTTTACATCACCTTGTTTACATCCCCCTGTTTACATCACCTTGTTCACATCACCTTGTTTACATTACCTTGTTTACATCACCTTGTTTACATCACCTTGTTTACATCACCTTGTTCACATCACCATGTTCACACCACATTGTTTACATCACCTTGTTTACATCACCATGTTTACACCACATTGTTTACATCACCTTGTTCACACCATCTTGTATTATCACCTTGTTCACATCACCTTGTTTACATTACCTTGATTACATCACCATGTTCACATCAACTTGTTCACATCACCTTGTTTCCATCACCTTGTTCACATCACCTTGTTTACATCACCTTACATTGCAGATTGCATTAGTAGCACTCAAAAAAAACTTTTTTATATAATGAGTATGATTTAAACGTCATTTTCATTAAATATCTGGCATTATTAGAGAACGGCAGTTCGATAGATGACTGAGTACACTTCCAAATCAAATTCTCCATCAAACAATTTCTTTTAATTTGCGTAGTTTAAATTATTTTTTTTAAAAACGCCAGAAACTAAAGTAAAACTCTTGAAATGCCTGGCAGTATGAAGCTAACACGAAAGGAGATTTCAACCCATTAAAGGGTTTGTTAGGGATTAGACCCGCTTTGCCCAGGACAAAAGGTTTCAAGGGGGAAGAACCGAAATTTGCGATAATGGGAAGCAATTCTGTCAATCTTATAGCGATATTTTTGTGTGTTTTCCTTGGCCTCGGTTCGTCTCTGTATCATGACAAGAATGTCAACCCTTTCAGACTCGCAATGGCTGTGACCTACTTTTTGTTTAAATGTTCTCTTTCTCTTATTTATCCAAACTCCAGATTTCTAATAAGTTATTACAGCGTTAGAATAATTTATTCTACAATTAAAGAAGAGTTCTGACTCTAATAAAACAAGTCTTATTATTTTATAAAAAATGGATTTATTATATGTTGAACATAATGTGAAATTAAAATTCCTTCAGATATAGGATCTTAGTAATTTTTATCATCTATTTTTAAATTATATTAACATTTACTGTATAAATTTATCGTTCTTGAAGTGAAGTCATTTTATAATCAGGGCAACAGTTCGTTTACATTAAATGATATCCTAACTGAAATATACTGAAGAAATAATATGTTATATTAATCTACATTAAGAAAATCCCAATTAGAAACAAAACCTTCATGGAGAGATCCTGAGTAATATTTTATTCTGTATTACACTCCTTCCCTCCCCCACACCTTCTAATTTGTGTGTGATTGATTTATCATTAAAATGGTTGCTAAACTAAAGAAAGAATACGGTTAACACCAAATGAGATTATGTTTTTTGAGAAGTAAGGGCCGATTTCGATAACTTTCTTTTTGTGAATATTAGATTGTCAGATTGTTGAACGTGATCCTGTAATAGTATGTCTTCAAATATTGTTTAGGTAAGAAACGTTAAGCGTGCGTTTCCTGTAATTGTCTCAATTATTGCATTAGATTAGAAAAATAAATTGACACCAATTTTCATGCAATGTGTGTGTATTGATGATTAAAAAATGTATACACATTTGAAGTTTGTACGCTGATAATTAAAAAAAATCTTCATTGCTTATTGATTCGTTCTTAACTTCGTTAGTATCATAAAGGTATCTGTTTACTTGTAATTACTTGGATGAAATCCAATCTGAAGTTTAAAATGCGTCATGAAACATCAGTGTGATTCCCAACACCTATTTTTTAAAATAATATTTGTCTTATGTTAATTAATCAAATTAACGCGAGATGCATGCATCATATATTCTATTTCTTGTCATCTTAAAGAAGAAATAGTTTTTAACCAGGATTTCATTTACATCAATGTAATTATTACACCCAGCCATACATCCGAAGCTTTGTAAAGCAATCTAATGAATCTTGCCTCTTGTAAAGAAATGCCAAGCTAAGATAAAAAATGATCTGATGGCAAACAAAATATAATGTTTTCTTTGTACAAATAATTTTAATAAAGGCATAAAGTGCGTAATAAAAATATTTAAATCAACCGTTTAACAAGAATGTTAAAAATATTGTCTTTTATGGATGTGAGACCTTAACACTACTGGCAAGTACTGAAAGCAAGCTTCAGGCATTTGAAAACAAATTCATGAGAAAATTGTTCCTGATCTCTCATCTAGAACATAAGACCAATGATTATGTCTGGGACAGAAGAAACTCTATTGCGGGTCGTCAAGAAACCATTATAACAACAATTAAGAGGCGCAGAATAGCATGGTTCGGTCGTGTACTGCGACATAGTAACCTGACAAAAATCACGCTTCTAAGAAATATAGAAGGGGGTCGACGAAGAGGTCGACAGCAGAAAAGTTGGTTTGACAACATGAAGGAATGGACATGGATGAGAATGAATAAATTACTGGCCCCCGCTCAAGATAGGATAGGCAAATGTGTTTTCTGTTGATGTTGCCATGCGCTACCACCAACGACCGCAACGGTCACGGGAATGATGATGATGATTGTGATTATATCGGGAATATGTTTGTATGAAAGTGGCCAAACGCTATGGCACTGATATGAATCCTAAAATCTGACTTTTCTTTACAGACGCACCCATTATTTTTCTTGTCATTGTTTACATCTTACTCTGTAATTTTATCAAACGGTAACTTTTTCATTGCTAATACCAGCCCCACCCACTTTTCTCCTCTCCGTTTCTCCAGTATTGTACGGACGTGGTGGTCAGTAACAAAGAACAGTTCCCAACGTTCGCAAGGACCAAGCCGACCGACTCCCAGATATCAGGCAGTGTGGTGGCCATGCTCAAGACGTTCAACTGGAACCAGGTGACGTTCATCCACAACAGGGCTGACGAGTACAAAATCACTGCCGAGACAACTCTCAAGGTAACTGATAGACAACTCTAGGCGTAGTGCCAGTGTTTCTGACAACTCTAGGCGTAGTGTCAGTTTTTCTGACAATTCTAGGCGTAGTGTTCGTGTTGCTGACAACTCTAGGCATAGTATTAGTGTTTCTGTCAAATAAGTTTTACTTTACAGTCATAAAACAGTATGAATAAAAATTGAAGTGGGATAAATGGAAAATGATTTAAATATTATTTAAAGGCACATATTTCTTGAAATAACGACCAATATAAAATAAGAATGTATTAACTCTCTATATATTAAATCCAATGTTCGAGGAAATTCAACTTTGAAATGACCTTAAAAAATTTAAGTATTGACTTTTATATATTAAATAAATGTATTTGACTAATTAGCTGATATGATTTCTTATACAAACTCAGCAGCATGAAATCTGGCATTAGTCTTCACGGACGGTATCTGGTTAAACTAAACGTACATACCTTTGATCTTCAACACACTTGTACACTCGTCTCTTCCCCGCACCACTTACATAATCTTCTGAAGTTCTAGGGTTTAACTAAACAACTTGCCTGTCAGCTCTGTTTCCTGTACGGCTCAGTAGAATTACTTTAGCGAAAATCGTACAAGTGTAATGTTGTGTCTGGCTGCAAGGTCATGAGACTTTCTTGCGGTACACAAGAACCTTCCATCACATTGTCCATTTAAATTAACTCATTTGAGTTCGCCATGTAATAAATAAATAGATTTGGAGACAAATTGAATGACACATGCTGGAAATAAGTTAATCTGCTTGACTTTTAACTCCGTATCGACCATATTTTATCAACATAAAAGATACTCAGATCTCAAATCTGGCCTCAGTAAGAGTACATCAGGAAGCAGTTCGTCAATGAATTCTATAAATGTTGTTTATCTTTCTCAAATGAAACCTCCGAGTGTAGGCTCAAGTGAGTTGTCTGTCTGATAATGACAGTACAGTGTTTGACTTGTGAACTTTCTTAACAAATCGATCCATGGTAAAAAAAACAAATTAGTTTAACGGTAAAGTGCATACAGTTGAAAGAAAAGCATTCAGCCACTTGTGATTAAAAAGTACATGTAGTTTTAGATGTTAAATGTCTGGATTAGGTGGAAAGTTTTCGTAATATTTTTTTTCTGTAAATTATATACATCCCCTATTTATATTTCCTTTTAATATTAACAATGTCTTTAAAGCTGGGCACACGCTGTTTGAAATGTTACGTAGATCGTGGTCAAGTTCTTAAGAGATTTAATTATATTCCATTCATACAATTTTTCTTTTTTCTTTTGTTAATTAGACATAAACTTGAGTTTATTGCACATACTTGTAGCTATTTTTATTTTAGTAACAACACTTAGATTTTTCTATCTCTACTTTATACCGTAAAATTACGAAAGCATGGAAATATAAAACTATCTTTCCCTTTCTTTAATGAATGGCGAGGTTTTGGTTTAAAGAAGCGTACAGTGTACAGAGCATATGTCGTAAATTAAATGACATGAATTTAAAATGTATGCCACAGTCTGTATAATGAAATATTAGGAACGAAAACTTCTCCTGGGTCTCCAGGGCCGGATGAGAGGGCCTCACGGGCCGCATTTGTCCCGCGGTCCGTAGTTTGAGACCCCTGAATTCTAAGGGGTTTTTAATAAAGTCAATTATGCAAACTGTTATGGAATAATTCGATGATATTTTTCAAGCAGTCTATGAGACGGTGAAAATATTTTACATTTGCATAGAATTAACCGAGATTCATTTAGATTCTAAATTATATAATTTTAGAACATGAAATTTCAATGAGATTCAGCACTTAAAATAGTGATAATCAAGAAAACACAATTGACGCAACATGTACATATTGATCGCGGACGTACGCAAACTTCTAAAAGATGCCCAGTGGTCAACTAATAACCGATCAGTAACAGCTGATGTACAGTAGTGGCGTCACTAGGGGGTGCGGTGGGGGTGGGCCAACCCGGGTGACACCATCAAGGGGATGACACCAGACTGTAAAATTCTATATTCCCGTTATTTGGCACTGGAAAATCTGGATGATTTCTATGGATTAAATCGTCATGGGGTCCACCATGAGCTACCGCTCCGGGTGACACCATGGGCTACCCCCCGGGTGACACCAACCGTAGTGACGCCCCTGATGTTCAGTACCAAAGTGTGCAACATGTTCTCAAATTTAACTTGAGAAGTGGTACACCGCTGAACTAGCCACGCGACAACAATGGTTGATCGCCTCGTTCACAAGAGCCTGATCTACGGCATACGGTGGAAAGATCAAGACACACAGGGCTGCTTCGACATGGATTTACATAAAACTGATATAAAAGAAGAGACCTACCTATTCACCCATCAATACAACCGCCGTACAATGATGTAGGTACCCGTGAGTTTTATATCTTGAATATTGATGCTCTTCATTGCGAATGCCACGTAAAAAATGAAATAAATGATGTAGGCTACTGCCGGTTCATGTTGTTAACTAAGTCAAACGTTCAACTGTTTTCAATTTATGTATTACATTATCAAAGAGCTTATTCCTGACAATAATGTTATATATTTTAGAAATTTTTGGGTTGCATATTTAAAAAAAAAATCAAATTGGTGAACTTTTAAAAATATAAATTAGCTCAAATCAATGATAAATCAAACTAGTTGAATCCGAAAAAAATAAACAATTCTTTGAGTACATACAATAAGACATAACTTATAACACTCTTAAATGAGGTTAGAGATTGGATCGTTAACAACCAGAAAAAAATCATGAAATTTAACTGTTTATTAAATCAGTTAAATTTGAATGGTGATGCCTATTTCATATAATGAAACTAAAGATTATCTCTCTCATTTTATATATTGAACCTAATGTTTATTTTTCTTATTACGTATAATGAACCTAATGATTAGTCTCTTATCTAATATATAAAGCTGAAAGTTTGTCTTTCTGTCGGTTTGTTTGTTACCAATACAAATCCACACCGTTGGACCCAGGGTGGTGAAATTTTGCATGTAACCCCAATTTGACCCGGAAAAGGTCATAGGCTATTTTTCAACCTAAGTTGACTACCCCTAGGGTCTGGGGTCCCATCATTTTGCTTTTTTCCTTATATGAGCTATATAAAAAATGAAAATGACCAATTCTCCTATTTCGAGTGTAGGTGAAAGATCAAAGCTTTGGGTAGTTGTTAAGTATACTTCTACGATGGTAACAGGCGAAAACAATATTTAAATTATCACTTACTGGGGTCCGGGGGCCCAAATGTAGTTTTTTTCTTATATTAAAAACTGACTCATCACTAATTATTCAACTCTCCGTGTAGGTAGAAGCATGACACTTTGGTAAATTGTTGATTAGCCTCTCGGAACGATTATTGGCGTTAATTGTTTTTAGAAATCACAAAAATTGGGGCCCGAGGGCCCAAAAACTATTTTTAAAATACTGAAAATCGCTGCTTATCCACTTTTCCGTGTAGGTAGAAGCATGAATATTTGGTAATTTGTTGAGTACACTTTCGCAATGGTAACATGTAATAAAAATATTTAAAGTATCACTCATTTGGGGCCGGGGGCCCAAATGTATTTTTACTTATATAAAAACTGACTCATCACTAATTCTCCAATTTCACGTGTAGGTAGAATCATGAAACTTTGCAAAGTTGTTGAATAGCCTATTGTGACAATTATTGGCGGAAAATAATTTTAAATATCACACTCATGGGGGCGGGGGCCAAAAAGCGTTTTTACCCTTACAAGGACTATATAAAACATGAAAATCACTAATTATCCTATTTCCCGCGTAGGCAGAAGCATGAAACTTTGGGAAGTTGTTCAGTACACTTTCCCGATGGTAACAAATGAATATAATATTTAAATTCTCACTTCCTGTGGGCTGGGGGCCCAAATGAAGTTTTTTTTCCTTATGTTAGCTTTATAAAAACTGAAAATCACTAATTCTCATTTTTCTCGTGTAGGTAAAAACATGAAAATTTTGTCAGTTATTCAGTACACGTCCATGATGGTAACCGTTGAAAACAATATTTAAATTCTCACTTACTGGGGGCCGGGGGCCCACATGTTTTTTTTCTTATTTTAAAAATTTACTCATCCCTAATCCTCCAACTTTCCGTGTAGGAAGAAGCATGAAACTTTGGTAATTTGTTGAATAGCCCTTTGCCACGATTATTGGAATTTTTAAAAATTAGAATTAACTTTCATGGGGGCCGGGGTCCCAATTTTTTTTCCTTTTACTGAATATTTCTATTTTTCCTTTTCACGTTTAGGTAAAAACATGAAAATTTGGGAATTTTTTTAGTACACTCCCGCAATGGTAACAGGCAAAGAATATCTTAAGTATCACTCACTGGGAGCCGGGGGCCTCAATGTATTTTTTCGGATATAAAACGGAATCATCACTAATTTTCCGATTCCCCATGTAGTTAGAAGCATGAAACTTTAATGAAACTGTTGAGTACACACCCGCGCTGGTAACAAGCGAAAAAAAAATTAAATTGCCACTCAATGGGAGACGGGGATCCACATGTATCTTTTTCTTAAATACAAAGTTAATCATCACAAATTCTTCAACATCCTGTGCAGGTAGACGCATGCATATTTGGGATGGTAGCAGGCAAACTTATCACTCAATTGCAGTTTTTCACCTTATGTTAGCTAAATTACAAATTTTAAAAAAACTTTGGATACCCTGTAAATGCATTTTTACAAAACTTGGAAGATAAAAATTTGAAGGCCTATGTTAAAAATAGTTTGGTCAATAAAATAATATTTTTCAATCTTTTGTGGCCCTTGGCCCCTAATCTCTTTTTCGGTAAAGTTTAAAACATTTAAAACATTTTTTAAATCACATTTGGACTAACAACTAAATTCATCATGATTTAAATAGAAATAAGCTGTTGTTTTAAACTATACAATTTGCACCCATAGGGCCCCCGACCTAAAATTTTAGTTTTTTAAAATAAGTTTTAATTTTTAATAGTAAAAACATTTTAGGGCTGGAGACCCGTATGCCATTTTAACATTAGTTATATAAAGGGTAAATTTAAAAGTGTCTATTGAGTAAATGGATAAATTATTGACCAAATGTGATTTTAAAAAGTAATACAATTTCCAATGGGGTTGTGAACTTCTAACGTCTGTTACAAGACGGTTTAGTTAATATATTTAGCATATCCATCATGATATAGATTGAAATCAAAGGGATATTGAATTAGTGTTTACCCTATCGAAACGCTAACTGAAATCTTAAATTACCGCTTCAAAGCGCGGGTAATTAGCTAGTGTTATATAAAGAGCCTAATTATTATTTCTCTTATTTCATAAAACAGAAGAATCAATTACTTTTAGCACGTCAAAATGTGTTTTATGAAAAAAAAGATATGATCTGTTTAATGTTATTCTTTAGAACATGCTCATGATAAATTAATGAATATCTTAAAAGGAATCTAGGGTTTTTATTATTATTATTTTTAGTGCCCAGGGAATCAAAGCACCGGAATGAAAATGATACGACCCGCTACCCCCCCCCCCCCCCCCCCCCACACCCCAACTAACCAAAAACATAAAAGTTGTCAGCATCCCGTCTCCACACCCCATTCAAAAAAAAAAAAAAAAAAAAAGTTAAAATGATAAAATCCCATGGTTCTACCAGATTCTCAAGTGGCCTATGAAGAGCCATTTCTACAGACGATATGTTTACTAGGGATTTACATGGTCTACGCAATGCACCCAGTGATCTCCCAGTGGGGACACTTCAATAAGCAGCGCCTGAGCTCATAGGAATAACATTTGATCTTGTAGAAAAATGATGGATTTTAATATTTCTCTGTCTGCTATATGGCTTCATGTATTTAATTCCATTGATAACATAACGACAATGGAATCTACATTTATATACATATATGTATATAATTTGAAGAGCTTTGAAAACCGATGACAACACTTTGCTAATGAAATAAAAAAATGTATGTTCCTTAACCATACATTCTTTAATTTTGTAAAAATAAAAACTATTTCATTTAAGTTGGACGTAACATAAAACAGATATAAAGACGTGCATATTTTGTTTTGAACTAATTGAGTTACGATGATTCTGTTACATCCTAATTCCGTTAACATACAATAGAGAAATCCAATGAGATAAACGTCGGATGCTGTCATTGATCGTTTTCAGAAAAAGTTCAAACAAAAATTGTATGGAACAAATGTCTTTATCCAACTAGATAGCTATTATCTAAAAACTGACAGCCATAAATGGGGCAACTTAGAGTTGAATGACTATTTAATCCAATCAAGGGAGCTATTTTTAGCAACTGATTGTGTGTTATTAAAAGAATGTACGTCTTCCTTATCCCCGGATGTCAAAACTTAACAATCCTAAGGAGGTAGCTGTTTTATATTCAGATTGTGTTCATTTTTTTAACAAATGAATGGATTACCATTTCTAGAACAAATTGGCTGCACAGCTAATACTTTATTCATCCTTACAGGAATAATTATTATGGCACTCCCTGTTTAACTTGAAATGAGTATTTATATCCATCTATCCATCCTTCTGTACGACTGTCTGTCCTTTTGTCCGTCTGTCCGCTCATCCTTCTGTCAATCCATCCATCTGTCTCTTTGTGTTTCTGTCTATTTATCTGGCTGTCTTCCTGTTTGCCTATTCGCTTGCTTGCTTGTCTGTGTCTATGTCAGTCACTCCTCACTAGCTCAGCCTCACATGCAATTAAAGCACCAGCAATACACCCAGCTTAAACTCATCGTTCAGCGAGACGCCGTGATATGAACTGGTAAGAACTTTTTGGTCTAAATGTAAACCTAAGTGGAACATTAAAAGACATGGCGAATGATTGTAATTTCATTTGAGCTGTACACCCCGGTGCCCCCCTCGAAAACACGCCGCCATAGATCGTCCTTAAAATGCACATACTTAAGACTTTGAATCTGGAATATATGTTTGTGTTCAATATCAAGCAAATAAATTTGTGTTAGCTTGATAAAGATTAATGCTGCAAGTTAAGAGAAGGGCTGAGACACAACAGTACCCAACTACGAAACAATACGTTCGGGTCACGTGACTTACATGTGTTTAGTAGCTTGTCCACTCTCCCATGGGCTACAGATTTTTGTTCTTACCATAATATTAACCGTATATAGATCTACATGTTTTAATAACAACAACTAATATAATTAATGACCCATTTATTTTACATGTAAATTTTAATACAATTAAGAAGTCTTATATTGCTCATATTCAGTGAATTCAAATCGCAGAATGCAAGTGGAAATATCCTCAGTTACTCTTGAAGAACTCATCTATCACTTTTCATCGGTTGTGACAAGTGCTATAGTCTCTGTGACACTACCATCATGTCGTCTTCTAGTAGCTAAGTACAACAACAACAACAAAACAATCCCAAAACTGCGTCCTTCAAATACAGACCCCTTGTTCTCAAGTGAATAATCTCGAACCCAGAACCTGTAGTGGATTAGTTAATCAGACCAGAGGTTATCTTGTCATGCAAATCGTGATCCAGACTTCCGAAATCGTTTTAAGATAGCCGCCCGTCGGGATATTCGATACCATCCCTCCTGATGGCAAGTCAGCCCCCGAGTTCATCATCGGGACATTAGGGTCGTGTTGAGGATCGATTCCTTAAATTGCCTTGACAATCTTTTTAAAAGCCGCGCCCGTTGTTTACGTCAGAGAAGATGACGTGCCCTGAAAAACCAGCCAATGCAATAATATGCATGCGAAAATAGATGTAGTGTCCCGTCATCCATCACGCCGCCCTTCAGAGATCTGTAAGCAGATCCTTGTTTGTGCTGCTAGCTTAAGTAATCTGCACATGTCGGGCCAAAGAAACGTTTCAAGTGTGGCCACAGTTTTGTTTTTTCTTCTTATTTTAATATAAATGTTTGTTTGTTTGATATGATCTGCATTGAGAGCGGAAATGGAATAAATCTGAACAAAACAAAAAAGAAAACAGGGTATGTGGGACTGTAAGTTTATTGGTTTCTCTGTTTTTTTAAAAAAAAGTGTTTTCATAAATAATTTTCATAATTGCTTAAAATTGTTTAAGTCCGACATTCAACGCAAGGTGCTTTAAGTCTAAGATGCCAAAGGATGGAGCTTATTTGGAAAAAAAAAAAAAAATATATTTTTTTTAAGTACTTCATTATTTAAGGGGAATTTAACTGATGAAAAAAGCAAAAAACTTGTTCAATATGATATTTATCGAGGTAAATATCTGGTATTAATATTGTTTTCCTTCATATATGTCACTTATAATGTGCATAACATCGCGTACTATAGAAGCTTTGGATATGATAATTTTATTTTTTTAAAAATTATTACAGCAAGAAAAAAATCTTCATTTAACGTCGTTAATTTACTTAGACTTAATGTAATCCTTTTAACTGTCAAACCACTTGCATAAAATACGGTTTAAATAAATTTTAGATTTCATACCTTATACCTCTAAAGCTTTAACATTTAAAAATATGAGGAAATTAAATTATGTAACAGTAATAGTGCATTCCAAACAGTCTCAACTGAATATGCAAATTCAAATTTTAATTAACTAATCATGTCGCCCGTCATTAAAAGGAATAAAGGAAATTCGTCACGGTGCAAAATATGAGTGGCATTCACGCTCGGCTGGCGCACCGGTGGTCATGGGCTCGAATCCATGTGAAGGCCTGAATTAGTTCCCACAGCCAAGGGTGTCCATGAGTCCAACCCGTAGTGAATGGGTACCTAACACTAGCTAGGTAAACAAAGGCAGCTGGGTAATGTATGGAGCCCTCATAGCCGTGGCCTGTAAATGCTGCATCACTTGCCAACAGACCGGCATGGACGGAATAATCTTCTGCACAAAATGATCGCCCGTATAGTTAACACGAATACATTTTTTAAATCTTTAAAATTATTTAATAACATAAATAGAACCCCGCTTTTCAAGTTAATACATAAAGTATATAAGCCGGTGGAAAATGTTTGTAATATAGTATAGCTTAATGGCACTAAACTGAAAGTATAAACAGTACACACGATCCTCTTGTGCCATGGGGTTTAACAAACGCACAGGAAATTCCCACAGTTGTGGCTTGGTGTTAACAAATTCAGGGGCGTGAATCAGGCAAGGGAGATCACGCGGTTTTCTTCTAAGATTGATCCCGTCAGCACGGCGTCTGGCATGCAAAAAGCCAGCGTTGAGATTTACGATGGCCAAACATGCGAAGTACTCCTATCATGGATGGTCAGACTAAAAAAAAATAATTAGTGGTGAAATTAGTGTCGACTCCATGTTCATCATTCGTTATTTGTAGGCTACATGTTTGAAGATTATATTGAAATGCCTGTCATGTCTTTCGCGAAAATTGTTTACACACTTGTTATACAGAAATGCATGCGATTATTTATTGCATTTCTTCTAATTAGTTAGACATTTGTTCTACTTTTTAAAGACCAAATAAATAGAAGTACGTGCATATTTATCATCCAATAAAGATCAATGCTTTTATGTATTAAATATAATAATATAATACAGATCCCAGAAATGACATTGTAGCTGATATTTTTATACCTAATAGCGACTTGAGTTTTTTTTAAACATTAAATCAATATTATATATAGAGATTTTTAAAAAAAATTGTCGTTAAATTTATTTATTTTTGTGTGTACCATTTATATAGCGCAGTACAGTAGAATATTGCTGGGCTCACAGGCGCTTTACAAAAAGATTTCCTACTTGACAAAAGACATTGCACTAATAAAACCCCTAACCACAAACACCATTACATACAAATGTAGATCTACACAAAATGAGAGGTGACTTTCATTGACTTTTTGGGTTTAACCGCAGCTAAGTTTTAATGTTTTTATTTTTTCTATTCGTTTTATTTGTGTATTGTATGTCCGTTGAAAAAGGCTCTTTCCCGAAACGTTCGCAGTTTTGTTACGTCCTGTCAGGGTAACCCTTACCTTGTTTACGTCTTTTCCATTTACTTACATACAAATGTCAGGACATGGAAGTATATCCGTCATAGACTGGTAGTCAGATGAAGTGAAATCAACGCACTTCATCGCCTGTACTTCGACAGAGGTCTCATTCCAGTGGTTGAGGTGTTCTGAAAATCCTTTTGTTTTATGTAATATTGAAATTTTAAGACTAAGAAATATGTTGAGGAACGCAATAAATATGGCAAGAGTTAATGATATCGGGTGTTTGGGGGTTAGGAGGTCTGGGGGCGTAATGGTTTCTTTTCCAGTCCCATCTAGCAGTGTAATGCCCGAAATGCCCTGTCAGTAATTCCCTTTTGTTAAATAATTTTTACCCGATCTGCATCGAGAGTCTCGGAATTCAAAAGCACGTGAACCAAACATAACACTGTCAAGAGTTACTTTGGGAAATCATTATAGAAACGTTCTGAGAAATTAAAAAAGATGTCTATGTGGCATGAAGTAATGCTTTGAGAACCTTTTGCTGATTTATGGGGTTTTCCACGTCCCCTACGTGTTAAAGGAGGAAATAAATTCTAACATTAAACGAGCTTGAATGTTAAGGTCATGAGACAAGACCCGGTATTCTGAGTGCATCTTCCAACCATATTAAATTAGTTCTATTGCTGTTATCTCGTATATTCATTACATCTGTATTGCAGATCAAACTTTTAATACATGATTATTATATTACACTTGTAGGAAATTAAGTGTTTGCTTAAAATTAAGTTAAGAATACATTTACTTGTCATACATGTTAAAGACATCAGCAGATTAATATTAGATATTTTATACAATATACAAAAAATACAAATGTTTTGGTAATAAACACAGAAAGCAAATTTAGTTTTTATTTAATGCCAATCATATTACTTTTTTCCATTCTTAAAAATAGTTCAACCATGCCTTGTCAACGTTGGTTAGAATCTGAAAAAGGGGATTAAGAAACCCCTTTTTAGCAATGCATTTCTCTGAAGTTGCCGTTAATTTCCGTTGAATTTATTTCACACGTGATAAATCTAATGTTCAGTACCGTTTTTGAGCAGGTGATCTCAAGTACTTTGAACAGGGTCTCATAATTAAATGATTTTAAATAAAATATCAAGCCTCAATCAATTAAAGTAAATTTTAATATTGTAAAATAATTTACTACGGGGCATGTGTAATGCTCAATTGATATCTTTACAAGCACTAGCATTGTTAGACACAATGTGCCCAAATAATGGGCCCATTTAATACAGATCAAGAGTTGTTTTTTTTTTTTGCAAACAGTTTAAACTAATACCAAGATTAATTAACTGTGTTGTGAATAGAACCTTAACAGATTATAAATTATAATTGACACAGTGGTCGAGTGGCAGCGCGCTCGACTGGCGTACCGATGGTCACGGGTTCAAATCCATGTGAAGGCGATGATTTCTTCATGGGGTCTAGGGCGTCCCTGAGTCACTCTAATACCCCAACAGTAGTTAGGCGGCTGGGTAATGTGTGGAGCCCTCATAGCCGTGGCTGGGGCCGCTGCATCACTTGCCAACAGATCATTCGTCATGGTCTATGGATGCAATTATCTTCTGCATAGAACGAGCATCTGTATAGATAAGATGATATATATTTTTTCGCTTTTATGTATTTTAGATAAAGTTTACTTCCTTTTGGATTATCATTTTCCCACAAAAGCGGGGTTGTATATAATTTTTTGTTGAACATTTGTTCTATTTAGTATTATTCTCCATTTATGTATAAGCAAGTTCTGATTGCTACCTGATTAGGTCTGGACACCTTTCATTTGTAACTTATCCAAAATAAAGTCGGTTTTGTGATATTTGTTCTTAAAATGTGTGAATTAGGCAATAATAAGTTCTAGGTTAGAGAAAGGATCACTATTTGTGTCGATAAAAAAGCAGTAAATCATATTTAAAGCGTTAATGTCTGAAAAGTTGTTAATAGCATTATTGTAGTTAATGACATTTATAACAAATATGGGGCATATTATTTAGTCTATGAATGTTCCAATTATCAAAGGAGTTATCTCTGGATTAAAAGACGAGACCAATTCTTGAGTGACAGTCTCTTTTGCATGTCACACACACGAATGCAGTGGGGCAGTGTTGCCTGGCCATTCTTCTCGCTCTTTTTCCAACTATTTTTTCCCTGGGTTTCTCATCTGCTTTTAGTGATCCTTCTTTCACTATAGCCCGCCACGTGGTCCTATCCTCAGCCATGTTTTCCCAGTTTTGTATGTCAATGTTGGCTACTTTCATGTCTTTCGTGTCAGTGTATCTGAGGCATGGCCGACCAACCGACCTTTTCCCTGTCGCCAGCTCACAGTATAGCACATCTTTGGGTATGTGACCCGTTTGCATTCTCTTGGCGTGTCCAAGCCAACGGAGGTGTCTTTGGCTTAGTACGGCTGTAATGCTGCTAATGCTTGCTTGAGCCAGGACCTCTGTGTTGGGGACTTTCTCTTGTCGTTTTATGTCAATGATGTGGCGTAGGCAGCTGAGCTGGAAGCTATTGAGCCTTCTTTCATGCCTGGTATAGGTAGTCTATGAGTCGCATCCATAATAGATCATGATAACCCAAAAGAGACGATAAGGAGCTCCAATGATATTTAATTACATTTTTTGGATTTAAATACAAATACACAGGTTTGCACTGGGAATTATATATCTTATCTTATCTGTTACGATAATTTTTATGTGTTTGTTCTTGGATTTTGATTAAGTGAGATGTTTTTATCTTTATATATATCTGAGATTAATGTATAATTGTGCTGTATTTCTTAATTATAACTAATTGATTTATATATCGTTCCTACTTCACTCTTGGTTTTTCTATCCTCTAGTGTTTCAAGGTTTAGTGATTTAACTAATGGTGTATTCTTATCAGTTCTGTATATTCACAAGCAATAGATCTTCAAGCTCTTTTTTTAATATTTATTTCTTGTTTATAAATGCTTTTTTATGGTTTATGAGTCTGTGGCGAGAAAGATGTGAATATTGTTTGAAAATTCGTCTAGGGGTGTAATATTTAAGTTATCCCCTCTCGCCTACACGCACATACTTAATTGATCTCTTGCAAACGATAATCAACAAACTAAATAGTGAAAATGTAACAATATTTTATTATACATTATTTACAATAAGCGGAAACTAGTTCCGGTTTGGTCTAATTTCATCATCATTAGGCTTGAGCCAATTATAAGCTATTTACCAGCGCTTTGCTGCGGTAAATCAGGATTTCAGTTATTGAAAAATGAGTCTTTTTATATAGCTCATTATGAGAAAAAAAAACTATATTTAGGCAATCTTCCCCCTACTGAGAAAGAATTTAATATTTTTTGCCTCTTACCATCGCGGAAATGTACTCAACAACTTTTTAAAATTTCAAGCTTCTACCTACACGAAACATTGGAGAATTAGTGTTGATTAAGATTTATATAGTCCATTTGAGGAAAAAAAGGTTTTCGCCCCCCCCCCCCGGGCACTGTGACGAAATTTATTGAGCCCCGTCGCCTGCACGAAATACCAACATAAACAAAAGGGAAGTCACCATGGACGGATCACTTGACGGGTCAAGGTTGCTAATTAGGTATGCACCGGAGCACATGACCGGTCAAGGTTGCCCGATAGTGAGGCCGACAAGCAACATCTAATCAGGAAGAGCAGCATAAAATTACCAGTCATGTATAAAGGTTAACACACCAAAGCAACACGCTCTCTTTCATCCGCTCAAGTGATTGCAGAGTGCAGTGTCTTACGTGAATTCAATTCACCGAACTACATCCATAGGCACCCTTGTTGTGGGAGAGCCGGCATTATTCTCGTTGACCAGAATCTATTCTGGCTTCTGGGCACCCGCCTGTACTGGGAGATAACAAGAACTCCGGACAGCAACCCTGCCCAACGAAAAGTCGACATATTTGGACCAAGAGCTGGACTCACCGCTATCCACGCGACTTGTATCCGACCCCTACCTCACCCCTGCACCGATCGACAGGACCTGAGGAGGACAACTCATCCTTACCAGCCTTACTCCTAAAGTAACGCTGACGCCAACCGCACTGGTTGATGCCTAATCACACCATACACGTATAGAAGCCGGTCATTCACACTTCCGTGATCACCGAGGTCACCTGGATCCATAGGTGAAGCAGACCACAGGACAGGAACGTGCAGAACCAACCGCTTCACAGAGCGGGGCGTGACAACCAGAAGCTACACACTGAACAAGGAGCGTGTAGAACCAACCGCCCACGGAGCGGGGCGCGACGACCTTGAATTTGAGTATTAACCCTATAATCATTATATTAATTGGCTTAAGCCTAATGATGATGAAATTAGGCCAAACCGGAACTAGTTTCCGCTTATTGTAAATAATGTATAATAAATTATTGTTACATGTTCACTATTTAGTTTGTTGATTATCGTTTGCAAGAGATCACTAAAGTATGTGCGTGTAGGCGAGAGGGGATAACTTAAATATTATACCCCTAGACGACTTGTCAAACCATATATACATCTTTCTCGCCACAGCCACCCATGATTTGAAATTTTTAAAGTTTATATAATTATTTTTTTTATTACCATCGCGGGCTGTTACTAAACAGTACAGAAGGTTTTATACTTTTATCTACACAGAAAATAGGAGAAGCAGTAATGTTCAGTTTATAATGGCTCATTTAATAGAAAAACTACATTGGGGCCTCCGGCATGCAGTAAGTGATTATTTAAATATATATTCACCTGTTACCATCGAGGAAGTGTATTGAACAACTTCCTAAAAATTACATTTCTACACACTTGACAAAAAGGACAATTAGTAATTTTCAATTTTTATAAAAAAAGAGAAATAGTTTTTAAGACCCCGGCCCCATATAATATGGAATTTTAAATTTCCTTTTCGTCGTGAGAGGGTACTCAACAACTTCCCATATTTTCATGCTTCTGTCTACACAGGAAGAATGAGGGATGATTGAGCGAGTGAGTGCATTAAAAACTCTGGGACTATTTTTAGTCCCAAGGCCCCCAGTAAGAATATTTTAATATGTTTTCAACTGCTACCATCGTGGAAGTGTATTTAACAACACCCAACTTTACACGCCTTTACCTATTCGGGAAATAAGAGAATTATAGATTTTCAATTTTTATAAGCTCATATAAGAGAAAAAAATTGTGGGCCATCGGCCACCCATGAGATGGAGTTTTAACATTATTTTTAGCAAATTTACGTCGGGAGCGTGTACTCAGAAAATTTCCACAGTTTCATGCTTCTACCTCTACGGGAAAAAGGAGATTTCGTGATTTTCAATTTTAATATAGCTCATATAAGGAAAATAAGTTTTTGGGGCCCTGGCCTCCATGAGTGGGAAATTTAACTTTTTTTTTTGGTCAAATAATCTTAGGAAACATGTAATCAAAATTTTCCAAAGTTTCATGCTTCTACCTACACGGGAAATAGGAAAATTGGTGATTTTCAATTTGTATAAAGCCCATATATAAGGAAAAAAATATTTTCGGTCCCCGGCCCCACATGAGCGAGATTTTATATTCTTATTCGCCAGTTTTCATCGTGAGAGCGTACCCAATAACTACCCAAAATTTCAGTCTCCTACCTAAACGGAAAAGTAGAGAATTAGTGATGAGTCTGTTTTTAATATTAGAAAAACTATATTTGGGCTCCCGGCCCCCCCCCCATGAGAGGGAGTTTTAAATTTTTTTGGGGGCCAATTTTTGCCGGGAGCATGTACTCAAAACATTTCCAAAGTCTCATATTTCTACCTATACGGGAAATAGGAGAATACATGATTTTTTATTTTTATATAGCTCATATAAGGAAACAACGTTTTTGGGGCCTCGGCCCTACGTGAGTGGGAAATTTAACTTTTTCCTTCGAATTATCGTCGGGGGCATGTACTCAAAAATTTCCAAACTTTCATGCTTCTACCTACACGGGAAATAGGAAAAATGTTGATTTTCAATTTGTATAGAGACAATATAAGGAAAAAAACTTTTTGGGACCCTAGCCCCACATGAGCGAGATTTTAAAAATTATTTTTCGCCAATTATCCTTGCTAGTGGGTCCCTAACAACTTCACAAAGTTTTATGCTTCTACCTACACGAGAAGTTGGAGAATTAGGGATGTAGGAGAAAAACAGTTTTTGGGCCCCCGGCCCCACATGAGCGACATTTTAAAAATTGTTTTTCGCCAACTTTCGTACTTAGACGATTCCCAACAACTTCCCAAAGTTTCATTCTTTTACCTACACGGGAAATGGGAAAATTGGTGATTTTCAATTTTTACAGAGTCCATGTAAGGAAAAACATTTTGGGCCCCCGGCCCCACATGAAAGAGATTTTAAAATTTCTTTATTGCCAATTTTTGTTGTTAGTGGGTACCCAACAATTTTCCAAAGTTTCATGCTTCTACATAAACGGCAAATTAGATAATTAGTGATGAAGCAGAGAAAAGTTTTTGGGCCCCCGGCCCCACATGAGCAAGATTTTATAAAATTCTTTTTCGCCAATTTTCGTCGTGAAAGGGTATCCAACAACTTCCCAAAGTTTCATGCTTCTACCTACACGGGAAGTTGGAGAATTAGTGGTGAATGAGTGAGTGAGTGAGTGAGTCAGTCAGTCAGGGCTTTCCCTTTTATTAGTATAGATTATAGGGTTAATACTCAAATTCAAGGTCGTCGCGCCCCGCTCCGTGGGGTGGTTGGTTCTGCACGGTCCTTGTTCAGTGTGTGGCTTCAGGTCGTCGCGCCCCGGTCTGTGAGGCGATTGGTTCTGCACGTTTCCTGTCCAGTGTGTTGCTTCACCTATGGATCCAGGTGACCTCGGTGATCACGGAAGTGTGACTGACTGGCTTCTATACGTGTATGGTGTGTATAGGCATCAACCAGTGCGGTTGGCGTCAGCGTTACTTTAGGAGTAAGGCTGGTAAGGACGAGTTGTCCTCCTCAGGTCCTGTCGATCGGTGCAGGGGTGAGGTAGGGGTCGGATACAAGTCGCTTGGATAGCGGTGAGTCCAGCTCTTGGTCCAAATATGTCGACACTTTGTTTGGCAGGGTTGCTGTCCGGAGTTCTTGTTATCTCCCAGTACAGGCGGGTGCCCAGAAGCCAGACTAAGATAGAAAGAATACACATATGGGTAGTTTCTCCACTTGTCTGTCTAATTCACTCTTTCGGCTGCCGATCCTTCAGAGCAAGGTGCCAAAAGGGGATCAGAAAATATTATCATAAAACACAAGGTTATTTAATATATTCCGCAACATTAGACTGAAATAATATTACGTTACCACCACCACAGGGCACACCTATCTCGCTGACACCTTGTAAATGGATGGTGGTATAAATACATTAATGTTATTGGCTACACCAATATAATTCGATCCATCTACCTGATGGATCGCGTGTTATCACATTTAGTTATGAAAATAGAAGTACAATGTCGCACGTGGCCCCGCATGGTGTCATGTGGTCAACAGGTTCCCATAATTTCAATCCGACATTGCACGAAGATTAATATTTTAATAATGGTGTAAAATATATTTATAAATACGAGGGAATCAAGTTAGAGTTCAAACTTACATAGATTCTGGTCAACAAGAATAATGCCGGCTCTCCCACTACAAGGATGGGTATGGATGTAGTTCGGTGAATTGAATTCACATAAGACACTACACTCTGCAATCACTTGGGCGGAAAAGAGAACGTGTCGTTTGGGTGTGTCGAACTTTATACATCACGGGTAATTTTATGCATCTCTTCCTGATTGGTCATTGATTGTCGGCCTCACTATCGGGCAACCTTGACCGGTCATGTGCTCCGATGCATACCTAATTAGTAACCTTGACCCGTCATGTGATCCGTCCATAGTGACTTCCCTTTTGTTTTTGTTGTTATTTCGTGCAAGTGGCGGGGGCTCGATAAATTTCGTCACAGGGTCCCATACAGAAGATCCTTAATTTAATACAGTATATGATTACTCATTACTTGCTTCAGTTTTTAAAAAAAAACATACTAAAATACATCTTTATCTCTCTTTCCATATCTTTTGCTCAGCATGATTATCCTGATGTCCTCAAATGATTGAGTTAAATACAGTTCTAGGTATTTTAAAATTACAATTTAATCATAGAAACTTTGGTCTATATCAATGTTCAGAGCATAGCTTTATAGCTTCCCAATTGATATTTACAAATGGACAAGCAAAATCACTGGATACTAATGACCCTCAGAGCATGACAAGCGCAACCAACGCCACCAATACATAACCTTAATCTGTATATAATATACCAAGTAAAACATTGTGTGAAGTGACTTTGAGTTCACACTCTTATTTATTTTAGGGTTGGGTATATGGTGAATGGTGATACACATGTACAACAAATGCATCACGTGTGTATTCGGAGTCTATCCATGTACCCAATTATGCATCTAGACGCCAGTGTATGTATCTATGTATGTATCTGTAGCCACATAAGTATGTGTACCCCAATTATGTTTTTATATATAAGTATATCAGGGTTAAATTAGGGTTAGCGTTTGCGTTAGGGTTTATGACATAAGACTTTGAAGTATGTTTCAGTGCCATTTTCATTGCTTCATTTAATGGGCTTAAGTGGGCATTTCAGAAAGTTCTTATCTTGATAAGTTTTCATTGGAAATCGCATTTAGAACAACTCAAAAAAATTGTACCAACGTACAATTTTACACGTGCTTTAATGAAGACGAGCCCAGGTGTAACCGATGTTTTTTTTTACGCAATTTCCCCATGGGAAAAATTGCGTTTATATATTTGAAATGTCTGTAGAGCGTGATCCTGCAACTCCTCCTGAACCATACCTGATAGGGTTCGGGCCTTTTGCAAATATTTAAAAGAGTTCTCAAGAATGTGCAAGAGCCAAAAAAATACCGAAAACATTGAATGGATTTCCTGGAAAATCAAAAAAAAAAACAAAAAAAAAAACAAAAACAAACAAACAAACAAACAAACAAAAACGAGAAAATATCCGTAATTTGTCAATTTCTCGCCAACCATAAAATCTATCGGGTTGAAATAAACGCCAAACTATAGCTAATAATATTTACAAGAGTGTTAAAGAAAGAATTTTGGAAAAATGTGTTTCGTTCGACTGTCGTTATTTTAGCATCAATTTTTGCAAGCAATTGATTTGTTTCAAAATTATTGATTTGAAATTACTTTTAATATAATCTATAATGATTGCACTTATTTTTAAATCCTTTATATTAACTTGTGGTGTCTGAGCCGGGCGGGCGACCGAACGACCGACCTTGACAAGAAACTTTGGATAGATTTTAACCCCTTTTATCGTTGGCTAGCGAGCTGAAATTTTGCAGACAGACTCATGCCAATGATAAAACTGAAGTATCAAAAATTCAAAGATCAAGTGGACAGTAATTGAATTATTGAGTTTTTAAATTATTTTATTGATCTCTTTATATCATGTTAATTTTTTGAGATAGAGTGTTGTGGTGCGTAATGTGTTCAACAACCTTTCAGGTCGCGCAATAAGGTGCGCATTACATTGACATTACTTTTAAAAAATATATTCACGATCGATGTGCATTATATTAAACACGTTTTACGAGACGTAACTAGAATTTTGTATTTTCGGATTGTTAAAAACCCTGCGTATTATAATGAACATCCCTATAGTTTTGTTTCGTATATAAAGGATTTATAGTGAAAAACGTGGTTTTTAACGTTTTTAAAAAAAATTAGATCCTTTATATTTACTTGTGGTGTATGAGCCGGGCAACCGACCAACCGTGCGACCTTGCCGAAAAAACTATGGATCGATTTTTAACCCACTTTCTCGTAAGCTAACGAGCTGAAATTGTGCAGGCTGACTCATGCCAATAAAAAAAAATGATGTATCGAAATTTAAAATTGATCGAAAGGGCAGTAATTAAATTATTGAATTAAAAAAAAAAATTAAATTTCTTTATATCATGTTAATTTTTAGCGCATTTTCGAGAAGACGAATGCGCTATTGCACCCGTTTTGTCCGTCCGTCCGTCCGTCATCACCCTTGATCTCAGCATCCATAAGTCCTAGACCCATGAGGTATATATGTTTTTTGTATGTCCTGACCTGCCATTTGTGCATCAACACTCAGTTACTCGATCCGTTAAAAAACCCCGTTAAAACTACCAAAAAATATTTCGAATCGATAGGTAACACTAGCGCAGGGAACGGCCGCCATTGCCGGAGGTCCAATACATAAACATGCAGGCATTGAAGAGTGGTGCGAAAGGGTGCAAAAGAATTAGTTGTTGTTTTTTTAGTTGACGTCATTAGAATATGTATAAAAGTTTAGAGAGTTTTACGTCATCATTTGTGGTGGCTTGTAGTTAGATTAAATAGAAAATATTTTTTTTTAAAATGTAAAGAAATGACTTTTAAATAAAAACAAATGTCAGGTATATTCATTACACAAGAAAATTCATAAAAATATGTCTAAAATCTAAACACAATTACTGATAACTACATAATTCTGATATCTAACATAAGTACTGATACATAATACGAAAATGCGCTAACACGTCCTGAATTCCAATAGGGACCAGGCTTAACATGATTTTTTGAGATAGAGTGTTGTGGTGCGTAATATGTTCAACAATCTTTCATGTCGCGCAATAAGGTGCGCATTACATTGAAAGTGTTTTTTTTTTTTTTTTTAATATTCACGATCGATGCGCATTATATTAAACACGTTTTACGAGACATGACTAGAATTTTGTATTTTCGGATTGTTTTTTGCCCTGCGCATCATAATGAACATCCTTATAGTTATGTCTCGTATATAAAGGATTTAGAGTGGAAAAACTTGGTTTAAAATTAAATAACGATTTGTTTTCTTAAGACTAGAAGATGGTTCTCATCAATGAAATGAAGAAGAATCATTACATTTCAGATACAGGACGGTAAGTTTGTCAAAATGAGAACTAAAAGAATGATGCAAGAGAGTTTTCGTCATGTCTCGAGAAGACTCTTTAAATTTCTATATTGAAAAAAGACATAATAGAGTAATTTTTTCCCCACATATTTTAAATTCCTGCCCATATCATGAAAATATCGATTTCCAGGGCGAGGAGGTGGGTAATTGAACGGTCCGAAGCCTGTTAGTCCTAACTGTCTTCCTGCAGCTGTCTTCGCAAGATGCTGTACCGTCCCTTAATGGTGCTAGAGAGACTTTCTATGGGCTTAAGTGTCTCCAGGTCACATTTGACAGGGCACGATGGGCTCCATGGAAGGGAAATAATAAAATGGCATATTAAAATAAAACAGCTGATGAAATTCTACAGTATAACCATTTAATTTAGGATAATGAACTGCAATATAAAAATTTGTGCATATTTGAATATTATCATTGTATAATTGTATGTGCTTCAGGCAATCATGGCAAAACCAAAGAGTCGATCACGACCTAATTATATACGTCCGCTGTTTCTGATCTATAGATGGTTTAAGGACATTTTTACAAGTGGTACTTTAATTTAAAAAAGTACTTGATTAAAAATTTACAGGGATCAACAGAAAGAAGCCTATTTACTAATGCCATGAATAGTGATTAAGTGGGACTTTCAAGTAGAGTTATTTTTGGGTCTACCTTTTTAAGAAAGAAAATAATTTAAAAATAACATAAGCGATATCATACCTCGTGATTGCATTTAAATAGAGCGTTTAATGCATAACGAAACATCAACATCATAGGTGCGTGTGATTCTTGCAAAATATGATTTGAATGTTGTCATTCATGGGGCTGTACCCTAAAATTTATTAATTGCCTATAATTTATTTATTGTTTAATACCAATGCGAAAAGCTTGGAATACCGCTGTTTCCTTTACGCATTTGTTATGAATCAAATTGATGATAACAATATGTGAAAAAACCCCAAAAAAACTTCTTCTGAATATATTTTATTTTACGTCATTAACCAATTCTAACACTATTTGAGTTCAGTACCAAATGAAATATAAAAATGCATTTGTAAGTTACAGCTTAGAGATTCTTAAACAACAAATGATGATAAATTGTATTTAACCACGTTTAATTCAAGCTGTAACAAGCATTGTTTGTTCGGTTTTAGCATTGATGGTTCGGTTTTAGTTTTATTTAAAAAGCTTAGAACAAGATTTGCGTTTCCTTTAACGATGAAATGGAAATAACACATCTAAATTTGATTTTACACGACTTTGACTTTTTAGAATAATTACTCAATTAATCGAGTAACTAATAGTTTACTTCGCCTATAATTAAACAGAAAACCAAGTAGTTAATTAGACAACTAGTTTAGCTCCAGTCTCATTGAGAGTCAATCACAAGTTGAATACAACTTGTTGAGCTCCACTCTCACTGACAATGACAAGTTAACATACCAACTAGTTGAGCTCCATTCTCACTGACAGACAATGACAAGTTAACATACCAACTTGTTGAGCTCCACTCTAACTGACAGACAATGACAAGTTAAGATACCAACTAGTTGAGCTCCACTCTCACTGACAGACAATGACAAGTTAACATACCAACTAGTTGAGCTCCACTCTAACTGACAGACAATGACAAGTTAACATACCAACTAAGTGAGTTCCACTCTCACTGAGAGACGATGACAAGTTAACATACCAACTAGTTGAGCTCCACTCTAACTGACAGACAATGGCAAGTTAAGATACCAACTAGTTGAGCTCCACTCTAACTGACAGACAATGACAAGTTAACATACCAACTAGTTGAGCTCCACTCTCACTGACAGACAATGGCAAGTTAAGATACCAACTAGTTGAGCTCCACTCTCACTGACAGACAATGGCAAGTTAAGATACCAACTAGTTGAGCTCCACTCTAACTGACAGAAAAAGACAAGTTAAGATACCAACTAGTTGAGCTCCACTCTAACTGACAGACAATGGCAAGTTAACATACCAACTAGTTGAGCTCCACTCTCACTGACAATGACAAGTTAAGATACCAACTAGTTGAGCTCCACTCTCACTGACAGACAATGACAAGTTAACATACCAACTAGTTGAGCTCCACTCTCACTGACAGACAATGACAAGTTAACATACCAACTAGTTAAGCTCCACTCTCACTGACAGACAATGACAAGTTAACATACCAACTAGTTGAGCTCCACTCT
>MUZC01000152.1:834049-856525 GCA_002072015.1 Radix auricularia
AGGAAAAAAATGTTTTTAGGCCCCCGGCCCCACATGAGCGAGATTTTAAAAATTCTTTTTCGCCAATTTTCATAGAGAGAAGGTACCCAACAACTTCCCAAAGTTTTATGCTTCTACCTACACGGGAATTTAAAGAGTTAGTGATGAGTCGGTTTTTAATATAAGAAAAAGTATATTTGGGCCCCTGGTCCCCCATGAGAGGGAATTTTAACATTTTTTGTGCCAATTTTTGTCGGGAGCGTGTACTCAAAATTTTTCCAAAGTTTCATGCTTCTACCCATGCTTGAAATAGGAGAATTAGTGATTTTCAATTTTTATATAGCTCATATTAGGAAAAAAAACATTTTTGGGGCCCCGGCCCCCAAGAATGGGAAATTTTACTCTTTTTTTCCTATTATAATTGGGAGCAAGTACTTAACAAATTTCTAAAGTTTCACGATTCTACCTACACGGGAAATAGGAAAATTGGTGATTTTCAATTTTTATATAGCCCAAATAAGGAAAAAAATGTTTTTGGGCCCCCGGCCCCACATGAGCGAGATTTTAAAAATTCTTTTTCGCCAATTTTTGTCGTGAGAGAGTAATTAACAATTTCCCAAAGTTTCATGCTTCTACCTACATGGGAAGTTGGAGAATTAGTGATGAATCAGTCAGTCAGTCAGTCAGTCAGTCAGGGCTTTCCCTTTTATTAGTATCGATAATACAAAAGTATACGTTTCGGCTAATGCGTCCATCAGTTCAAATAACTGACAAAAGAATTAAAAAAGAAATTTGCATGATATACGACATTTTAAATAAAAATTAAGTAAAGATTTAAACAAAATTACAATAGATATAATAAAAAGAAGGAGGTTTCAAACTTTACATGAAAAACCGCAACGGTTACAAACGAGTCCTACGTTATGTCAAATTGTACATTTGGTGCTAGCCACACGGCGCCAACGCAACAAATCGTCTTCTCTAGTTATTGTCCATGTAGATTCTGTCATGGGTATTGCTCGCATATAAAATCCCCTTAACTGCCAAATCTGAAATCTCTGCATGATCAGCAGTGTTGCAATGTTTAGAGACAGGACATAGGGCATGTTTATTTATATTCTAGAGGAGCTCTCTATCTTTAAGGCGACGATCTGTCTCAAACACGCACATTTTTATTGCCACTCTTGAAACTATTGCAGGAATCACTTTCCAAAGAGGGGAGAAATGCTGTAAATTTAATTACACAGGGACACATTTTGCAACGGTCGCGGTTGCAAACTTTTGTTCCAATATGTGCTTTCATAATAATAGGAAGATGGCTTCCCACATTTTTAAATGATATATTCTTTAAAAAGAAAACTATAGGGTGACTTTAATCAGGAATAGTCTAAGGGAATTGGAGGCCCTGGGCGAAGTAAATTTGGTGGCCCTAGGCCATAGGCGAAGTGAATTTGGTGGCCATAGGCGAAGTGAATTTGGTGGCCCTAGGCGAAGTGAATTTGGTGGCCATAGGCGAAGTGAATTTGGTGGCCATAGGCGAAGTGAATTTGGTGGCCATAGGCGAAGTGAATTTAGTGGCCCTAAATGTAATATAAAAATAAAATAAAAAATACGGAAATATTTTTGTGCGAGGCCCCCACTTATGATAGTTTGCCTATGCCTAAAGCCGCCCTGCTTTAACTTTATGATTCAAATGTAATTTATATTTAATAGTCTTGCATTGAATATTTGAAAAAACTCTTTGATATTATGCGAGGTTTTTTTGTTGTTTTTAAAAAATTCTTTTATACATTTTTAAAGAGAAAAGCTTTTAAAGAATATTATCATCTAAATTTTGACCTTAACTCTAACGACCCTTGAATCAAGTGCACTAGCGAAACTAGAGCAACGTTAGTTCACAGCTGGTTTGGTTTACATTCACATGACTGATATCTTGCGATACTTTCAGCGGACATAACATTTTGTTATACTGATTTCACTTAAAACCCCATCAGACTTTGTTTTGTTTTGTTTCGCCTACAGGCTAGTTAAAGTTTTGACTAATTTTATTTCCCCCCACTTCTGATTAGTTGATGCAGGAGCACAAGATCACAGTGACCTCGCGCCACTCGTACAAGGGACCTTACTTCCACACCCACACGCTGAATCCTTTCGTCAATATTGTCGACAAGACACGGCACAACACCAGGAGTGAGTACAATGTTGTGTTTTCCAATCAAACGAAGAAAAAAAAACATAGAATTTATGCATATTATATGTTTTTCCTCGTTTTAACAACTCTTAGAAGAAATGATTTTAAAAGTATGTGAGTAATCAACTTTACATTTGGTTCATTGGACATGTACACAATTACTGTATTAATTATTTTCTCACATTGTGAATGTGTGTATGTCCCATAACCTCGTGGTCGTAAGAGGTTCTAAATGTTTGCCGTGGAAACTTTCTCGAGGCTTTGTAGACCTGGCGGCGCCCATCTCCTTTCCAGGTCAGCGGAGAACGTTTTACCAACATTCATTCATCAACATTTCAATTGTGGCTTTTTAACAAGCACATCGGCTTGTGAGACTTCGCTATCCAACTAACAAATACAATGCCTTTTACTCTAATGTACTAAACTCTTCAATCACGGCTGGCACTCTCATTGTATTCATGAAGGTGACACGGGGCTTGTTTACTGATGTTGTACTGGTGTTTGTTTTCTGAAGCTGTCTCAACAACAAAGGCCCACCGGGCGGTTAGACTTGTGCACATAACACAATTATTAATATCAATTTTGTCAGAGGGAAATTGATATTTATACCTTTAACAACGCCAGACCATGAGTAACATTACATTTTTTTGTATGGTTAGTTGCAAATATGGCGTACTTTAATGGCAATGGGCTGACCTCTGACAAGGTGCTGGTAAAGCAATTAGCAGTCCTACAACATACATTAGTACCAAAATAACAATCTCATCATCTCGTTGAGCAGTTTTTATTCTATCGTATTCCTTATTTTTAAAAGAAAAGTATTTCAAGCTGAGTCTCCTTTAAACATTAATAAGGTTTGAGCCCTATCATATTGTTTGGATGATGACTTGAAAATATTGTATATATATATATATATATATATATATATTCCCGGATATCAGATTGTGCTTCTATTTTGTCTACACATTCCCCGCTTTCACACTATGTTACTGTCATTGATTCCTGCCTGGTGCAATCTTTAAATCTAGTGGCAGCTGATTTTATTTTTGTCTCTACTTCCGAAGACCAAATGTTTCCGTTGTGTGTGTTCCTCTTTTCGATTGAAAAAAATATTCTATTAGTATTTACGTGTTATGTACTTCCAAAATAATGTTAGATTTAGTATGTATATAAATTACTTTTAGTGGTATAAATTTTTTGTGTTATATAAATAATAAGTAACTATTCACCTTTAGATGACATGTAATTATTTATTGTCGTTCACGTGACATTCAGACTAATAATAAAACGGTTAAAACTAAGTTAATTTTAAAACAAACAAAAAAACAAACTTGCACACATTTATCAATTGTGTTGAAGGGTAAAAAGACAGAATTATGGTGATTCTGTTAACATCATACACTCACTACCAACTTACCTTTTCTCTCTCTCTCTCTCTCTCTCTCTCTCTCTCTCTCTCACACACACACACACACACACTCTAACACACACACATACACAAAACATTGTGAATACGTGTATAGTTAATTTCTTTCTATCAGTTTACGTTATGCTGGGAGAACCTTATGATTTCATCGGTCTTATGGACACACTGCAAGACCTTGGATTACTGGACACCGGAGACTACTTTGTGGTAGGGGTAACCAGGGATACGTACAAACTGGATAAACCTCAGGAAATTTTACAAGGTAAGTCATGATTCTTGTGGTCGGGGTAACCAGGGATACGTACAAACTGGATAAACCTCAGGAAATTTTACAAGGTAAGTCATGATTCCCGATGTAAGTAAATAAATCTTGACGTTTGTAACCTCTACAATTATGTAAAGTAATTCACTGTTGTACCATTGAAATATGTGTCATGTATTGGTGTTCTATTTATCAACGAATTCAAGAAATCGAAAATTTTAATCTGTCGTAATTTTTAAAAAAATTCACGTTATTAGTAGTGGTGGTATTTTAAATAACGACAAATACTGAAAGTTGGTTGATGTCTTTAAACGGATACACGGCACTGGGGGAAAAGTGAGAAAAGCAAGCGAAATCGAAGTAGTAGATTGGGTGTTTGATGGGATTTAAAGCTCTGAGAAATGCAAACACAGTAGACGTCTTTGTTACCGTTGTTTTGAGAGCTCGGGTTTTCTTGTGCGACCAGACAAAATGTCGCGCCACCTGCACGAGCTGGTTATTTGGTTGCCAATCCCGCGGTTTCGGAAATTTTTATTAGAAGACAATTGGAGGAACCGAAAAGCAGAAGTTCCAATAGGTTACGCCCTAATGTAGAACCATCTGGTTACCACGGAAACGATGACCAACAATTTCTTTCTTGTAAATAACACATTTTAGGGGAGGATAAACTTCTCGTCCAGGTGTATCTTGACCTGTGTCATATGGTCGATGCCATCTGTTCTGACATATTTTATGTATGCTCCATGTCTCTTTTGATACATAACATTTACCATCTGCACATCTTCAGTCTTGTAGTCTTATTTATTGACCATTATATAATACATTTTTGACACTTGATAGCCGACTTACTGGAAATTACATTGAATAATTCCAATAGCAAACAAAAGAAATGTATACATTCTAATTGTCTTAAAGCAACAAACGTATGACTTTGAAAGGTTTTTTTTTAAAAATAATAATATTTATGAAAGACAATGTATTGCGGGAAATGGGATGTTAAAGAAAGTTAAGGTTTGTGTGTGAAAAGAGCATTGTTTAAAAATCATTATTTCTGAAAGGGCAAATTTTAACAATTTTTGTAAAAATGATGTCTTCACTAGGCAAGAAGTTGGCAGCCCTATATGTTTAAGAACAAAAGTGTTTAGATCAATGATGCATAATCCTACGGCGCTGTCAACTATTGAAGTTTTGTGTGAAATATCTTGGAACATTTGTTGAATGACATGTTTTTAAATACATATAACCGAGTTGTTTCAGACCATCACGCAGCTGTCTCAGTAGCCAGATTTTCTCAATGTTAAATTAATATAAATTTTAATATAGAATAACCAGAAACAAATTAGATTTAAAGTTTTTTTTAATGTATGCGTTCAAGTGTTTAGAGTTGGTTTCTTTAAAATATATGCGCTCAATTGTTAGTGTGGGTTTCTTTAAAATCTATGCGTTCAATTGTTTAGTGTTCATTTATTTAAAATGTATGCGTTCACTTGTTTAGTGTGGGTTTCTTTAAAATGTATGCGTTACATTGTTGATTTCACTACAAGAAAATAATCTCAGATCAACCAATATAATACAATGACATCAAAGCAGTTGTAAATGTTGAAAACAAAATGTCCGTGACATTTCACTATTTTACCGACTCATTAAGATCCCATTCGCCTCCAACAGTTGTAACGGATTATAATATATTCTATCTATTAAAAGATCATTTGGCAATCCACAATAAAACATCACAGCTTCATCTATGCACAATAAATTGTAATGTTCATCTCAAACCACAATGCAAACCTGATAACGGTCTACTTATCACGGTGTCATTATATTATCCGTCGGTTTCTCGTGTTTTCTCTATTAACCTAAAGTAATTAAATAAATATGTTATTCCAACGGTAATCCCAGTAATGTGCTTTATCTAGCAGCTGACGAACCGACCCTTGTACATAAAGTCCGCCCTCCCCCCCACACTGTCACCACCTCAGCCCACCTCACGAGTGAAGCCCGGTTGTAAGCGACATGACAAGACATTTGAAGCACCCTGCTAATCTCCATATCCTCAGTGCTAATACTCTGTGGCATTACAGCATGAGGGCTGTAATAGTTTAATTTCATGAATCCCCATCGGGGAATTAAAGAGGGCGATCTTTCTGGCCACGGGTCGATCCCACGGTTTCTCTTTCATCATTGCGTCCAACACATTTCTTTGTGGTCTCCCTTTTTTGTGTGCTTCAATCCATTTTTGATTTTAAAAGGCAGGCCATGCAAAGGACAATCTCATGAGATATGTTCTCATACACACGCCGTAGAATTAGGTTGGTAGTCATCTGACTCAACTTCCCATGAGGACGTGTTACATTGATTTTTTTGTTCCATAGATAGATACACATTTTTAAAACCTAAATCAGATTATACGAAAAGAAAAAAAAATTATAAGATGATTTTGATCTTTAGCCATTCATAGGAAATAAGACAGAGGAAATGTCATCAGCTAAATAAGACAGAGGAAATGTCATCAGCTAAATAAGACAGGAAATGTCATCAGCTAAATAAGACATAGGAAATGGCATCAGCTAGATAAGACATAGGAAATGTCATCAACTAAATAAGACATAGGAAATGTCATCAGCTAAATAAGACATTGGATATAATCTTAGTTGATTCCTTTAATAAAAATCCGAACGTGATATTCTTAGACAAAACCCAGACCTTAAATCCCCAGTGAATTTTGCTCTAAAAGAACATGTAATTAGAGACGTTATCCACGTTACTGAAAATCCTACACGTGGAAGATTTTCAGCAGTCCCGAGCCTGCGCTCTTCATGGGGCTTCCCGGAAAACCACCTCAGCCCTCTGGCCCCCTAAGGGACGTAAAGACTGAGAAGCCCCCCTGAAGCGGTCGCTGCTACAAGCGGCCGCCTGGGCGTCCAGGACACTAGGTCGAAAACGCCTCCCACTAAAGTGTGCCTCCCGAGGGAGGTGTGGAATTTCCTACTGTGACTCACTATCAACATAGTATCACTTTGGCGCAACCACGGCAAAGCTTACGAGTCTCTATAGTTTAGATCGCCGCAAAGCGTGGGATCATCACTGACCTACCCAGGGTTTAACCCCCACCGGAAGGTTTCCTCAGAGCTGGCGACCAAAAGCATTTCCTAGCGGTACCTTTTGCTATTCCGTACTGGCGCTCCTGGCCCTAAACCGGCACCGCTCAACAGCGTTGCTAGTTAATTGAGGGGGACGAAACGGTCGCTACGGAGTAACCCGAGCCTCAACGGGTACTTTGGTTTTCATCATCGGCATTACATCTAAATGCTTTGCCTAAGATCCGAACAGTGACTGTAATCATATTTATGAATAGCACCTAACACCTAACAACGGTCTTCGGCTGTCCAAGCCAGGGGTTTGTCGGTTTCAGGTCGTGGTCTGCTCCACAACCCTACTCGTCTGTCGAACCACGTAGAGGTCACCCCTTCCACGTTACTGAAAATCCTACATGTGGAAGAAAATCAGCAGTCCCGAGCCTGCGCTCTTCATGGGGCTTCCCGGAAAACCACCTCAGCCCTCTGGCCCCCTAAGGGACGTAAAGACTGAGAAGCCCCCCCCCCCCCGGAGCGGTCGCTGCTACAAGCGGCCGCCTGGGCGTCCAGGACACTAGGTCGAAGACGCCTCCCACTAAAGTGTGCCTCCCAAGGGAGGTGTGGAATTTCCCTACTGTGACTCGCTATCAACATAGTATCACTCCGGCGCCACCACTGCAAAGCTTACGAGTCTCAATTATTTAGATCGCCGCAAAGCGTGGGATCATCACTGACCTGCCTAGGGTTTAACCCCCACCGGAAGGTTTCCTCAGAGCTGGCGACTAAAAGCGTTTCCTGGCGGTACCTTTTGCTATTCAGTGCTGGCGCTCCTGGCCCTAAACCGGCACCGCTCAACAGCGTTGCTAGTTAATTGAGGGGGACGAAACGGTCGCTTCGGAGTAACCCGACCCTCAACGGGTACTTTGGTTTTCATCATCGGCATTACATCTAAATGCTTTGCCTAAGATCCGAACAGCGACTGTAATCATATATGACTAGCACCTAACACCTAACAACGGTCTTCGGCTGTCCAAGCCAGGGGTTTGTCGGTTTCAGGTCGTGGTCTGCTCCACGACCTTACTCGTCTGTCGAACCACGTAGAGGTCACCCCTTCCACGTTACTAAAGTGCTCAGCTGTATATTCTCTTGCTTTTATTTTCCCTGGAATTGTCTGGATGGAATATGGACGCAGTATTAAAGGGAATATTTAGTGAGACGCGTCTTAATGTATTTTTCTATTTGTGGGGGATTAATTTATGCGTGGGTCTATTCGGCGGTTTATTAATACTTCCTTCAAACGTACATCCAATAGGGCTGCGGAAATTGTCGATTGATTTCTCGATTAATCGTTAAAAATTTTATCGATTAAAATTATTTTAATCGTTAAGATAGCTATTAAAATTGTTTTACAAATGCTTTTGTAATTGCGACCGATTTATTAATATATAATCAATTATTATTAATAAAAAAAAGTATTTGCTTTTTTACGTACAAACTTCTCCATTTAAAATTTTTTTTTTAAAAGTGTTAACTTTAAAATAAGCTGTGTTATAAGGAAAATGATATAAAAAACTAAACATTGTTTTTACTTAAAATTAACAATAAGAAAAGTCAAATTCATTGACATTATATTGAATTACTTATATCTATATAAAAAATGTGGATTGCCCGTTTTTGTTACTTCCCTTGAATTTTTCAGATTAATGACGTCATACGTCTTATTTTTAGTTTTAATCAAAATTATCGATTAATTATTCGGTAATGTTTCAAAAGTTAACGATTAATTTTAAATTAATCGATAACAGCCCTAACATCCAACCAACAATCGGATCCACTTAAGAGTATGTGTACGCTCACAAGAGAATGTGTTACATGCTTCAAACGTACATGCAGCCCTTAATCAGATCCACTTAGTAGTATAAGTATGCTACAATGGGTTGTGTAGTTCCATCAAACGTACAACCGCCAATCTCAGCTCCGCCCCCCTCTCCCCCCAAATCCCACTATCAACACACCTCCCCCCAAGGGACGAATTTGTGTCCGGCCGTACGTTCAGATGTTCATAATTCCCAACTAGTTACTGGCCGATGGTCAGCCTGTTTCTTCTGTGCATACACCAGACCATCGCCCGGGGGAAATCAGAAGAAACTGGTTTATGCCTAGAAAGTTTCTGTCTTGTCGGACAAGCCAAACGATGATTTACGACTTTGCTTTATGGAAAGTATCGACATCATTTGTCGGTCACCGAAGTTCAGTGTAAATCATGAGACTTGAAAAGCCAGCAGGTACTCGAATATCTAGGAGTCGTCGTCAGAAGAATGGACCTGGCAAATTTGAAAAATGAAAAAAAAGGACTGGAAAGAAAGCGTAAAGTAAGGGCAATGAAAGAGAGAAGTCTCGTGTTTGTTTCTCAATGATTTATTGGAAAACGAATGGAGTCGAGTTTTTTTTTTTGCTCCTTTCTAGGAATGATCCAATTACTCTGTATTTTGAATTGAATTATTTTATACTGTTCCCTGGATCTTAATGTTCCCTTAAATTTGTTCCATCCTTTGATTTAAAACTAAAATCATTCCGAAAGTAAGTTATATATATATATTTTAAATAAAATGTCTTATTGTAACAGTTGTAAAGTTAAAATTAATGAATTTTAAAAACATTTTATTTGAAAACTGTCTGCTACAAGTGGCGTTCCTGTCATTACATTTGTTAATTATGAAACAATCTTTAGTCTATTGACTTTATAGCAGATAGCTGGAATATATTCGATTAACTGTTTCTATAAAGTTAAGGACTAAAAGAAATACGAATTATTTTTAGGAAGCCGTTTGCAAATCAAAAGTAACCAGAAAAAGCCGTCATGGACTCCGTTCTCATTGTAAACTGCACTGAAATGCTTGAATTACACAGTGTATTTTTTTTTTTAAATAAAGTGTATTTCATTTACTACGTCAAAAGTTTTGAACATTTAAAATTAAATGTGTTCTCCATTTTAGATGGGAAAAAACGCCATTCATTTGCAATAATTTTTTTTAATAAAGTTGTTTTTAAAAATACATTGTTAATTAATAGTTATTTTAACATGACCAATTTAAGTCGATGATTGTTCTCTTGTACCATAGTACTATTAGGAAAGAAAAACTAAATAAACAAAAGATATAAAAAAAATAAACGCATACAAACGGAATGGTCAATACTTATGTTTTAGAGTGAGAACACTTTTAGATTATAGTCGCATTTAGAAGAGGCGTAAAAAAACTGACCCCATTGACTACAGTTTCTACGAATGGTACTGGGGGGAACAATAAGAGACGATGTAATCGATTCATTTTCTCATAAATATTCGAATTCATCTTCTTACAGGACGCCTGGATACAACTGCTGGTTCTTGCACTTCTGGATCCATCCCCATACATAGACGAACATATTTGAATGAATATTTTTGCGTTAGGTTTGCTTTGATTCAAAGGGTTTAAAAAATGAATCCTGATACGCTCAGATTTCGATTAGGAAAACCTGCCATGATTTGTATTCAAAGCTGTTTTTGGCATCGTTCCCATCAATCGTGAGTGATACGATAGCCACAGGACGACGGAATACAGAGAGATACAAGGAAAGAAAACATAAAATATAAAGCAATCAAACACAATCGTAAAGGGAAAGTTTAAAAAGAGGAAACTGTAGCTCTGAAAGAAAGTAAACACTTAACACAGGTAACGGCCAAAGAGAACACCCACGATGCTATTTAGCCAGAAATTTATTTGTTATCATACTCTTCCGTGCATCTCGCTCATCTCAAGGCTTTCATCATTTCGATTAGTGTATGGAATTTGAACTCTTTTAAACCAAAGTGATACATACAGTAATAATAATACAGGTTTTTAAAAAAAATATTTGTTAAAAATTGTTCTCTTTAAGCTGCGCGGGTGCGTGGTCGCGCAGATATCTGACCGCAGCGGTTTACACATAGAGGGCTGCAAATTTTGTAAAATATTGCACAACAAATGGATGTTGTGCAACTTTGCACACGAGTATTATTACTCTGCCCACGGAACAACAAACCTTAGAGGGTACATTGGTTGTTTATTTAAAAATATACCCCAAATTATTCTGTTGACTGAAATTTTCAACAGACTTTATTTTTACAGTAATATCAAGGTAAAAACAATCATTGCTGCTTTAGAATAATCCTAGGCATAAATAAAAACTAAGCATTGAGTTATATCTTTTATTTCAAAGTCAAACCATCGAGGAAGCAGATTAGAGAAAATCTGGCACTTGTTTGCGTTGGTTTGTGTGAAATTGATTTAATGCCTGAAGTCATTGTTATTAACTCGGTAAAGTAGTTTCTAGTCCGTTACCCCGCGGGGAATCCTTAGAAACTTCGTTTAGTAATCTTTAAGTTGATTTCTTGTCCAAGCACGTGACCAGCGTTATTTTTAGGGTATCTGAATGTCAAGGTCATGACATGAATTTGAAAACTGATTGATTTGTTGCTTTTTTTATGTATATGAACAATTTGTTTAAATTATCACGGAATAATTTTAACTTTTTTTTTTCTACCTTTGTAAATAGTCGTTTTAGAATAAAAGACCTTATAATAACATTTATCTAAGTGAAGATTAAATAATTACTCCAGTCATTTGCCTGTAACTGGAAATATTTAATTGTAAAGAAAGCTAACTCTAAAGACGTAATGATTAGATAGAAATTTGAACATTGTATTTAGTGCAGAGCACCACAAGTTAAAATCAGCAATTTAACAAATTTAAATTCCCTAAAACAAGTTAGCTTTCCCCATACCAAACTTCTTCAGATACACAAGGTACCGCCTCCTACTGATCTTGAATTACATAGATTTTAAGTGATAAGTATGACTCAGGATAAAAATAATCTCTAAATAGCTCTTAAAAAGAAAAAAACAACTTTACATTAATTAAAAAGAGAAGAGCAACTTTAACATTCTGACATCCTCATAATGATTAGTTTTCACAACAGAAGCATTTTCAAACTCTAGATCTATCTTTGAAAACTGACTTTCTCTCGTGTTTTAAAGCTTTACTTTACTTTGGTCGAAAAGAAATTCCGATTGAATTCCAGAAAAAAAGAGTAGAATGCAACAATGTTTTCTTATGATGAGGCAACGTTTGGTTTAAGTGTTAAGGTGGGAGGGGCGGCGTTGGTGTAATACTGGTAATGAGATAATATCGATTGACTCAGGGCTGTCTAAATATTTATACAGCTAATATCTCGCGTACGAGCCTCTTTCTGCGCTGTTGTTTCTCCGACTGGACAGTAGAAAGCGCTTGACATATCGACCTCAAAATAACAGAACATAATAAGGAAATATGTGGCGAGGTTGGAATTTTATAGAGGAAAGTGATCAATTGATAAGTGAAAAGTTTGTTGGAACATAAATGTCGTTAAATAGAGATTAGATTAGCCCTAAGTTCAAACAAAATATTTTTAAAAATTAATATTGATAAGAAAAAAATGAGCATGTACTGCTAAAAATCTCTTTAATAATCTAACACAGATTTCAACAATCAGTCAGTGTAATGTTAAGTTTTAAAATATTCAAACATACTACTGAAATAAATATTTTCAAAAATATTATTTTAAATTTTTAAATTAAATTTAAAACAAACAGCCCTTAGTGTTGTTTACCAGGGATGTTTACTTACAAGGAGAGACACCTAATGTATAAGTGACGAGATTTTTGTTTATTGATCAATGCTTCCACTAAAGTCTCATCACGTGATATCACAGAGATCAGACAATGCACTCATGTATCCGAGAGACGGCACACACAGTTGTGCCCTTGAGACATCTTCGTGGAAGATGTACGAGATAAGGAGGAACTTTACCCCTCGTGTGTAAGCGAGAAGGTTCACTTCAGATTTGCATCTCTTGAACCTTGTAGCATTGCTGCCTGGGGGCCTGGTGTCATCTAAATGAACATGTGTGTCTCTTTGAAGATGTTCAGATAAAGTCAAGTGTTATTGCCCCTCATAGAAAAATAACACGATTATTGCTTTTCCTTTGCAAGAATCTTTAGTTTCGAACTCTAAGGTGATAAATTGAAACCTAAGTACCTTTTATTTACCGCGCGTGATATTATGGAATCAGGGTAAGTAAAAATGTGACAATGATTTGGGATGTTTTATATATCGAGTCATAAAGCAACATAAAAAATTATTTATATGAGGTATAGAATAATTTGTAATGGGAAAATAATTGGTTATGTATGCTTGAAAGCACGTGGAACTTCCCACCCAGGCCCAACATAGGTTCCCATTCTAACCCGTAGGTTGAAGTTGGGAAATCAAGCAAAATAAATCAAAGCTAACTAATGGAAGGATCATCTGTTTTCGCTTCTTAATGAAAAAAACAATCGTATTAATTTCTTTTTAATGCTCTCCTATGAGCAACAAATCACAAATGTAATCAATTATCTTTTATAATAAAAGCATTTATTGGTAGCTCTATTTCTAAAATAGATCCACATTTTTTATGATGTTGTACAATACGAAGAAGATGGGGAGTGAATTCAATCTGAAACTAAATGTTATTGACAAAAAGGTTATCCTGCTGAGACAGTACCAATAGATTTAATATGTTAATGAATTTAATGAATGTTAATGATATACAATTGTATCAACGAAATCTTAACTCAAAAAAAAAAAAAAAAAAAAAAAAAAAAAATAGTAACTCACTTGTAGTCAAGTACAAAACCTAAGAATTTAAATGACCGTGTATAAAAAGAGTTGTTTTTTTTCTCCCGCCAGCAATAATAAATAATTAATTTAAAATATAAATTATGAGAAAATAAAAAAGTAAAATTAATTTAATGTTCAAATAACTTTTTTAAAGCAATTTTTTTAAAAAAAGGAAAGACAGCAAAAAAAACAAATTGACTGAATAAAAGTCAACATCTTTTTTATTATGTACAGAATACCATAGAATCAATAGCTAAATTCTCACATGTAGCTTGTAGAGTGTTAACCCTTTTTTGTAACCTACAATGCACTGGGGACACTATAACGCTACTAATATCCAACACTTGCCCACATCATCTTGACGCCGTGGTCAGATCGTGAAGAGTCTCATTAACACCAGCTGACATTGATCTCTCTGAGAAGCGCTCGCACTTCTAGTGTCAAGTATCTCCATTACCCAGTGTCCACGCTTTAAAATTTAATTTGTTTTTATATGTCGCTAGTACTGTTGGAGAAATGGTGACCCGATTCGATTCATTGGATTCTGAGATCTTTCCAATTCGCGTTCAGTAATGAAAAAATAGTTGCCAGTGTGTGGTTGAGCTATTTAAACATTAAGAATTTCAAATTGACCCAGCTGCTGCTTTATAAATAAATGTTTGCCTTTTTAAAATACTTTGCTAGATTTTGTAAATGTCCTCGAAAACGCTTACCTCCCTCAACATTCCTTTGCGAGTATTTTTTAAAAAAATAATTAAAAACTCCTTTCAAAGTTAGGTTCGTCTACTATAATGATTACTTATTCCGTCCCATGTCTTAAGTACTTTTACAATTTGACCAAATTTAAATAAAGTATTACCAATGAGACTGTAGAAATATTGTCAATTAGTTGTCAATGAGTGTGTGTACATATATTATGATATATATATATAAATGGAATATAAAAACATTCCAGAATTTTAAAGCACTGGCCACACGACATAATAAAATAAGACTGTAAGGAATGATCCAACTCTACAGAACAGACAATAAGAATGAGTTTTAAGAAGTCTCTGCTACATCCATTGATCACTGCTTCGTCTAAATCAAAATTCATTGACCAAAGCAAGTCAAGTGTCCACGTTTGAAAACCAGACATGTTTTTAAAGCAGATTTCCAAACAAAAAATTACGTTTTGTCCCATTAATGAACTGACCTCTTACGTCTGTTTCCTAGTGACTAATGGACATCTCGGATAAATTATGTGAGTACCGGTGGCCAGCTGCCTGTGAGAATGTACAATGGTCAAGATATTTCGGTGGTAAATTATTGTTAAAAAAATAAAAGAAAGCTTTGGCTTTAGCACATTCAGAGTAATACTAACATAATGTTCACTCAAGGGTTTGTAGACCGGAAAGCATCTAATTCTTTGTTATAGTTTTTGATTATGTGATTTCTAGTGCAGAAAAGATGATGAGGAGGATAATGTGAAACCCTGTTATAAAAAGGGAGTTCATAAATATTTCACAATGGTGGAGAAGACATTTTTTAGTTTAATGAAAGAACGGAAGCACACTCCACCCTATAATATAAATGCACTGTAGATTTTAAGGCTTATAAGACTGGGCATTTTTATACCATCAACGTTCGTTAACTGGAACTTAATTCTGTTTCTTTCTTGGTAATAAATTATACGAAAGAGATGGCAGGGAAGATAAGTTTATTAACAATGCATTTTAATGCAGATTATACGGCGTTAGGCTATTATACAGCTTATTTCTTTACTGCAGAAGAGGAATAACAAGGAAAGACAACTTGAGACGGTTACGTCTTTCTCTCTCGTATGCTGTAAGCTATAATTAAATTTTTTAATAGACTATAAGGCGTTTTATGTCAGCATGAAGGGTGAATAAATTTCCGATAATTGATTTTCCCACACATTCTTCTTTATATTGAAATTATAATAATAATAATAATAATAATTATTATTATTATTATTATTATCATTATTTATTTATTTTCTTAATTTTTTTTTAATAAGTAGAGGAAATGTGTTTAAGTGGTGTTGAAGTTTTAATAAGCATACTGGACGCGTCTATTTAAATAATATCTAGCTCACAGTTTACAAGAATTCTAAAAGACTATGCTGTAGCCGTGACAAAACTGAAGACACGTAATTGTATCTTTGCAAAGACCGTAACAATATTTAAATACGAAGTTTGAAAATTTGTTGTAGTTGTATATTTGATATTATATATTTAAAAGTGACTAAACTTCTATGAATGTCAATCTGTTTCGTCTTGGATTGGTTTGCAATAAAAATTGCAACTTTCCGATGAAGGATTTTGCATCCGTGTCCGGAATACATAAACTGCTTTACATAAATTTAAGGCAGAGTTTTATATTATACATTATTAAACACACGATGTATGTAATTTAAAGTTTTAATAACTTTTGAGGGATCTCATTTCAAATTCAAAGTATATCAACATAAAACTGCGTTTGAGAAACCGCAATTGTTCTTGCTATGTTAAGTACTGACACATCAATTGAAAGCCGCAATTGTTCTTGCTATGTTAAGTACTGACACATCAATTGAAAGCCGCAATTGTTCTTGCTATGTTAAGTACTGTCACATCAATTGAAAGCCGCAATTGTTCTTGCTGTGTTAAGTACTGACACATCAATTGAAAGCCGCAATTGTTCTTGCTATGTTAAGTACTGACACATCAATTGAAAGCCGCAATTGTTCTTGCTATGTTAAGTACTGACACATCAATTGAAAGCCGATAGATTTATATCCCGCCAAGCTGAAACGTCTTGAAATTTCTGATAGCGAAAGACCTTGAAGCATATCGCTGGGTCTTAAGGACTCGCCCCTCCTGCCTGAGCCAATACGTCATTAGATTTGCAACGTCTGCTCAATTTCATCGGAGAGGTCTTTCATCCGATATTAAGAAGGGGTGAGAGAAAATGGTGTAGACCTGGCGTCGCCCCCTCTCCCCCAACTGACCACCATCTCTCCCACCACTTGCTTGGCCACACTTTTTTTTTCTTTTGTAATTTATTTCTGCATGCCAGGAGAGTTTCATAATTCTATGTAAGGGGGAAAGGATTCCATGCTTTGTATCTAATCAAACAAACACTTTTCAATGATTATGTTAAGATAAGATAAATAATATATGTACATAGAGTCTATATATTTTTTAAATTTAAAAACAAACAGAAACATCAAAAATGTGTCGAATGTTACGTCAAAAAATGTAAAGGATTTAAGCGATTCAAAATCTTATTCTAATTTAGAAATACAACAAAAAGATAGGGGTTTGGTATAAAAATTAAAGATTTATAATTTAGAAGGCAAAAGAGACATCTATAAGTGAGAGAATGCGTGAACTGCATATATAAAACTTGATAAGCAGCCACCCCACGTTTTTAGTCATATTAAATCTAAGCACTTGAACTTATTAATTTTAATGTATTTTCTTTTTTATAGTCCGCCTGTAAAAACGTGTATTTAAAAAATCCTTTTTACTTTGATTAATTGTTATAAATACACGGAGACAGTCGCATTTCATTTATGAATGTGGGGATGCCTTTTTGTTTCCATGTCCTTGTGTTTCAATTCTGAAAATTATACACATTTTTTGTTAGAATTAATACAAGTATGATTATTATATGGAAAAAAAATAACATACGTTGTTTTAACAATTTAAAATAATTTTTTACTAGGCTTTATTTGATCTAACAAACATAATACTTAATAGTTTTACCGTGAACAGATTTTAACATGATACATAGGGATAAATAAAATAATCTAAAAATTCTATAATTTAATTACAGTACATTCGATCGATCTGAAATTTTGATACATCATTTTTATCATCGTCATGAGTCTGCAGAATTTCAGTTCGCTAGCTTACGAGGAAGTAGGTTAAAAATCGTTCCAAAGTTTTTACGGCAAGGGCTCAAGCAGAAACCACGAGTTAATATAAAGGATATAAAAAAAGGTTGCATGTGTTCTTGTAAGTACACTTTACTTATGATGGCATGTAATATGTAATAACAATTGGCATCCTTCCGTTTCGAAAGACGATAGTGCATCATCACTCGTATGGTTGCATTTTCTCGTGCAACTGAACAGTCTTATCATTGAGTGACAGTCTTTACCACAGCACTAGCACACGAGTTCTGTGCTTCCTAATGTAATTTCAACACGCACATGTATTATTAACAACGAGCATTTTTAAGGAGTTAGATTATATTATTTCATACAAAAAATGTATTTATTTATATATGCATAAAGCGATACGTTGAATCTAGTTTTAATTTATTTACGCTCGATAACTCAAGAAGTGAGCTGGTTCCTAAATTTCCTCGTTTGAGGTCCGTGTCTGCCATCGCCCGAACAAGCCTGTCCTCCTTAAGTTAAGTTACCCTTGTGACTTGTGTACATCCGGTCAACACTTGGGTCTCCGGACATTGATCCTCTTGTCAGGACGGAAGGCTGGCCGATTGAAATGTCAGCTATCACCGGAAAAAGTCAATTGGTCATCGGAGCCGGTCCAAAAAATAAAAATGCTGTGTACACACACGAGCGAGTTATCAACAACCACTGTCCGGACACTTTGAAGGGCTGGAGCACACTTCTATATGGGCCTTTCAATTATTTATAATTTTGTTTTCTACTTAGCCTTTGAGTTGTCCTTTAACACGCACAATTTTGTCAATCCTTACCAAGTAAACGGTTCTCAAAAAATGTCAATGCTTAGCGTCCTGTCCCAACCTGAGTTTCGCATGAAGAACTTTTTCAGATTTTTTAACAAGTGAATTTTTTGAAAAAAATATAAATAACGTTTTAGTTATTTCTGGATTAATCTTTATTTAGATTCTTTGTGCATGTTTGCCATTGCGTTTAGGGTAGTTTTAATTTTTAACATAAAATAATTTTATAACAAAATCTGAAGGCTCTCATAATTATAGCAGAAAAATAAACATGCTCTTTGCTTATGGGTCGCTGTTGTTTAGCCCTTAACGTAACTTTGATCTTATAGATCTACCTTTAACTGCTGAAGAGTGTAATAAAATTAAAGTGTTTTATTTCAGGTGTCTTTGAAGATATCGTTGAAAACAAAACGATCCTCGCCTTTCGTCACTTTCTTTGCATTATTCATACGCCACCTTTGGACCCAGAGTACGCGAACTTTAGCAAAATAGTAGATGAGTTCTTGGAAGGCCCCCCTTTTAACCTAAAGAATGTGTACAAGGAGGAAAGGCTTTCAACCCGAATCGTAAGTAGTCTGATTTTAATCGTGTGTCTAATGGGCTCTAATACGTGATTTAAAACTTATTTAAAACTTTTTTTTTCTTTTATAAAATACATATTTTTGCCCCGGAGTGGAAACAACACTATAGAAAATTGATTGTGTTTTGAATCTTCTTAAAACCGATTTAAAAAACAAACCTTATTATATATTAAAAACTCTATAAAAAACATTTTACCCAACAGCTTGATCTTTAATGACGCTTCTTTTATTTTGAAATTCCATTCATTGTCTATCTGCATTATCCATTGGACAAGCTCAGCACATTAGTTTGTTGCATCCAGCTGCATGACATCTTTAATTGAGGTTCCTATTAATTTATTTTTCAAGGCTGAAGGCGGGGATGCTAATAGTTTCTAGAAATTTTATAATTGTTAAAAACGTTCCATAGCACATTAGGTAACGTATGTATCTACGTTGTGGATGGTATAACTACAAGGTAACCTAGATGTAAAAAAAACAACCTGTGGTATTAGGGCTTATTGAAATATGGAACTTAAGAGTGGATTCTTAGAGTTGGGCAGTCGAGAAATAGAGACGTGAGTCTGTTAGGTAATGAAATTGATAGAAAAATGGGACAATACGGATGATGAGGAAGGACTACAACTTTCCTGGATATGTATATTTACATTAATTGTAATATAATGATTTGAAAGATTACAAGTACAAATTAAAGATATTTTAGCGTTCGAAATAAATGTAGATCTACTACATTTTCGCAGCTAAATCTATAAAAAAAAAAAAAACAAGAAAGAAAAATTGTATCAGCTGAAGTTCCAGACAAAACAACATTTATTTTTATGTCCAGAATCTTAGTCTCAATTCTAGGGAGGTCTGGGGCACGTATTACAACGGGTGATACCATCTCAGGGTTGAAATCATCCCAGGCAGTGACACCATCTTAGGGGGTGACACCTTCTCAGGGGTGACAACATCTCAGGGGACATCATCTCAGGGGGACACCATATCTGGGGGGACACCATCTCAGGGATGACACCATCTCAGAGGTGACACCATCTCAGAGGTGACACTATCTCAGGGGTGACACCATCTCAGGGGTGACACCATCTCAGGGGTGACACCATCTCAGGTTTGACACCATCTCAGGGGGACACCATCTCTGGGGGGACACCATCTCAGGGGTGAAACCATCTCAGGGTTGACACCATATCAGGGGGACAGGGACACCATCTCAGGAGTGACACCAACTCAAGGTTGACACCATCTCAATGGTGACGTCATCTCAGGGAGTGACACCTCGCTGGGGTGACACCATCTCAAGTGTGACACCATCTCAAGTGTGACACCATCTCAAGTGTGACACCATCTCAGGGGGGACACCATCTCTGGGTTGACACTATCTCACGGGTGAAACCATCTCAGGAAATGACACCATCTCAGGGGGGAATCCATCTCTAAGGTGACACCATCTCGAGGGTGATACCATCTCATGGGCGATACCATCTCATGGGGGACACCATCTCAGGGGGTGACACCATCAAAAGGGGGTGACACCATCTCAGCCTGTGACTCCATCACAGGGGGTGACACCATCTCAGGGGTGACACCATCTCAGGCAGTGACACAATCTCAGGGGTGACACCATCTCAGGGGACACTATCTCAGGGTGACACCATCTCAAAGGTGACACTAACTCAGGGGGGAAATCATCTCAGGGGTAAAACAATCTCAGGGGTGACATCATCTCAAGGGTGACACCATCTAAAGGGTGACACTATCTTAGGGGTCACCATCTCAAGGGTGGCACCATCTCAGGGGTGACCCCTTCGCAAGGTTGACACCATCTCAGGGGGCCACCAACTCAGCATTGACACAATCTCAAGGGAGAAACCATCTCAGGAAATGATACCATCTCAGGGGGGACACCATATCAGGGGTGACACCATCTCAGGGGTGACACCATCTCTGGGGTGACACCATCTCATGGTGGATACCATCTCATGGGGGACACAATCTCAGGGTGACACCATCTCAAGGGTGACACCATCTCAAGGGTGGCATCATCTCAGGGGTGACACCACCTTAGAGGTGACACCATCTCTTTGGTGACTACATCTCAGGGGGACACCATCTCAGGATTTACACCATCTCAAGGGTGAAACCATCTCAGGAAATGACACCATCTCAGGGGGGAATCCATCTCAAGGGTGACATTATCTCTGGGGTGACACCATCTCTGGGGTGACACCATCTCAGGGGTGACACCATCTCAAGGGTGACACCATCTCATGGGGGATACCATCTCATGGGGGACACCATCTCAGGGGTGACACCATCTCAAGAGTGACACCAACTCAAAGGGGACACCATCTCAGGGGGTGACACCATCAACAGGGGGTGTCATCATCTCAGGCTGTGACTCAATCACAGGGGGTGACACCATCTCAGGGGTGACACCATCTCAGGCTGTGACTCCATCACATGGGGTGACACCATCTCAGACAGTGACACCATCTCAGGGATGACACCATCTCAGAGGTGACACCATCTCAGAGGTGACACTATCTCAGGGGGGCACCATCTCTGGGGGGGGACACCATCTCAGGGGTGAAACCATCTCAGGGTTGACACCATATCAGGGGGACAGGGACACCATATCAGGATGGACACCAACTCAAGGTTGACACCATCTCAATAGTGACGTCATCTCTGGGAGTGACACCTCGCTGGGGTGACACCATCTCAAGTGTGACATCATCTCAAGTGTGACACCATCTCAGGAGGGACACCATCTCTGGGTTGACACTATCTCACGGGTGAAACCATCTCAGGAAATGACACCATCTCAGGGGGGAATCCATCTCTGGGGTGACACCGTCTCGAGGGTGATACCATCTCATGGGGGATACCATCTCATGGGGGACACCATCTCAGGGGTGACACCATCTCAAGGGTGACACCATCTCAAAGGGGACACCATCTCAGGGGGTGACACCATCAATAGGGGTGACACCATCTCAGCCTGTGACTCCATCACAGGGGGTGACCCCATCTCAGGGGTGACACCATCTCAGGCAGTGACACAATCTCAGGGGTGACACCATCTCAGGGGACACTATCTCAGGGTGACACCATCTCAAGGGTGACACTATCTCAGGGGGGAAATCATCTCAGGGGTAATGCAATCTCAGGGGTGACATCATCTCAAGGGTGACACCATCTAAAGGGTGACACTATCTTCGGGGACACCATCTCAAGGGTGGCACCATCTCAGGGGTGACCCCTTCGCAAGGTTGACACCTTCTCTGGGGGACACCATCTCAGCGTTGACACCATCTCAAGGGAGAAACCATCTCAGGAAATGACACCATCTCAGGGGGGACACCATATCAGGGGTGACACCATCTCAGGTGTGACACCATCTCTGGGGTGACACTATCTCATGGTGGATACCATCTCATTAGGGACACCATCTCAGGGTGACACCATCTCATGAGTGACACCATCTCAAAGGGGACACCATCTCAGGAGTGACACCATCTCAAGGGTGACACCATCTCA
>MUZC01000152.1:856603-925028 GCA_002072015.1 Radix auricularia
CATGGGGTGACACCATCTCAGACAGTGACACCATCTCAGGGATGACACCATCTCAGAGGTGACACCATCTCAGAGGTGACACTATCTCAGGGGGGCACCATCTCTGGGGGGACACCATCTCAGGGGTGAAACCATCTCAGGGTTGACACCATATCAGGGGGACAGGGACAGCATATCAGGAGTGACACCAACTCAAGGTTGACACCATCTCAATAGTGACGTCATCTCAGGGAGTGACACCTCGCTGGGGTGACACCATCTCAAGTGTGACATCATCTCAAGTGTGACACCATCTCAGGAGGGACACCATCTCTGGGTTGACACTATCTCACGGGTGAAACCATCTCAGGAAATGACACCATCTCAGGGGGGAATCCATCTCTGGGGTGACACCGTCTCGAGGGTGATACCATCTCATGGATGATACCATCTCATGGGGGACACCATCTCAGGGGTGACACCATCTCAAGGGTGACACCATCTCAAAGGGGACACCATCACAGGGGGTGACACCATCAATAGGGGGTGACACCATCTCAGCCTGTGACTCCATCACAGGGGGTGACACCATCTCAGGGGTGACACCATCTCAGGCAGTGACACAATCTCAGGGGTGACACCATCTCAGGGGACACTATCTCAGGGTGACACCATCTCAAGGGTGACACTATCTCAGGGGGGAAATCATCTCAGGGGTAATGCAATCTCAGGGGTGACATCATCTCAAGGGTGACACCATCTAAAGGGTGACACTATCTTCGGGGACACCATCTCAAGGGTGGCACCATCTCAGGGGTGACCCCTTCGCAAGGTTGACACCTTCTCTGGGGGACACCATCTCAGCGTTGACACCATCTCAACGGAGAAACCATCTCAGGAAATGACATCATCTCAGGGGGGACACCATATAAGGGGTGACACCATCTCAGGTGTGACACCATCTCTGGGGTGACACCATCTCATGGTGGATACCATCTCATTGGGGACACCATCTCAGGGTGACACCATCTCATGAGTGACACCATCTCAAAGGGGACACCATCTCAGGAGTGACACCATCTCAAGGGTGACACCATCTCAGGGGGACACCATCTCATGAGTGACACCATCTCAAAGGGGACACCATCTCAGGAGTGACACCATCTCAGGGGTGACACCATCTCAGGGGGACACCATCTTAGGGGTGACACCATCTCAAGGATGACACCATCTCAAGCTGACACCATTTCAAGGGTGGCACCATCTCAGGGGTGCACCATTTAAGGGGTGACATCAAATTGAAAACTGCATCATTACAGAGGACACATTGATTTCTCAAGCCCTATTCTATAAATAGATTACCAATCACCAAATATGTTCCACTTCTGCATTCAAGCTAAATTCGTGCTTTAAAAAAATGTTAGATATTCACTTAAAATCGTACTGTTAATCATAAGAACGGTTGCAAATTTAGCAGGGAAAAAAACGTACGAGTGACTCATTTTGAAAAATAGTTGTGCATATAAAAAGAAAAAAAGTGGAATGTTTACTTTCTACATTCTCAATCCCGTATATTTTGACAAAACAAGAAAGAAGAAACGTTGGGGGATTTGAGCTTGTACGGAAAGTTTATTAATCTCAATTTCTCCTCATTACAAGATAAAACTTTGTCTATGATGAATTATCAACAGATTGGTTTTTTTTTTATTTATAAGGAAAACGAAGGTCTCGAGAACATCTAAAGATATTACATAAAGAGTTTCATAATGTCTTTGATTAGTTAACGTTTGATGTTTTCAAATTGTTAGCCGAATGGGTGTTTTCCTATACACGAAGCCATCAATCATTCTTTCGATCTGTGCCTATGGCTTGACTTATGCGAACATTTTCAAAACTTCAGCAGATGTTATGTTCCATTGTGGGCCATCAAGATTTTTAAAAAATTTATTACTCAGTAAGTTTCGATGCTCAGTCAAAAACGGAATATTTATAAATAATGTCAAATAACAAAAGATATAATCAGTGCACTCATTTACACCAATCAGATATCACTGACAGACGGGTGGACAACGTCCGGAGAATACGTGCTTTTGCCTATGTTTAAGAACATAGAAATGTGTACAAAGTGCCTTTGCCTATGTCTAAGAACTTAGAAATGTGTACAAAGTGCCTTAGCCTATGTCTAAGAACATAGAAATGTGTACAAAGTGCCTTAGCCTATGTCTAAGAACATACAAATGTGTACAAAGTGCTTTAGCCTATGTCTAAGAACATAGAAATGTGTACAAAGTGCCTTAGTCTATGTCTAAGAACATAGAAATGTGTACAAAGTGCTTTAGCCTATGTCTAAGAACATAGAAATGTGTACAAAGTGCTTTAGCCTATGTCTAAGAACATAGAAATGTGTACAAAGTGCTTTAGACTATGTCTAAGAACATAGAAATGTGTACAAAGTGCTTTAGCCTATGTCTAAGAACATAGAAATTTGTAAAAAGTTCTTAAGCCTATGTCTAAGAACATAGAAATGTGTACAAAGTGCTTTAACCTAAGTCCAAGTACATAGAAATGTGTACAAAGTGCTCTAGCTTATGACTAAGAACACAGAAATGTGTACAAAGTGCATTAGCCTATGTCTAAGAACATAGAAATGTGTACAAAGTGCTTTCACCTATGTCTAAGAACATAGAAATGTGAACAAAGTGCTTTAGCCTATGTCTAAGAACATAGAAATGTGTACAAATTACTTTAGCCTATGTCTAAGGAAATAGAAATGTGTACAAAATGATTTAACCTATGTCGAAAGACAAAGAAATGTGTACAACGATACTAGAAATAGGGCAATAATTAATTATTTTTACATCAACCTTTTCTCGATAAGCGTGATTTGTTAAATTAATCTTGTTTTGTTAAATTGTTGTGTCTACATCTTTACTTCTGTATTGTGTTACGATAATTATGTTTTCACCTGATGTAATTGTTAATTTTTGGTTGCAACTGTTTCCTCAAATTGTCCCTGTTGTTAATGTTACTTTTGACTGTGTCTGTGTTCTTAGATTGTCCCTGTTGTAAATGTTACTTTTTTGTCTGTGTCCTCAGATTGTCCCTGTTGTTTATGTTACTTTTGGTTGTGTCTGTGTCCTCAGATTGTCCCTGTTGTTAATGTTACTTTTGCTTTTGTCTGTGTCATCAGATTGTCCCTGTTGTTAATGTTACTTTTGGCTGTATCTGTGTCTTCAGATTGTCCCTGTTGTTAATGTTACTTCGATTGTGTCTGTGTCCTCGGATTTTCCCTGTTGCTAATGTTACTTTGATTGTGTCTGTAACCTCCGATTGTCCCTGTTGCTAATATTGCTTTGACTGTGTCTGTGTTCTTAGATTGTCCCTGTTATAAATGTTACTTTTTTTTGTCTGTGTCCTCAGATTATCCCTGTTGTTAATGTTACTTTTGGTTGTCTGTGTCCTCAGATTGTCCCTGTTATTAATGTTACTTTGTTTGTGCCTGTGTCCACAGATTGCCCCTGAGGCTGCGTATTTGTACGATGCTGTGATGTTATATGCTAAGGTCATCCACGAGATTATTGAAGACGGCAATGACACACGTAATGGTAGGGCTGTCATCGACAAGATCAAGGGGATGTCTTATAAAAGTAAGCGGCATCCCTTGGGAATGGAAACGTGTTCATTCCTTGGGGAAACTTAGTAGGGTTTTATGTGAGAGCACCATTTTACGAACACACAATTCTTTTTCTTTTATATAACTGTCTTTGGACGTGCAGCAGGATAATTAGAAAATAAATAAATATTTCTATCTGTATAAAAACAACGTTTAAGTTCAACCCTGAAATCTTCTGTCAATTGTTCTCGTGTTTTAAACTGGGATAATTATTTATGAGATTATAAATAAGAATTCTATTGCTAATTCGCTAATTCATCTTAATTTTAATGCTTTTTATTTCATTTTGACTCCACTGTATGAAATAGACGGTAATACTTCGTAATACTTAGCATAGCATAAATATAAACTTGTTAACTGGGGGAAAATAAACAATACCAACAGGCGAGAGCGTAAAATAGTTTTTTTTTTAAAATCAGTGATAAATGAATGGAAGCCTTACAATAATTTCACTATGTTAAAATCGTTCATTTTGAAAAAAAAATTATCAGTATCTATTGATTGTTGTGCACAAAAACACTGGGTGCTGTGACACAGTTTTACTTTGTCAATCTGTTGATAACCTATAATCCATAATCCTCTCTCACCCAGGTGCATTTGGGTACTTGACTAAAATCAATGAGAACGGCGACGCCCAGGGCAATTTTTCCGTCATCGTTTGCAAGGCTAACGAAGCGGGTGTTTGGGCCATGAAGCCTATAGGATCTTTTCGACTGGAAACAGATCAAAGCTCTATTCCCGTAGGTCTTATAGGGACATAGAAAGTAGAAATTACTGTTAAAATACTCACACCATTTACTTCAAAGAAAAAACACTTATTGCCAGTTCAGTGGTCTAGGAAGCATAATGAATTAATTATAAACCTAAGTCTGATACTCTGATTTTTTCTTTGCCAATAAAATGCATTTCAATAGATGAACGGTAGTTTTATCATTAAATTGTTATTAAATTTGTTTCAGTTTGACGATATTTTTTTTTTAATTTAAAATATGTCTCCTAAAAAGAAGAACATTATAGGCTTAAGTTCTTCGGCGTTAACCTGCGTAAATATCTTTTTAAAAGAGTTGCCCATTTCTATAATAAAATATTTTTATCCAGTCGCAAAATTCTCTTTTTTAACAAACTTTCATCAAACGTCAGACGTTTCACTTCGAGGAAGGGGAGAGTATCCGATGGATAAACGGAGCCCCACCCTTAGATGAACCCGTATGTGGATTTCGCCGAGAAAAATGCATCCCACCCAAAAGTAAGTGTTAACAAGAAACACCCAGTAACGGTAACTCGACATGGAGAGCCTTAAAGACGTTAATCTTATGCCATGCATAAATAAGATTATAAAAGGCTGTCTAAGAATGGTGGCAATCGCCTGTGCAACGATAAAAAATGTGTCTTAAGAATCGCAAAAAGTATTTTTACTTTGGTATCTATGACTAAAAGTGGTATAAAATATATTATGTATTTCAATATGAGCTAAACAAAATAATGAACTGTTTGTAATTGTTATATATATGTATATATATAATTGTTATATATGCAGTTATCAGATGAATTCATCGCTTGATATCAATGGTTTTTAAATAATTTCAATGAATTTTTTTCCGTTCTCTGTCTTGAAATTTTCAGCTTACACGTATGAGATCGCAGGTGGTGTAGCTGGTGGAGTCATTTTTGTGATCATTGTGGGTGCCTACATTTTCTACAGGTTAGTGCTTACATATTGTACTTGTGAATACATAAATAATATTCCATGTCTCGGGGTTTTACTGTTGATTGCTGATATATAATCTACAGTTAAGTTCTTACATACTATACAGGTAAGTGCTAACATAGTCTACAGCTTGCCATTTTGTTTTGGCTCGTGAGCATTCAAACCGTATAACTTGAACACGTTCCTGTATGTCAGTCATCGTAGTCATCGTTTCATATAATTAACAAAGAAATCAATAAATGAAAATGAAGCACAATTCATTTCAAAACATGTATTTTCCATACATGTTTTCTAAATACATGTTTCCAACATATTTGTTTTCTTTATATATGTTTTCTACATACACGTTTTCTGCATACAAATAAATAAATGTACTACTCTAACTAACCAGAACATCCAGACACAAAGATGTCTACCAGACAAACCCATAACTCCCCGAACTCATTTAAATGATAAAAAAAGCTCTCCAATACAAGATGGTATTTGGTCGACTATACTCCCATTCTTTAACCTCCAATTTCTCCTGTGGCCACTCATTGCAATAATGACCATCGATTTCTCGGCCCTCCCAGGCCACTTTATTGCCTCTTGTATCCAATCAGCACCCATCGGCCGGTGGCTTCCTTTAATTAACACCAACGATAACCTACTTCACTGGACCAGTAGGGGTCAAGTAGTCAGGCGAGGAGCAGGTGTCAGCTCTGTCGTTAAAATACGAACGGACCAGACTAGCCAAAAAATAAGGGTTTATTTTATTTTAGACAGACTAATTATTTTGTTATTTACAAGCAGGTTCAAAAAAATGTTTCACCGTCAAAGGAAACAGTTTCAGAGCCGTTTAGAAATCAAGCGAGATGTTTCAAACTGTTTAGTTGTTCTATCGACCAGCGTAGTTAAGTTCAGTAACGATTACCTATTTTTATGGACTGCCAGGCCCTGTCCCAGTCAATGAGGTCAATTATATGAGAAATGTTTCCAATGTTTATGTCAGGGAATGTCTGAATGTAGATTTTGTTTTTAAATAATTATATGTAAACAATGACAAAGATTGTTTTAGTTAATTTTTTTATGTAACACGTGTATTTTCTTGCAGTTAGTCAATGATTACCGCCTCTGTTAGCATTTGGGTGTTGTCTTTTATGAAAAATGTTAGTCTGTTGTCATTATTTTTGGATCTTTTTCAATTTTATTAATAATTATTCAAAAGTAAAATATTGAATCCTTATTCTGCTGAAGCCGTAAATTTGTAATAGGCCTACTTTGTATTGAAATAAACAAGTTTGTTTAAAGAAAATAACGTAATTTAAGCTTTGTTAACCTATGATGTATTATTTGTAACGTTTTTACAAATATCTTCATCAGTACGTCAAAGACATTTAATTTAATGAAATACAAAAAAAAAGTATTGTTGTCTCTCAATGAAAAGGTTTTCACAAACCCATTTGTTATTGTTGATGTTCTGAACTTGTTCCCAGTAACTGGCGCTATGAACAGGAATTGGCAGGACTGTTGTGGAAGATTGACATGTACAAAGACATTGTTTTAACAACAAACACATACTACAACACCAGCAACAACCAAACCAATAAGGTATACATTTTAAAGCTACTTGTATTTAAGAGTAAAAATTAGTTCTTATTTGAATTTCAAATGTTTTGTTATAAGTTACCATTTATAAACTCGTCAAAATTACGAGTGTTTTAGCTTCACTCTATACAAGGTTATTATGTTGTAATAATAGATTTCTTTACTTTATGAAAAATTTCAATAATTGAAATGTCATAGATTAGTCATTGAGACTTACATGAAACTAAGCGGGAGACTACATGCCGTCTTAACTTTAACTGGTGAAAGTCACAAAAATTGTCTAATTTCAACATTAATGAAAGTCAACGCACTATTACATAATTATAACATGTTTTTCCATGAGATTACACATAAAACATGTAAAAAGAAATGATACTGCGTATATTAATCTTCGTGGCGCAAACAGCCCGATATAAAATGTCAGCTTTTTCAAGCACCAAGATGTCATGTTTGTGTTTTCAATGAATAGACTCCATAACAGTCCACCATGTTTATCTTTTTTTAACAAACAAAAATTTAATTCGGAGTTAAGCAGTGAATCTCTTCACGGGGTTCTCATCATTTCTATTTCTAGTAACAGCACTTAACCCTTAAGTGCTTTTAATTTTTTTAAAAATTTGTCTATATTTAACCTCTTAGTATTCATTGAGCAAATCGACCAGCCAGTCGTCCTTGATATCGTTCACTGATATTGACATGCGCCAATTGTTCACCCACGTCGGGATATACAAGGGTACCTTTGTGGCCGTCAGGAAAGTCAACAAGCCCCACATTGAGCTGACCAGGAGCGTGAAGAAAGAACTTAAGACGGTAAATTGCCATTAAGCAAAGCAACTGTGTCACCGAGTTTATGCCGGCAATAAACTTTTAGGTCTGGTGTGATTATGGGTACAGTTTTAGGCACCATTCTTCATTGCCAATATCAACTTTATCTATGTGTTCACATTTTTTTAAAAGAGTTAACAGTGACACAATAAATAGGTTTAATGAACATTCCCATGCCCAATAAATGGTTTTTAATAAATTCAATCCATTAAAATAAATTAAATGAAGAACTTTGTCAAGAGGCTAATACAATATAATAAACTTTTTAAAAGTATAATTTAAAATAACGAGGATTGAAAATATTAAAAATGTTTCCATCTTCAGCAGCAGTAAAAAATGTGAAATTAATTAAAATATTTTTTGAATTAATATTATGATCTTTAAATTTGTGCATACCTCTTAGACTTCTGGAGTAATACAAGTAAATGTTATTTTAGCATTGCCTTGCATTAAAAAAACCCAACTAAACACCATTTCAATGCAGGTGCGAGAACTGCGCCATGACAACATCAACCCGTTCATTGGAGCATGTGTGGAGCCACCTCACATTTACATCGTCACAAATTACTGTAGCAAAGGAAGTTTGCAGGTCAGGTGATATAATGACGTACGGCATCATAACACTGTAACCCTTGGAAAAATAGTTGTTTGAAAACTATAACAAACATAAAATGTTATACAAGATTGAGAAGAGTATGGTTTAAAGTGAGCAAATGAGATAAAAGAAAAAAATGTAGCTTCTTGTTATCCTTAAATTAATACTTGATTGTTCCATTGAACAATTGTTTTTAATTTATCTGAACAGGACATATTAGAGAATGAAGACATTCAACTGGACTCCATGTTCATAGCATCTCTTGTGTTTGACATCATAAAGGTTAGTATTGGATCTGTAGCGATAACATTTCCTGTTTTTCTCAAAAGTTGTTGTCCTGACCATGATACCGCTTAAAGGGATTATGTCACTTTTATCCTTTCCTTATTTGGGTAAACTTCCCAGCACTAAAATCTATAACAGAAAATAAAGTACTATATTTTAATGGCTCCCCTCCCCCCCCACGCATTCTTATCTTGATAGAATGGGGACGGATCAATAATTTTGTCGCCTTCAACCAACATTTACCGATATTGGAATAAAAATTTAAAGACTATACAAAAAGACGATCAACTTTTTGGTTTTGATATAACTCTTTTTGGCTTTATACAGACACGCTTTAACAAGTGTAATATGAACATTAAACTAAAATACTACATTGACCTATACTAGATTACGCATATTCTGTATGGGACTTACTTACCCACACAAACACACACACACACACAAACACACACAAACGCACACACACACACACAAACACACACACACGCACACACACACACAAACACACACACACAAGCACGCACACACAAACACACAAAACAACAACATAGAACCACAGACAAAACTGGAAAAAAAGAGTGAAGAGTGATGATTACATAATAATAATAATAATCCAAATTGACAATGGAAATACCTTTAACTAAATCCTAAATACCTCAACACTAGAGACCAAAGAGAAAATTAGTAATAATAAACATATTAATGCTAGTCATTTAGTTCTCATCTTAAAGTACAACATGACAGTAATCTAGAGCAACCCTCAGACGGGGGGGGGGGGATACAATCAGAAGTCTTGTTCCATATGCAAACCCTAGTTTGTGTCGGGAATTCGGTATTTTCGGTATTCGGAATTCGGTTGTGGTATCAGTCGACCTGGAAAAGCAGCATAGTATCAACTTTTTAATACTCTAATCAAAATGCAATGACCATGGAGAGACGCAAGACGCAATTAGTTGTTTTTTGTTTTTTTTAATATATATATATTTTTTTTTACAGAAGTTGGCATTTGCAATATAGGATAATACTACACACAAAGATTTGGTATTACATTTCACATGCTACAATATGATTTATATTAATCTCTATTCATTCTTGATGGTCCGTGAAGGTGTTCGGCCAAAGGTTCCATTAAAACCCTTGAGTTTGTTTCCAGTGTGTAAGACATTTGAGTTTTTAATTTCAAATTTTTCAACCCCAAAATTCAAAGCTCTAAAGGCCAACTTCAGTTTATATGTGCTGACATGACCATTGGCTATTTCGAATTTTTTGAAGCGTCTTCACAAAGCGTCACTCTTTAGTTGTTGTAGAACCGCTATAATTTCGTAAATTACAACGTTGAGACACATTGAATCCACAGCAGATCAACAATTTCAAAAAAGAGCTGCCAGATTCATTACTTGAGAATATTCAAAACTGACAAGAGTAACACCATTAGTTAAATCATTAAACCTTGAAACACTGGAGGATAGAAGAACCAAGAGTAAATTAATTATTATACATAAAGAGATTAATTCTAATTTAGAAACATGGCAAAGAGAAAACTTAATACAACCCACAGAATAGACATAAGGATAACAACACATTTCTTATCCCATATGCAAGAACAAACACAAGTTTTCTTTCTTCCTGTCCGGAATTCGGGCGTGGCATGGGTTGCCTGAGGGAACCAGGAAAGCCAACAGTTTATCATCATTTAGAACTCTAATAAGAGTGCAGGACTAGACACAAACCAAAGATTAACGTTGGACGCAATAATCTTGTAATAGAAGCGTCTGTAACAGATAAGATAAGATTAGAAAAGATAAGCCGTTCTTTCTGTTGTTCCTAGTTTTATAATCATTTAAAGCTCAAACATCATTTTCCAGTCAACTGTGTATATATTTATCCTTACCGATAAAATTAACCATAAATATTGAGCCCCTCCTTCAAGCATTCTTTCTAATGCTTAAAGGTCAAAATGCTTTTAGGAACGGAGAAAATCGTTACAATAATCTTTGCGCCACTCAACATTGGAGCCACACATGACAAAGCCAATAGATGAACTCTCAGCTCAAAAAGACCTTCATCAAAACAGGGGTAATCACTCTGTCACTATAAATTAACCATCATAAAAACCATTATTGGCATCCTATCAAAATGTGAGTTGAAATCTGGAAGCCTGATATCTTAACTCTACTTGGATGGTTTGAGACGTCCTAATGTATCCCTCCACCACCGAGGGAGATGTTATTCTCTTCTGTTTTAACTGACACCTCTTCATGTCTAATACAGCCAGGTCTGTAATATACTTCGACAATTATTTTAACAGTTACCTATTACAACAATATCTTTCAGAGAGTCTTTTATTATTAATAGTGTACACCATGTATGCGGCAGTCCATAAAGTACGTCACGCTCATAAAAAAGGGGGGGGGGTCTAAGAAAGCGTGACAGTTTGTAACAGGGGGGAGGGGGGTCCGCCATGTGTGATGTCACAAATTTATTTTTTTAAATTATTTATCATTATTATTATTTATCTTTGTAATATATTTAGTAGAATTAAAAAAGCTTTAAAAAAAAAATTTCTGAAATATTTGACTTAATTTTATCACAAAATAGCCTGACATGCGTATTTTCTGAGTGTGTTGTTCATTAATATGATTTGGAGGAAACAGGACTTATTTCGAAGGATCAGAAATGGTTTGACAATCATGTTCGCACCAGCCAATATTTCACTCAAATTGTGAAATATCATGAGATAAAATGTTGCGACTAAGTACGTAGCTCATATTTCAAAGTTTTACCTTCGAGATTCTTTCCTCCTCTAATCACAATTAACCAAACAACTGATGGACTTAGAGCTTCAGGAAGAACAGATGCAGGCTCTTAAAAGTTTCCTTTGTTGTTTGTGGCACAAACTCTCAAATTTGATGACTTTATGCCGAGATCAACGGGAGTTTTCAAAGTACAACCATATGCTCTTTAGTGTCCATCTTACAGACCAGCTTACATGATCGAACTTGCAAAGTATGTCACATATATTTTACCTCAAAAACAATATTGAAGAAACATGCAGGACAACACAGAGCTATGGATAAGTAGAATGTGCACACCTAAAATGTTCAAGAATCAACTCAGTTAAAACGCATTCGTCCTTTGACAATCGCAGCTAGAAGACAAAGAGAACCCATGGCACCCATTGCCAGAAAGGAAGATGCACATACAGAGGCCGTTGAGGACGAGTTGATCTGTCTGCAATTATCCTTCCAGGAAACGAATTTAGCGAACGAGCAATGCCAGTCGTAACTATGATTGAGCACTTCACTTCACCATGGTTTGATGATGGACAGTAAATGTTTTTCAATTAATAATAATAATTCAAAGGACCATAATAAAATATTCAATATAGCACAAGAGTAGGTCACATGTCTTGTCAATCTAGACCTTTTGTAGTCAAATTGTTTTGTTTCCTTTTATTATTTAATCACTATGATGATAAAACGTGGTTGATAAACGGGGTTGATAAATGGGGTTGATAAACGTGGTTGATAAATGGGGTTGATAAATGGGGTTGATAAACGTGGTTGATAAACGTGGTTGATAAACGGGGTTGATAAACGTGGTTGATAAATGGGGTTTCAAAGACATGGACATTTTTTTTTTGCTTCGCAAAGCACAATTAAAGAAATACTTAAATATATATTTATACATGCACATGTTAATGGGATATTTATCGCCACTAGCTTCCATCAACGAAATTTATGCGAAACAAAAACACTCCCCTATTCTCCCAATGACAGCCGTTCACCATAAAACCTTTGTTCCCTGTCGAAATGTAGAAGTTGCGTGTGCGCATATTGCGCAGGCCTTTGGTTACGACATCAATGCACGTGATTTCTAAAAGCACACTTCCCTGTTATTGCCATTTTCGTCCTGTTTTTTTTTATTCCAATTAATAACGCATCCCTTTGCTACTTGTTGCTTTGCAATTTTGTTTTGATTCCTTGGAGACAAATGTCCTTGCTATACGTGAGCCATAGTTAACAATATCAGCTTTAGCCGCCCTAATTTGATTGAGATATTTTATATAAAAAATGATATATAACGTTTACAAGCCATATTTTAAGATTAATTAACGAAGTTCTTTCTTTCAAATTTTTTTTTCCTTGAAAAGGCTAAGTTAAAGATATTGCTTTATTTTCCCTACCGACATTTTTCTTTCCCATCAGCCAACGACCAATTTAGATCTTAAATAAATTAATCACTGTATTATGAAAAATTATGTTATATTACATTAAGACATCTTTTGGGGCTTAGCTTTAGTAAGATGATAGAGAAGTTGCGGCATTCAGTTAACAAAGACATGGTGGATCAAATTATGGCATTTGTCTCCCCTTTTTTATCATTAAAAAAAGTATAAGAAAGAGAAAAAGAGAGAGAGAATCGGGGAGAGAAAGAGGCAGTCAGAGAAAGAGAGAAAGTGACATAGAGAGAAGAGGGAATGATTTATCAATAATATAATCTTTGTAGAAGATTTAATAAAATGCAGTCGATGTTATGTTTTATGTTTTAGAACAAGCAATTTTTGTTGTTGAAGCTACAAGGTTACCGTTTACTAAAATTGTTATTTTCTTGTTGATTTAAAAAAAAAAAATGTTTTTTCTTTCAATAAAGACACTTTCGCTGTTTTACGTCATTTACTGCGTTATATTTATTCAAATAATTTTAGCCCAAAAAATAGTCTTTTACTATTATTTTTTTTTATTCCTTGTTATGTTGGATCACCGAAAGTATAAACAATATTCACTATTTATTTTTCTTCATTTTTGTTTCATGTTCTTTTCATGGACGAGTTTTGTCTGGGTTTGTTAAACATTTTGTTACATTTAAACTAAGTAAAATGTGTTTACATTAACGTAAGGCAAACCAGTTTGGCAGCCAATTGATATTATAGTCCCCTTGCTTGAAGCTGATGTATAGCCTATTACACAGTGATGACATAAGCCATCGTTTACTTGGCTCAAACCTGATGGTGTGATCACCGGACTTAATAAACGACAGACAACAGGCAAATCAGATATGCTAACAGATCAATGCAGAGCTTGATATTTTAAAAAAAACCTTTTGATAAAGGAAAGGTGAATATACTTTTTTATAAACGTTCGCAGTTTAGAAGTCAGTATATTTGTCCCTAATCATTTATCGTACAACCATGAGACCCATCTAACTTACGATCTCACTTCATTCACTTATCACCCTCTTTCTTATCCCTTCCATTTCTCTCCCCCCCCCCCAACCCCCTTTCTCTCTCTCCCTTTTTTCAAAAATAAGCATATATGTGTCTTATTTGGAGAGCAATTACTAGCAAAAACTATTTACACGTATTTCTGAAGTGCTATAATATATCAGTTCGTATCTAACGTCAATGTACCTATTACAAATTTCAATAACCCTAAGACATCGGATTTATAGTTTATTTTTTCTAGAGCCAAATGGGAACATTGTGCAAACAAGTTAAAATTTGAATATTTACTCAATCAATTAAAGCAAGTTTTCTTTATAATAATTTATATAAATTTACATTTAATGATGCTCTAAATCACTAATTGGGTAAAAAGCGTAAATTTATTTAGAATCTATTTAATCCGACAACAATTAGTAATTCGGTTGGCTTGTAAACCGTCCTATACGCGTCAAAAAATTCATACGGCACACGCATTGCAATTAGAAGCCAGAAAGTTAGTTTGGATAATCATATTATCTCGAACCTTTTGTCTAATTAATAAATAATAAAATTCAAAAAAACATTTCAAATATTACTTTAAAAGCTTCCTATTTTTGTCTAGTAATGGCATATATATTAACATCACTTTATAATACCTAATAACTTATAATAAATTTGTGATATTGAATTTGCACATTAAGTACAAGGACTCAACATTTTTTTTTTTTTTGGTTAAAAATAAGATCCATCTTAAAGTCCTATACTGTCTGAAGTTTCTTTCGCAGTATTCTTCTCACGAAGTAACCAACTCTTTCATATCGAATTACTCCCCTTTAGCGGAAGTCTTTCTATTGTTCTATTAAGTTCCGCTAAGCTTCCTTGCCCTCAACCGCTAGTCCAGAACCTGGCCTGCCTTCCATCCCCAACTCTCGTCAGACGGCGGTTCACATAACGGGACGAGTCAGATATCAAGGCTCACCGGGCCGGCACAATCAGATTGGGCCCTTGTCTGAGAGACCCAATGTTGTGATCGATACCCTACTTGCCACAGAGATCAAACCTACATTGTTGATACGTCGGATCGATGTTTGCTCAAGACGTCACTGTGCGGCTACTTCCACTTCCGGTCCAGATGACGTCTTCTCGTGACCTCAGCAATTATTGTGTTTCCTTTTTAATGATGATGATAATCAAAAAAATAATGCCTCCCTATATTTTGGGGGGCTTTATTGCACTAGGAATGGATTTTTTTTTAATATAAAATATTATTTTAATTTTAAAAATAGTAATAATTTTTAAAAATTTATTAAATTCCTATAGAACTATACAGCAATATTTGTTAAAAAAAAAAAAAGATTTTTAATATCAAAGTAAAAATTTGTTTCGATTTTTTACTGTGAATAGTATATTACTAGTGTAATTTTCATGTTCATTTATGTTATTGCATGGTCTTGTCTAGCGTTTAGAAAAAAATATTCTTTTATTAAGACTTATTTTTCAAATGAACAAATAACATTTTAAAAAATGAAAAATTATATTACAAAATGTTTGCTCAAAACTTTTTTTGGTGATCATAGTTTGATCGCTAGTTTTGATGACCTTTGTTTCTTGACCCTTGTTTGATCATCCATGTTTTATGACAAGCCATTCATGATACGTTCGACTTTTGTTAACATCAGCACAAAATAATCTATTATATTGATTAATCTTGAATCATACATGACACTGTACAGATAAAAACGTGATTACATTTCGCTACACACAAAATGCAGGGTTGTGCATACTTTCCCATTCAAAACAAAGAAATAAAAAGCGGTTCCGTTTTTTAACTGGTTCTCGGTTCTCTTCTCGTGGCGATGTTTCTTCTTGTTTATTGTGTCTCGGTTTCGGCCCGCCATTTTAATTTGTTTTGGAGACGGGAGTAATCATTGTGTCAGTTGTCAACTGATTTTTTTCTAAAACTTGCCCCTCGCCCAGCTTATTAGGTTTTGTTTGCGTAAGACTCCGTTTATGTTTTCTCTTGTTCTTTCATAGAATTGGTCTCTTTAAAAAAAATTATTGAAACTTAGATCGTATTTTTACACGTAAATAAAGACGAAATAGAAAACGCACTTATTTTTCCAACGTAAAATGTTTTTAATATGCCCCTTGCACTTGGAATTTACAACAGAAAATAAGATGAGTTTTAAAGAAACAAAACATTTTAATTATTTTTTATTACATTTTTCTTATACCGAAATGAAAAAATTGCATTCATTGTACATTTTTAATTTTTTTAAAAAGTTAATCCCTTTACATGTATATGGATCTATTAAAGAAATATAAATCAACTTCAGTTACTTTCAAAAAAAAATATATATCGATAACATTATTATTTTAAAGATTAATTATGATTAAATTAACTACAAATGTATGAAAATGCTAAAAATGTTGTCTCTTTGCTTTTTAACCTGGAAACGTAGGCTACAATAAATAATATAAAAGGCCAGGTCACTCACTCACTCACTCACTGGATGTGGAACGCTGAGGAACGATGTACGACAGTCTACAGCAGTTGAAAAATCGTGTGTTGATTAGCGCTGTAAAAATATTTAAAATGACGTCATTGTTTGGTGTGCATCGGTGCGCAAAATACAACCCCTATTATTAAATACTTTGCGTACATTTCAGAAAGTTTAATATTTCGTATTTATCAAAAAAGGACAAGTTAGTTGGGCTTTTGAAAAAGGTTGGCGCCTTAGGCGCCTTAACAAAGGCGGGCGCCGCAGGCGCCCGGCACAATCTAGTATATAATAAAAATCTTTTTTACGTCATTCTTTGAATAAGCAATATAAATTTGTACATTGACATTTTTGCATTTCGCCAAAAAAGTGCGGAAAGCAAAAGACTTTGGCTAGTAATGACTAGTGAATGATTTTATCATTGTGTTTTGTTGTCAATTCAACATAAAAATTGTTGTTGATATGCTTAACCACTTTTGCGCTGAGAGATTCTACGGCACTGTACTGAAGCTCTAAATGGCATCACGGCACTGTACTGAAGGTTTAAATGGCATCACGGCACTGTAATGAAGGTCTAAATGACATCACAGCACTGTAATGAAGGTCTAAATGACATCACAGCACTGTACTGAAGGTTTAAATGGTGCCATGGCACTGTAATGAAGGTCTAAATGGTGCCATGACACTGTAATGAAGGTCTAAATGGTGCCATGGCATTGTACTGAAGGTCTAAATGACATCACGGCACTGTACTGAAGGTCTAAATGGTGCCATGGCACTGTAATGAAGGTCTAAATGGTGCCATGGCACTGTACTGAAGGTCTAAATGGCATCACGACACTGTACTGAAGGTCTAAATGGTGCCATGGCACTGTACTGAAGGTCTAAATGGCATCATGGCACTGTACTGAAGGTCTAAATGGTGCCATGGCACTGTACTGGAGGTATAAATGGCATCACGGCACTGTACTGAAGGTCTAAATGGTGCCATGGCACAGACGATCAAGAATTCAGGGGTCTAAAACTCAATTAGCCTGGGGGCCACTTTAGTCAGATTCTGAGTGATGCTGGGCCGCATCGTGTTAATATCAACAAAAAAAAAAGTAAAATACAACTGTTCAGTCTCTGCCGTCTTCATTCATCATTATTTATTAAAGGTTCAAGCAATGGCTTAACTGGCAGCACGTTTGCTGCCTTTGCTACTACTCATTGCTGGAAGAGACTTGGTTGCGTTTCCCCTTACAAATCTGAAGCAAATTTGGCCTGAGGGACGAAGCAATCGAGACCCTCTGTATAGCTTGAAGATGATCATCAGTGAGTTTCGACCTGCACTTGGATTTATTGAAGTTCATTGTGGAGAACAGCTTTTCACACATGTATATGCTTTCAAAAAGGCACAAACACCGGCTGAACAATCGGAAAGTTCAGGGAAGGTTGGGGACAATACTCTCAAAAATAGACCAAGCTTGTCTGCTTTTCCATTCACCTCCCTGAACTTAGCTTTCATATGAGAGTTGCACTACAAGTCGATGAGTTCCATCTGCAACACAGGAAAGGCATCTTGGACATCGAAAGAGAAAGGGTCAGCAAACATTTTAAAAGTGGATTTGTGATTCTTAAATTCGTCAAATCGGTGATCAAATTCTTCCTCTAGCTTTTCAATGGTATCAACATATTCCTCATCATTGAATGGCATATTCACATCCACGAGAGCCTTGCATGCTGGGAAATGCAGAGGTTTTTGAGAGAGAGAGAGAGAGAGAGAGAGAGAGAGAGAGAGAGAGAGAGAGAGAGCTATAAGCTTTCCATAAAATAAGTTTTGTGGAAAATGATCTCACATTTTCATAGGCAGCAATGAAAAGATGCTCCTGTCCTTGTACTTTCTTGTTTAATACATTCAGCTCCTGTGTGATGTCAACAAGAAAAGCAAAGTCCATGAGCCATTCGGGACCACTTAGTACAGAAACAGCCATCCCATCGTTTTCCATGAAAGCTTTCACTTCTGTTCTCAAATAAAAAAAACCTCTTCAAGCAGGTTCCCTTGCTGAGCCAAAGCATCTCAGTAAAGTTGAACACATCCTTATAATCAGACTCTATTTCCTCCAAAAAAGCCCGAAAGTGCCTGTGGTTTAAACAAATTTGATGAAAACAATATAATCAATAAAACTGTATTGTCTACAAAAAAGGGTCATGGAAGGCCAAAGGAGAAATTCCAATTACAGATTTAAAATATCTTATTTTAATTTTAATTTTTTTCTTTGTTATTGCCACGGCGGGCCACACTTGCACTGAACCTTGATATCAAGTGGGGGTCACAAAATATCATCCAGCGGGCCGCAATTGGCCCGCGGGCCGCATATTTGATACCCCTGATCAAGATGAATCCATCAAACATGCACTTCAGGGTGGAAATGATGAATCCATTAAAGTTGACTTCCTTTAATGAGAATCATGATTTATCTTTCTAACACGGCTCCGTGATTTTGACAAAAATAATTGTATAAAACATGACATAATGATATTAATACTCATTGTTGATATACTAAATTTGGCTACATGCTATTGGAACCAGTGATTGAAATTTTAAGCATGACGTCATGATATTGACAACAATCATTAACAATCATTTTTGGCACCATTACTCTGGTAATCATGATTGATCAATGAAACCTGAAATCTCCCTATTTATAATAATGATTGAAACACCAAATATAAAATCGTGGCATTGAATCTGAAATCACAGCGGATGTCCACAACACAACACTACACCTTTGTTTTTTCACAACTCTTCCTTTATTCAACACAACATGACGCAATCAAGTTTATAGCATGATGTTAAGTAAACCAACGACTTTCACAATCTCTGTTATGAGCACCGGGAGCCAACATTGCCCGGTCCGCGGTAATGGCTTTGACCCCATCGTGATAATGTTAGCTCATTTAGCGACTCTAGCTCCTGGCCAGCGGAAGAGCGCTGTGTATTCTTGAACAGGGAAAAATTGATAGGTCTACTTCTGTATCATATTTCCCCGGAAGGTGGCCACTAATTGGACGCTGTAAAGCAACGTTTCACGATGTCCACATGTCGGTCAGGAAGACGTCAAAGAGAAGTTAGGTTCTGGTTTTGACAAGGGCTGTAAGGGGTCATTGTGGTCCAAGTAAATATCCTGATGTGACGGAATATTATTAGTGTGTGTGTTTTAATCTAATTTTTTTAAAATATTTTTTTGATGATGATTTCTCTTGAATTTATTTGGATTTCGCAAGATATGATACAAAATTTTGAAATTCCAATTTATATAGGTGACCCAGAGAGTATTATAAAGGTGAAACTTTCCTGAGCAAAATGTCCAGTGATCGTGTTTACAGGTTTTATTTTATTTGTGAACCATATTTGATTGCTCTGCTATATTTACTCTCAGTTATATTATTGTCTAATCTCTTATTTATCATACTGGTATTATTGGCGCTCCTTTTATCGGTCTGGTTCAATAGTTTAATTAAAAGTGCCAAAATCTTGACAACCATCGAACAAATGACAGCTTTGTCTAAAAGGCCTCAACGAAATCGGTCACCATCAGCTATGGCGCGTATTTTTTATTTTTCCCTTTTAAATCTTACCCACATTTAAAGAAAACATATGTTATTGCTAGCTATATAATGTCCCCTGATGAATTTTATGTGATTGTTTTACCTTTAACATATCAATATATTTTTATTTTGTGCGATTAAATATAAAAGATCTGGAAATATTAGTGATTGAATTTATATAACGGAGAAGTTCTGATATCAACGAAAAGATAACTTTACACGATGCCTGCTTGATGAGACTCAATTGCGATCAATTTACAGGGTCCTAGGAGTTAACTCGACCTGACAGAGAATGCTAATTGATTAGAGATTTAACTTCAGACGTGAAATATGATTCGTGAATTTATTTAGTCATGCTTTACACAGAGAAGAAATCGATGCATATTAGTAAATGGATTTTAGTAAAATTTGCGAAAGCTGAAAACATGCCTTCTTTTATTTTTAAAAAGAAAATTATTTTACAGAAAGAGTGCACAGAATGTTTTAAATTATTTTGTAATATTTTATATTGTAACACTTGTCTAATTAAAATTGAGTTGTTTCTTTTATTTTACTAGACCAAATTTTTATGTTCTTTGCCCGTTTTTGAATGTTAAATTTAATATGGATGTTATCAACAATCTGTTAGTGGTCACAGCGCACATTTTCTACAACGCTCCAGTAAACCAAAATATACGATGTTAATTTACTAGTGGTCTGCCCACCCTTCCAGCATCTGACACAAGAACCATGATACTAGATAGCTCACTTCACCACCACCACCCCCACACCATCCATCCGTTCTACGCGGCACTCTGCAGGATCGGTGAACCATTGTAAAGTTAACGATTGGCCTCGGTTCATCAAACGATAGAGACATAAAACAGATGGGAATAAAAGAAGCGATTCTTTTTTTTTTTTTTTAAATAAAGTCTAAACAAGCCGACATGGCCGCTTGAACCCTTTAAGATCTGGATATTTATTTTAAGTTTGTTTCCTGGAATAATATAATTTGAATTATCCTTAGTGTTATATCAAGGCGATTGATATTTTAAAAAAAAACATATCATTAAACGCATTTGCTCTCAGCATGTGTTTGTCTGTGGGAATGAAAATAAAAAAGTCAATATGAATTGATGCAAAAAAAAATTCTTGTCATTTCTCTATAGTGATTTACGTTTCAATCATATTACAACGCTCGTCTTCGATCAGGCTCCAAGGAATTGAGCCCTTTCTAAGCATGTCAGGTCTTCAACTTGTTTACATAGGTTTTTCTAAAGGTTTTCCCTTCAGACGTTAACTGAAGTAGATATATTTCTTGGAAAGACAAATGAAATGAAAGCATATTTTACAATAAATACAAAGAATTTTTATTTCTTACCTTATCTTTTGAAGACGCTCCTATACAGACATTTTTTTGCGTCTTAGGCTTATCCAGGATATACCGGTAGCGTCATGTACTCACTAGAATTTTTAAAATGGTGATAGTGTTTTGGGTGGTTTTTCTCGTTTTATTTTAAAAAAAAATTGTATGTGTTTCTTCTTGCATACGGAATCAGAAATATGGTTTTATCACTGTCAATCTGAGTATTTCACCTGATTACGTTTTATTTCCAAGATAGTGTTAATTGCCTTATGTATTAGAATATATCTATAAGGACTTTGGTTTTTATTAAAACTCGCCTGAATATTTGTGACGCGATAACAAAAGCTTCTTAAAATTTTACAAAGACACATAACTCTGGTTTCACTTTACTTATAAAGTTTAAAACAGGGACAAGCAAATGCTTTTATTTAACATAAAAATGTATAGACTAGTGGTATACCTAATAAAGATGCCTTTATTTTGTGTAATTGAAGCAACAAAATGAAGCTATATTTAGAGGTGTAAAGTAAAACTTAACAAAACTAACATGCATTCTTTTTTAACATCAAATGGTACACGGAAATCTACATCTTAATACCAAGCGCTAACTAAAGAAGTATAACAGACGTGTATCAAAAACAAAGAAGCACTTATAGAATCAGGTGCTCACATTAGCATCAACATACTTTGGGGCACAGCGGTTGGAACAAGTTTTTTTTCCTCTGACCCCCCTCCATGCCAAACAAACAAACAAACAACTAAACATTTCTACCATGCAGTTCACAGAAAAAATAGCATCTCTTTATACAAAGATTTTTTTCAATTGGCTTTAGTTGGGTGGGGGTGGGGGAGTTCTCATCCACTCAACACCCCCTTCCTACGCCGCTGGCATCCTTGATGATCCTCATTAATCAAGCAAAATCTCTAGTTACTCCAATGGTAATCGGATTAATCAAAATCATTGTTATTTTTAACATAGCGTTATGCACTCCGACAACTATGATAATAAGGTAAACACCGATCTTAATGGATATTTATTGAACCTGCTCTTTCCGCAGATGACAAATGTTAACATGAAAGGACTTGTATTGATTTGTGCCTGCGTCAATGCTTGTGGGCTGTATGTTGTATTTTAGCTGTTATTCTTTTCCTGTAATAAATAACATGGGTGATCATATGACACAAAATTTTTTGCTATAAAATATCTTATTTGCAAAAGTCGACAGCAGACACACGTTTTAGTTCTGTAGCAGATTTGTTTTCAGGTAGTAATTATATTATCTCGTTCAAAACTCTCAGGTGCATTGAATTTAAATCGAGAATGAAACCCTTCTTCATACAACATTATATCTTTATTCTATATCTATAATTCATCAAAGCGAGTATGTGCCAATGAGTATGACGACTGACCCTCGCTGGGAATGACACATCAGTTTATAGTTGGCTACAGAGGTGGTTTAGAGAACAACAATGGTTCTTGTGTTCACTTGCGATGTTCCTTCGAAGAATGACAAGAGATTCGTAGTGTAGTGGTTATCACCTCGGCCTTACGGGTGGAAGGTCCTGGCGAAAACATATTTTTTTTCTATTTTAAAAAATGATTGTTTGTGTGCGTTCTTTTACCCCTTTTTTGCGATCATGGCTGACCTTAGTTTATGGTTGGCAAGCTAGGGTGGTCAAGGGTGGTTAAGGGCGGTGAAGGGGGGTGAAGGGTGGTGAAGAATGGTGCGTTGGCCCCCCCCCCCACCGAAGTTGTAATGATTTCTTCGGACTGTAATTTAAGTCCATTCTCCCCACCCCTTGCTTTGCACTATTCATGAGCAATTCTGATGCGTTTACTACTCCGCAGGGCGTATCTAGTTTTTTGATATTGTTAAAAAGACAGAGATAATGTTTTTAATATGAACGAAATAAGAGGATTTTGTTAGCTGAAGTGTCGAGATTTACACATGCATCAATCATTGTAAAACACAGTGCCAGTGTGTTGAACGAGAATGTATATGACATATGGCCGAAAATTACTGATGCCTTTCGATTTTCTTAACTTTCAAATGAGTATTACTGAATACATTGTTCGAGAGAAATATTCATTCGGATTTTTTTAATGCAGCTGAATAAACTAAAACTTTATTACTATTTGACTTTCCACACAAAAAATAAATGACAGACTTAACAGGTACCCAGATCAAACATCAAATGTTATAAAGATCGCGTATGCAGGGTTAATTAAAATAATATTTAAATTTTAACACTTGGAAAACGTTTTTCTCTGTACTGCTACCAAGTTAAACAACTAATAACGTGGTTGCTGCCACTAAGTAGCCCCAGTCCCAGCCTCAAACAATGCCAAGTTCCCAATACTCTTATGAACGCAACCAAGCAGTTTGCAACTAGCGAGCAGCACGTTTTAAATTACTGCACTAAAAATGGATATTGTGCAACCTTGCACACGAATTTTAATTTTCTTTGCACGGACCAACGAACCATAGAAGAAACATTGCTCTATAGTTTTCAGAAGAAAAAAAATCTATGATGTCATTTACCAGTCTTGACATAGAGAGATAACATTTTTAAAAACAAAATTGAGTCTACTTTGTTTTCTTTTCCTTTTAACTATAAGATATTCTTTTCTATATTTAGATTTGCAGTACATATAGAATTATGGATTCTTATTTGATCCAGATTATATCTAACATGTTAACATTTCGGTATTGTGGCGTTAGATCCCCTATCATTATTTTTGGTTTTGTTTAATAAACATGACCAAGGGAAATAATTTATTAGAAAAGAAATGTTTAATTTATCTAAGGATTAAAATTTCTAAAAAGTTTTAAAAATTAATTTAGTCAGGAAAATCTTTTAAATTAATTCATGTCATTGTAAAATTTAATTTTATGCCATAATGCTGATTTCTCTATTATTATTTTAATTATTTGTATATCTTTTTAAAAACTATTTTCTTTCTAACTTTCAAAGGTGTTTATATATGTTGTACACACACTGTCATCTTTACGGTTATACACTACTTGATACTGATTTGTCGTTCATATTTGAAGTGTAATACACTTTAATTCGTTTCAATAGATTATTAACACTTTATTGACCTATTTAAAAAAAAAAAAAACAAGTTGGTTTAACGATTTCCTTCACTCCTTTCCGAAAATGTCAGCAGTAGACCAAAAACGTCTTTCCGTAAATATATAATGTTGTACTGTATAAAAAAACATTCCTCCCCCCTTTCATCCCTAGTTACAAACTTCTTTACTGTGGGTACTCTATTCTTTATATGCATACATTCAAAACATTCGAATTAGGTAGGTTCGGGCTGCGTTGCCTGATTGGTTAAATTTGAGCTATGACCACGCATACATGTTTAAAATGCCCTAATTCATTGTGTGAGAAAGTGGTGGTTTGGTTTAAAGAAAGGATACCGTCGTGAGGGACGGGGTTAGATTACTATTTCGTTCTGATCATGTGTTCTCATTAAAATAAGGCATGTTTTCAGTGTTCACAATAGCACTATATATACTACATGTTTGAAGTGTTCACAATAGCACTATGTATATACTTCATGTTTGAAGTGCTCAAAATATCACTATATATACTACATGTTTGAAGTGTTCACAATAACATTGTATATATGCCATATACATCCGTGCCCAGGGAATGACCTACCTCCACGCTTCTGAGGTTATATCCCACGGCAAACTCAAGTCTTCCAACTGTGTCGTGGACAGCAGATGGGTGCTGAAGATCACGGACTACGGCCTGCACGAGTTTACTGCCGGAGAAGTCCAGCCGCTTGGAGAGTACGCTGTATATAGAAGTAAGTCACAGTGGGTTCTTTACTCATTGTCATGTTGTGTTATACGGTAGTACAAGGAGAGTACGCTGTATATAGAAGTAAGTTACTGTGGGTTCTTAAGTCTTTGTCATGTTGTGTTATACGGCAGTACAAGGAGAGTACGCTGTATATAGAAGTAAGTTACGTCTCGTTGGATACTTAAGTCTTTGTCATGTTTTTTGATACGATAGCGCTGTTCAATTCCTTCTCTCAACGCGTTTTCTTGTTTAAGCCCAGCACCATCGACGACTATTATTTTAAATGAAAAGTTCTCGTAAATAATTGTGTCACTCATTCCCGATATATTTTAATGTTATATTACCCGAGGCGTAACGAAATCATTCCTTTCTAAATTATGCAATATTGTAATGCCATAATTTTTTAAGCATTATGTGCTCAAGTCTAGTGTTATGCTCAGAATTGATAATCCGTTTTTTTATAAACTTAGATTACATAATGCATTTCACTAGAGCTGGTATCAGAACATTTTTCAAATGAGAATAACCTTTGAATGTTTAAATATACAAACTTCTTCATTTTTTTCATCTTTACTATCGTCTTACTTTATGTGGTATTTACTATAATCAAACCCCTTTGTAAAGTAAATTCAGAAGTTTTATTGATATTTTGGTAAGTATATATCACTAAAAGCCAGTTTCTCCTTCGTAAAATTTGCAATCTTATGAAAGTTTTTGTTTACTTCAAACAGAAAGGTCTTAATTTTGTCCTTGAAATTAAACTTATAATGTCTAGTTCTTTTTTTAAATAGACATGTTGTGGAAAGCCCCAGAACTTATTAGAAACAAGCATTCCCCAGCCAGGGGGACACAAGAAGGGGACGTGTACTCATTTGGTATCATTATGTTTGAATTTCACTCAAGAAATGGGCCTTACGGAGCATGTGAACTTACTCCCAAAGGTATGTTTCATTTACACGTTGTTTGAAGTACAAATAATAAATACTTGCATCCATGAAATGTTTTCAAACAAATATTAAATATATTACATATTAATAAAATATATCTTTATAGTTATTACAAATTATAAAATAAGTATAAAAAGATATATTGGGTTTAACATTACTTTTTTAAAAAAAACTTTATTATTGAGGATTTGTTGTGTTAAAGTGAAATGTAAATTATGAAACAAAACAAACAATATATAATGTCTAATTACATTTTAATTGTCGATGTTTGTAGAAATAATCGAGAGAGTAATCTCCAGAGATGAAAATGGCCACCCTTACAGGCCACGGCTTTCAGAGATCAGCTCAACACCAAAGTTCATCACTGACGTCATCAAGGAATGCTGGGATGAAGATCCGTTGAAGAGACCAGATTTTAAAACACTCAGAACAAAGCTCAAGCCGATGCAGAAAGGAATGTAAGAACTACATGCTGCTTTATAAATGTTCAGTTAAAGGTCTAAAACTTTAGGTCTAATCATTGAAACACAATTTTTAACATTTTTATGCACTGAGCTGGGCGCAAAGTTGTGCTAGGGGAAACAATCATCTCAAAACTTTAACACATTTAAAATTTGATTTATGGGCCCTAGTCTTAAAAATAGTCTCAAGTTAAATTTCTGCAATTCATATTTAATTCGTGCGTTTCATTGAAATTTATTAAACAATTATTATCTCCCATTCTACAAGTTGCGTTATTTGATTGTTGACTACTTCTAATAGTTGTGTCCCTCCCCCCCCCCCCTTTTCCATCTGAAGTACAAGATCCATTTAACCCACTCAGCCATTACATTTTAATAAAATTAATACTGTTTCCATTCTATTCCATTAAAATGTGTATTATTCACTCCGATAAAAGTATCTATGAAGAACAATTTTATTTATCTGAGGGATAAGGATAAGCACGAATGAATAGTCTGTACTATGTAGCAAACCAGTAAATCCCTTTATTTTAATAGAAATATTTCCTTTTTTATTTAAAAAGTTGTGAAACTTGTAGTAATCGCCATTGATTACCTTTTTCTTTCTGCCTAAGGAAATCTAGCATCTTTGATAACATGATGGCTATCATGGAGAAATATGCCAGTAATTTGGAGAGCCTTGTTCAGTCGAGAACAGATGAACTAATAGAGGAGAAAAAGAAAACAGAAGAGCTACTGCAGGATATGCTACCAGGGTATTATTATTTTATACAACTTTCAGCTATTTATATCTTTTGGACAATAAAATTATATTTGAACGTTGTTAATATCTTTTTGGTTTATTATTCATTGTTTTAAAAAAATCTCTGCATCAACTATGCATTTTTTCTTAAAAAGTTGTTGGCTAATATTTTTTTTGCCTTTAACATTTTATGGACTAAGTATTAAACCACGTGACATTAAAGAACAATTTTAAATTGTGATTTTTTTTTAAAACTTAATCTCTTTGTTATTATTTTGGTATAAAATTCCCAGCACTCATTCAATTGATTTGAAATAAGTGAATGTAAGATTAAATTTGTTCCGAAAGTCCACTCTGATAAATAAAGAGACAGTGGTACAATAAACAATATTCTATGTCTAAAAATAGTTTTTAATAAAGTTTTGTGATGTTCATTAGCATTAGCTAACAGAGGGCTGATAATGTTTTCTCAGAACTAAGTTTGTATATACATATAAGTAAAATTATTTATCTAGTCGCTGTATTTAAAATACAATAATGACAATTTTATTATATGTTGTAAGGACTGTTGCAGAACAACTAATGCACGGAAAGCAAGTTGAAGCAGAGAGTTTTGATATGGTTACAATATTCTTTAGTGATATTTGTGGTTTCACAACTCTAAGCTCAGAAAGCACACCAATGCAGGTAAAAAAAATCAATTTATATAGGCATTATTATGCTTAAATTAATATTGAAATAAATGTAATTTGCTTAAACAGTAATACTTGCAATAGCCATTTCACTTCAAACGTTCATGGTCCATAGGCTTTTTATAATGGTAGAATCTTTGGAAATACAATATAAATATATTTTTTTATTATCCGACGGTAAATTAATGAATTCATTTTGTTTCCAAATATATTTCTTTTTAATTTAATGCACCAAAATACTTTTTATTACACCTAGATTATGTAAACAAATGCTTATAAACGCTCTTCCTATTTGTTTAGATTGTTGATATGCTCAATGATTTGTACACCCTATTTGACTCCATCATTGAGTTCTATGACGTATATAAAGTGGAGACGATTGGAGATGCCTACATGGTTGTCAGTGGTTTACCTAAAAGGAATGGCAACAGGCACGCTGGAGAAATAGCATCTATGGCTTTACACTTATTACAGGTATTCATGTACATCCACTGAAGGAAATAGAATGCAATATTAAACTAACTTTCATTAATGTTGAAATGTTTAAGGCATTCGTTAAAAAAGTGCCCAGAACATGATGGAAAGATTGACGTTGTTCATCATGTACGTGCTTTGTTTTAAGGAAACAATAACAGCTAAATAATACCTTCAATGTAATATCATTATATGGTGTATATCTATGTGTAATTAAATTCTCGTTAACTAAAATTGAAGCAATGGTCCTCAAAGGAGGAGTTGACAGCATGTTTGCCCTTTATTGCAGGAGCTCAAAGTCTTTAAAATTCCTCACCGACCAAATGATCAGATAAAACTGAGGATAGGCATACACTCAGGCCCAGTGGTGGCAGGGGTTGTGGGCCGTAAGATGCCCAGATATTGTTTGTTTGGAGACACGGTCAATGTTGCATCGAGGATGGAGAGCAACAGCCAAGGTTAAATAATAAGCTTCAATAAAGTCAATAGGTGTTATCATTTTAATTTTTTTCCCATAAATTCGTGCCCTAACCCTAACCCGAAACTTAAGATTTTTTAAAAAATATTATTTTACTGTCCAAGAAAAGAAGGAAGTATGAAACATTAAAGAAAAATTATACATTTTGAAATTCCATAGCTTACTCCGTGCATTTGCTGATTTTTATAACGTGTCTATGCATTTCAATATTTACCCCCTTCCTGATAACAATTTTAATAAATGGGCTAAAATAAAATTTAAAAGAATTTGTTTCATATTCCAGCTTTAAAGATTCATATTTCTGAGCCCACTATGCATCTCCTAGTACAAATTGGAGGCTTTGAACTTCAAGAGAGGGGAAATATTGATATAAAGGTGGAGTATCTTATTTCAATTTTTATTTATGATTGAAACAATGTTATTGAAATTTAAATGTATATTCCTTTAAATGGTTTAATAATACTTTTAAAAATCAATACTTATTTTGTGTTTGTTTTATCATTCAGGGAAAAGGTGTGATGAAAACATATTGGCTTACAGGAGAAGACAGCAGCAGGAGAAAAATGAGAGTCCAGAGAGGCATCGCCAGGCTTGAACGCACTGGATCAACTAGGCGCAGGGTGAAGGTAGAAAAACCAGTGACTCCTAAGTACAGCTACAGGTCTGATACGTCACCCCAGCATCAGATCTCTCCTAGCATCAGTGGAGGCAACTATAACTTTGCTTTGGACTCGCCGTCAACATTCAGACACAACAACTACCTTCATCCATACTCGTTACTTGTTGGACCGACCAGTGAGGATCTCATTCGGAGGTCATCTTCCCGGAGGAGGAGATTAAAGTTTGCTATTGGCGGTGAGGAGTCAGAGAAAGAGAACTCCATAAGTGTTGATGAGAAAGACTTGGAGCCTCTTGAGTTTACTGCTGATTCTATCCCAACTATAATAAGGACGAAAACAGAGCAGGAGTGCATTTCAATAAGTGACGGAGAACACAGCAGGGACAAAAGTGAAGCGTCCCATAGTTTAAGCAACGCTTCGGTCAAAGACAATGATGATGTTTTCTTGCACGACGTCCCGACTAAAGAAGGATCCACGTTGATTTGGTCTAACAGTGATCAATCTACAAGGGAGGTTAGCAGTTTGTCTTCTATTCAATCCCTGCCATCCTCGTGTAAGGGTAAAGCTCCAATCGTTCGTATCGAATCCTTCGATTTTGAATCTCCTGTCAAACTGAGCAATAAAATCTTAAAGCCAGCGTCAATCCCACAAATAAACAAACCTGCTCTAAAGTACAGCCAACAGTGTACAGACGATGTTAGTCATGAGGAAGAATTTTGCAGCAATGACTCCACCGTTATGGTTGTTACGAACTCATCGCAGCTAGATGACGATGAGGAGAAACGACAACGAAATATACGAAATATCGACATTGAAAACAAAGAAGGCAGACACACGCCAGTTGGTGACAATACTAAAACCCTTAAAGCCATAAATGGTATAACGCCCGGCTTTTCAAGTCCTGCTATCGCCAATCACAGGGTTTCTCCGTTTGTTGACGTTCCTGAGCAGTTTTGTGTCGATGGAGAGGACGATGACATCTATCAGTATAGTCCTCTAAACCAAGAAACCTTCCCTTTCATGGACTCTCTGCATTGTGACAGCTCTTGTAATGTGGAGGTTGAAACCTTACCAAATAAAAACAGGGCGAAATTCGGTTGCAGTGAAAAGAAAGGTGGAAAATTGGGGAACTGCCAAGAGGCATCTGAAAAAGTTAGACATGAAATGATTCCATTATTATCTAATACAGAGAATGCTGTCAATTGTGGTTTTACTGCAGGATGTGAAGATGATGAGCAGGTTTAACTAAAATAAAAACTTAAAGAGTTCAATTTTATAATTTAGTTTTTGAAAATTATTATTTTAAAAGAAAACGAGTTTCACCATTTAATAAAGTAATCAAAATGTTTCACTTGTTTTAGATAATGAAAAATGAAAACACTTAAATTTAGTAGCCATTATATTGAATAACACTCATCTTAAGGATTATCTCAATAAAAAGCATGATGGTCATTTAAATATTATACTAGCCACATCTTTGTTATCAAATCCTCTTAAAGTTTAAGATCCTTAAAATTAAGTCAACATTTGATCTTCTCCTATTCTTTGTTTAGAAATAGGTATGGAACACATTTATTACTTATATTTTAATAATGCCTATAGTGCATTTTAGAAATTTGATAAGTAAGACTATACGAGTATGAGTGAGTGAGCCAAATACTGCTTCAATTGTTTGTTATTAAAATACGATTTCTAAATAATGAATATTGTTTTTAATTAATTTTAAATTCGTTTTTTCTTATGCACTTTTAAAAGTCCTGTAATAATCTTTTTTTTTTTAATAGCACAGTGTAACTGTGAACGCTTGATAACTACCTTATTAAAATACCATTAAAAAAAAACCTTTGACACTAACCTTGTTTAATTTATAATTCATAAATTAAATATTTCAAATAAAATTTTAATCACTTCCCTGATTTTTTTGAAGAGACTAAGCCATTTTTTAAAATCTTGAGTTCCCTGAGATTTGTTCATGATTTTTAAATGACGAGCCTATTAACTAAATAAAAATTAGGTTTATGAACTTCAAATTCACATTTGTCAACAGCTGTCAAAACTTTCCCAAACCGCTCCCCTTAAATATTGTTGAAATAACTTTTAAGGAGCTCTATTTTAAGATATTTAAGTAGCAGAAATGAGTGGTAAGAAAAAGAAATGCAATTGTATAAAATTAAAGTTTAAGCCCATGTTTTTAGCTATTAAAATTATCAAGGTTAAGATCTTTTCAGTACTAATTAATTTAAATTGTTTTTTTTTAAAAAGATGATGAGAAGTAGAAGATCGCTATTAAATATATTTTTATAACATTTCAAGTGGTTTTTAAAAAATATCAACTTACTTATTTTTTTTATATTAATTATTGAAATTTCAGTAATGATAAAAAGTTCACATTTTAAAAATCTTTTTGCTGACTTACATTCGTTGTTTATTCATAATCTACATTTAACTTAACTGATTCCACACCAGGTAATACATAAATGTGTCACTCCAAATTAAAGCACAACATCTCAGATTCTATAGGGTAATTGGGACATTAATGTCCTCCACTCAAATTCGAGATCTTGTCGATAGCCCAATCAGACTTCAAGTTACATCCTATCCTCCCCCCCCCCCCCCCCCCCCCCCGGACAAATTAATTTTTAAAAAACTTTTTTTTAAAAAATGTCATATTCATTTTTTACAGTTGATAGTGCACAATAAAATAGAATTAAAAGTTAACATATTATGTCTCCTATTCAAATCCTTAACATATCACATGCACAATATAGAATTAAAAGTTAACATAGTATGTCTCCTATTCGAATCCTTAACATGTAACAGACTAGTAATTGATGGCCATCAATAAATCTTTGTTTTCAATTTTTATAAAGGTTGTGTGTTAAATTGTTTAGTTATATTTAAGTAATTAACTTTTGCAGTGAAAAATATTTAAATTTAGTAAAAAGACCGTTATCTTGATATCATGAACTATTTATTTTTAAGCGTCAAAAAGACATATGTTATTATTTTAATAGGTTGTGATATATGCATGTTTTTCCAATCATATTTATAAAAAAAAAATGTTTAATGTGTTTTGGAAAATGGGCGGCTAATTTTTAATTTAAAAGATTGTTTCTTTACAAATAAAGATTTAATGTATTCTAAAACAGCATAAGGGGCCTTCGGTATATGATGTCACGCACCTTAAGGTGTGGGGAGGGGGTCAATCATTTGTGACGGAGTGTGACGAGGGGAGGGGATGTTTAAGAAATGTAACGTAGCATCAAAAGCGTAACTTTAACTACACGTTCCAATTTAGTTTTTGACTGTTTCCAATTTACTTAATGGCGTTTTGCATGGACTTCCCGTAGCTTAACACTAAATACATACCTAAATGACATGATCTTGATTTTAAACATGCACATTTTCAAAAAGAAAAATTACTTATATGGTTCTGTTCGAACGTTTTTTGGCGTCAAATTGGAGTGGGGGTATTACTTTTTGTGACGAGGGGTGAGGGGTATTGAAAATCTGCCAAAATTGCGTGACCTCATTTATGGACCGCCCCTAAGTTTTAATTAAGGTAAGGAATGAATAATGACATGCATTTTAAGAGATAGAGAAACGTTTTTTTTTTTAATCAATGCAATTTAAACAAATGAAAAATTGTAGTTTGAAATTATCAGGGTTTATTTCAACATAATATGATGTATTCTTTATGTAATGAAATGTAAAAATGTTTGCAAAATGTAAATTCTGAAATTAAATACTAATACTACATAATAAGTTTTTGCTGAAATGTGTTTTAAAATATTTTTTAGACAAATAGTTTCAAATATGTGGAGTGTTTAATAAGCCAATAAATAATGGGCCAAGGTTTAAATTGCTCCCAAATCAAAGCAATGAAGCGTACAACAGCAGGAGCTCTTAAAAGTATAACTTTGCAATTAAGTTACTAATACTTAAAATTAGAACATGATGTCCCTTGCCATTGTTAAAGGAAAAATAATATTTTTAAAAAAACTATTAAATTGATGTCCCTTGCCATTGTTAAAGGAAAAATAATATTTAAAAAAAAACTATTAAATTGAAAAAATAAATGGAAGGAAAGGCGGCTGGGTAGTGAAGTCAATAGTGCGCTCGCCTCTCAAGCAGAGGGGCGTGGGATCGAGCCCACGATAAGCCACCATAAAAATATTGAGAAATGACTAACGCCAAGAAAGTCCTCCGCTGACCTGGAGAGGGATGGGCTCCGCCAGTGTCCATTATGCCCGAGAATGTTCTAATGGAAACGACCTCGAAAAAAAGAGGTTATGGCACTAAAAAAAAAAAATGGAAGGAATTTAAGAATTGATTTATCCCATTTAGTTTAGGGTTGTAGCTGTAATCTTCAGAAATATCACTCCTCAAATTGCTGATGTATAAATGGACTGAGCCTATGTTGATAAAATCCTTGCTTTGAACATTAAACGTCATTTATACCAAGACCATTTTAAAAAACGTAGTTTTATTTTAAATAACTCGCTATCTTGGTTTATGCTGTCTGGAAAAGGAAGGGGGGTGGCGCGGGGGTGCTTAGCAAAGGCATCAATTTAGTAAAAACATATATTGATCTCTTATCAAAATTGTGTTTACTCTTTTAATAAAAAGTTGGAAAATTTTGGAGAGAGCAAACATTCCTGCTCGCTTCTGTTATCTGCCCTTAAGCTTGAAAAACTGTTGGCCAATTTCCATTATGATGAAGAAAAAAACATAGTATAATAATAAGCAATATTCTAAGGAAATGGCTGAATAAATACGTATAGGAAACAATAATCTTCTGTAAGATAGAACAAATAAAATTATTGGTTTAAGTCAATACAATATTGAAAAAATCAAGTCCACGTTTAAACTTTCTAGTCATATTTATTTTATTTCTTTGAAGTCTAGGGGAAATTATACCCAATACATGTTCGGCATCAATAAAAGTTCAAAGACATTTGAAAATCCTTTGAACATTTATAAATACACTTAATACAAATACATTTAACATAATCTCTTTTGTTACCTAGCTAAGTTATTGAAGTTGTGAAGAATGATCCTTTAAGAAACACTTTTTATTTAAAATTATACACATTTATCAACGACTATATTAATTGCATGTTTTGTTATGTTAAATATAAATTAGTTAAAATAATCTTAATTCATAAATTTATACATAAAAAATAAAATCCATGTTTTAGGTTGTTTTTTTTTAATCTCTCAACTCATCTTTAAAATTTGTACTTAAATCTTCTAAAAAGATTTAAACAATTTGAAAGATAGCTAGCAAAATTAATGCATAGCCACTTTACTTACATGACACAAAGTAAACTTAATGTAAATTACAATGCAAAATACTTGAGCTAGTTATCTCAAGTACTTACCTCTCATAGATTTTGCAAAAGAACATTATAAATATTAGGTCTTAGTCTATATTAATGCTAATTTTAAAATTTATATAGCATATTTAAAGCATCTGCTAAAAAAAATTAAATAAATCTAAATGAAATACCTGAGAATGTATAATATTACAAATTATAGATTAAATGGAAATACATTTAATTGGAATTAAATAAATTATTGAAAATCATCAAATATATCTCCTCATTCTAAAATACTTAATATATACAGAAAGCAGAAAAAGCCATAATGTTATCATTGTAATATTTGGATGTGGAAATATTTCAAGAATCAATATTTACACTAAATGTTGTTTGTTTTTTTATGACTCAAAATGTTTTTAAAGGTTTTGAGGTAGATCTAGATATCTACTTGAAATTTTTTAAAAACTGATTCAAATTGATTTAAAAGTGAAAAAAAAAATATATTTAAAAGACGTACAGTTCATTTTATTCTGTTTTACTTCAATCAAACATTCTTTAATTGAATTGAAGAACTTGTTCCCAGCTGATTACTCTTAAAAATATGCCATAAGATATTATATTTTATCTTTTGGACAAAAATAATCCTTTTCTTTGATAAAAAGCTTCAATTACACGATTAAAAGTGTTTCCTTTTGCCACTCTTGTCTGTCAAATAAAGGAAATCAACTGAAATCACAAAATTAGGTATAAAAATAGAATTTTAAATATCTCTTAATTTATTAAATGCTATGGGTTTTAAAAAAAATAATTTACAACCTGGCAAAAGCATTTTAAAATAAAATAAAATCAATAATAAAAGTAATTCTTACAAATAAGATTTTAAACATTTAATCATACATAGCAACATATGTGTCAATACATTTTCAACATATTTATAATTGTAAGACATTATTAATAAATAAATAATGTAAGGAAATGACAAGCAAAAGTAAATTATTTTTTGCTTGCTATTTTTACAATCACAGATGCACATTTTATGTACACTATTATTTTTACCACATTATTAATAATGTATATTTACATAATCAACAGGTGTAAACAATGCTACTGTATTTACTTTAAGAAAATGATAATAGTAATAGAATTTTTTTTAAAACAGATTTTTTACAATTAATATGACTAATTGAGACCTAGCTTTAGACAGATCTTTGATGCAATTTTTAAATGACTTGTTTTAGAGTGAAAAAATAATGTTTGTTATAAAGTAATAGTTATAAGGCTGTAAGAAAACTGGAAGTAATGCTACTGAGTTATTTGTTTAAAACACAGAATGAAATGTCTAGTCAAGTAGAGACATTTCATATTCAATGTAAAATATATTAAATACATAACAGTAAAAGATATATGTTATATTATTAAATGATATCATAAATGTATTACATTTTAATGTTCCTAATCTTCCTTTAATATCCAATTTTAGCTAACAGATTTTTTAAAAAGATTATGTCTTATAATCAATGCATAAAATGTAAGCTGGTTATAAAATATAAATAAGTAAACTTAATTGTATACAATTTGAAAATTTGTTTTCTTTTATGTTGTGAAAACTTTAACAAACACCTTAAGACCTATCGCATACTAAAAATAAAAAAGTATATATAACTTAAACTTATATATATATACATATATGTATAATAAACTTTTTAAAAAGCTAGAATATGACTTATTTTTAGATTGTTGTTTGTTTTTTTTTGTTAAATACGAATTACTTTTTTTAAAAATTGATTTAAAAATTAAAGGCTTCTTGATGACCCAATTTTGAAATCAAATGTGAAATCACTCAACATTTAACATTTAATTTCTTATAAACCATATTTACAATGAGCCATCAATGAAAGAGTTTTTTCACAGACTAAATCACAAAAACCTCAATGCTTTCTTACATGGAAAATCTGACACTGACATCCCAAACAATATGCATAATTTTGATTCCTGAAAATGGTACATACTTAGTTATCAATATCTTTTTTTTTTTTAACTGATATCTAATAAATGTTTAACTTTAATGTTTTGTATTGCTTATAGTCATTGAGAACATGTGGACTGCTGAACACAAATACACAAAAGATTGGGGCAACAGTAGAATACATGTTATACCTAGGAATAGGGGAGGTGAATTGCCATTTATCTTAAAGATCTAGATAGACGTCACTGGAACCATGTACGCTGCATGACTTTCGCCATGCGTTTACATTCAAGCTTTCATAGGTGATAATGAAGATGGCGTTATGTGAGCAAAGGGGATGAGGAAGAACTCACTGTTGTCTCGATGATAGGAGTATGCTTGCTATTCTTTGGTTTTGTATCGGCAGTGTGTTAAAATAGTCATTTCAGGGTTTATCAATGTTTTTTGTTTAACCAAACAGACGGCACTTGTCCAAAGGGTTCATGTACATATTATCAGAGCATTGGAAGGCATCAGCGAAATCATCAGAATTCCGGAAAAGTCCGTTGATCCTTAAATAAAGTTTAAATTAAAAATCAACAAATGGTTTACGTGGCTAAACAATTTGATGTAAAAACTTTTTTTTTTAACAAAAAGGCCTCATTTTTTATAAAACTAAATGCTAAGTTTATGACAGTTTCACTTACCATTTCAAAATTCAAATTTGATCTAGTGTACAGTGATTTGAGAACAATTTTAAATGAAAACTTTTTTTTCTACACACCTTTGTTTTCCAGGAATGGCTGGGTGCGCCCCATCTGTTACATAATATTGTAGAATTCCACGCTCACTAACTTTTTCACATTGGGTCTGTGAATAGATTTAATAATTATACAATGATTTAATAGTCATACAATGATTCAATAATTATACAACGATTTAATAATTATCCAACGATTTAATAATTATACAATGAATATTAAACCATTTTCATGTCTTTAATGGTTAGTTTCTTTAATTAATGGTTCTGTGTATTGTTCATGAACAAAAAAAATATATATTGCTTTTCATGAAGTTATATTATATATAAATATATAAATAACTTTTTTGTAATAAAATCGTTAAATTAAAAACTCAAGTGTGCCTTATATAACTGATAATTTATATTTTAAAACTCAGTTTTTTTCTGATATAGCTGCTAAGCTCTATTTAAATTTCCAAATTTTCTAATACTACTGTCATGTCTGTTTGAAACCCACTGCTATTTTTAATAAAAACTTGTTAATATTCTTTTGCTTATAACTAACATGAAAGCTATGTATTTGATTGAAGCATTCTACAGCGATGATTTAACATATATTTTTATTAGTTACAAGTAAAATCGTAACAGGATCTATCAAACCTGTGCAAAAGCAATGAAGAACATCTGGGGCCTTGTGAAGGAAAGTCCAGGAATGAAATGGTCAATCTCCGAATCCCTGTCCGCCTGTGTCCACGCCTGAATGAAAAAAAAATCATTTTTTTAAAACATAGGCAACATATCCTAGACGGATTGCAAAGATATGACTTTGTGCCTAACCATGTTGTAATCACAAAACACCTCATTCTGAGAAGTTAAGGGAAATAGTGATAGTGGTGGATTCCGAGTGGAGACAAAAATGTCAGTAACTTACCTTAAAAGAGAGACGTAAGTTGAGCTGATCCTTTAACTGTTGTCCTTTGGTAAGTTCGCCATCTACCTGGTAAGGGCAGAAAAGTTTCGAAAAATCATGCTATCCTGTTACTGTGCCATCAATAGTGATTTTAGTTGATTTAATATTTGGGAAGTGCGTTTTACATAATTAATAACAATGTACACAATTATTGTTTTCCTTGCAATTTTCCTTTTACAAATCGTTTCAGTCAAACGTGTTGTAAATATCTTACTTTAACTATAATTCTCGTGACTGCATTGTCTTTCCTTTTCTCGATGTCCCTCTCTTGCTTTAGATCTCTCTCTCTCTCTCTCTCTCTCTCTCTCTCTCTCTCTCTCTCTCTCTTTCTCTCTTTCTCTTTCTCTTTCTTTTTCTCTCTCTCTATTTCTCTTTCTCTCTTTCTCTTTCCCTCTCTCTCTCTCTTTCTCTCTCTCTCTCTTTCTCTCCCTCACTCTCTCCCCCCTCTCTCTTATTCATACATTTAGCAGATTTTGTTCCTCTCTTGTATTTTCAAAGTTTGTTATATAAGAGATATACTTTTAACAATCCCCATTACCCACACAACCTATATAACGCATTACCAGCTATACAATGATTTAACCTTAAAATTAACCTGTTAACTCGAATTTTCTTCCGATTTGCATCCCAACAGAGATGCACAAAGGGATCAGTCTCTCACACAGTTGTAACACTCTTTCCAAATTTACCATAATTTACAGATTGGGAATGCAATACTTTGTCGCCAACTTAATAACGCACTTAGCATTCTATAAATAGATTGTTTATTTGAAGAAATAAGCGATGCTAATTTGCTGCTTTTCCCTGCCCCGCCGTGGGCGATGGGTAATCGAATCCTCCTCTATGCATAGACAGTTTGAACGCATAAGAAAAATCAACCGCCCGGGGCAGTTGGTAATAGACCTATCCTGTTCCTGTGTGACGTCATGTTACAAACAAACTGTTAAATGTTTTCTTTTCGAATGCACTCAGTTAAATAATTTTTCGCTAAATAGAACTGGAATAAATACAATGAATTTTAAGGACTGTGAATTCGCTTTAATTGTTAATACACAAACACTGTGGCTCAATTCATTGACCATGTGCGGTCTGTTAGATAAAGTTTGGATTTTAGAGGAAAGCTTATGTACAAAGATATCACATGTCATCACATGTCATCGCATGTCATCCTACTTTTAATTCACTTTTTTTTAACCGTAAGAAAAAAATCGATCCACTGATTCCCGTCCCAAAAATCTCAAATCTTCATCGTTAGCCAAACAAAAGTGTCAGGATGACATCACTCTTCAGCCAGATCATTTTGATAGCAAACATATCGACTTTGTAAACTCATTCCCAAAGTATTGAACTTTGGCGTGTTCCAGTTGCAGTTTGCACAATTAGAGCAAAGTTGTTGTTTTTTCAATAATACGGCAATTACGATCGTAGCGGCATTTCGAAACATTATAAACTAATACCAAACAAATAATTTTATAAACATTTTTCATAAGTCTTGTTTTATTGCAACGCCCTAATGGTTTCCTTGTGCACTAACTTGACCATAATTCAGTAATCAATGAATTACCAATTCATATTTCGTTTAGCCTTCCACTTAGTCTTACATAATGATTCATTGTGTTCGTTAAATTATCACACGATGGGATTTTAGTTTGGCGTGTGACCTCACTTTTATAATTTTGAATTCTACATTTCCAGTGATACAATATTTTTATTAAGTTAACATTTAATTCCTAACAGATTTTCAATAAGTATAAAGTGAAAATTTTCATTCAAAGTATAAAAAAATAATAACTGCTCGTAGATATTGATATGGGAACATTGATCTTTATTGCCAGTTTTCACCAACTGTTAACTGTTATTATGAACTTAATATTTGGACACTTTTGAAGACTCTTGTGAATTTTACTATGTTATTTATATTCTCTCGAATCCCTTTTCAGAGCAAATGAAATATGCATTTTAATTATTTTTTTAAAATATCTGTTTACTTTCATAAAACTAATCTGATGTGTTATTCAAACTAAACAGTTAAGATTTGAGGTCTTTTTAAATTCAAAAAGTGGCTTTCTGTGTGATTACTCAGCATGAAAATTATCACACATCGAATTAAAGAAAGACATGGCTCCCAGTGTGAGTTTTTTCTTAAAAAAGCGAAAAATTGGGCTGTTTAAATGCTATACAATCCTTTCACTACAAGCAAAAAATATCAAGGATATGTCGCGTAGATCACGTTGGCTCTATGACGAAAACTATTAATAATTCTCAAAACAATTTAGCGATTCCCAATGCTTGTTGTCATACTTTAAATACTTTTGTAAAGAATTGATTTTTTTAAAGAAAAATCAAAGCCCTTTATGTCAAGTAGTGAAACCCTAAAACTTGTCTTATTGTACCATTGGATTGCCCATTTACAGTCCAATTTGTTTTCAAAAGCCATCGAGAGATTATATTTATATATTGGAGAATATACCTTTTTTGCACTATGAAATAATTGTTTAAAAGTCAATTTTGTTTTTTATTTTTAGTCTGTAGGACTATAAGCACTTTATGTTGTTTCATTTCTTCGCTTTTATCTAAAAAGAAATTATTTTTTACGCCTTATTTTCTTTATTTTGTTATTGGACATTTCAGAATTTACTTAGTCTACCCAGTCTTTAGACTCAGTTATTGTTTTTTCCACGAAACGGTTTTAACAGTATTTGAGAACCATTGCTTTTTACGAAGAAGCCCCTTCCTGAAAATCCAGGATTATGATATGTTCGCTAGAATCAATTTAAATAAAATGCATCTGCGGCCGCGGGATGGCAAATGCATTAGAGGCTATTTCCAGCCACGGGCAATGTTCAATATTGGCAAGCTGGGTAAGAGGCTATCGATGTCGTCAACATATGCGGGAAGGTTAACGTACTGGTCGAGTGGGGTGGGGGAGGGGGGAATATTCCTTGATAACGTGTCATGGGCGCCAGCTTCGGGGCATCAGAAGGATGAGCCTTTGGTTGATCTAAGCGTTTTAAAAAGTTGCCGCAGATTTACATCTGAAATAAATCTTTAGATGCTTCTCGGATATTAGAGTATTTTGTCAACTTTAAACACAGTTAATTTTGGTAGTTCTAGCTCAGGGCTTTAAAAATGTAATAGTGAGTCTTTCAATGAACCATTTTACTTCACGACGTGAATCTCTATCAGCTTCATAATAAGTCAGCGTTTATAAATTTTAAACAATTATTTCAAGATGGTCCACGATAGCCGTTTAGAGCGTCCAATATCCTGTTTACTGACCAACGGTGGAAATTTAGTCGCAAACGCAAGCGTTTTGGTGACTCAAATGAAAAGGCAGCACTGCCCCACCAACTACACCTCAACAGGATATACCACAACCGGGACTAGTTCTGCTAACAGTGTTGCATCTATTGACTTCGTGCACCGCGCAGGACATTGTCGTGGAGATGAGTGCGTCGAGCGAGTCCTACGCACTGACCATGTTGTATTGGACTGCTCACTAGATGTAGCAGGTTGCTAAGGTGATAGCCAAAGCTTTAAAATAATAATCTCAAGCTTACGGAATATGTTTCAGTTATTTTTTTTTCTCAGACGATGCTATGATGCTACGGAAATCAGACGCTAACCAACAATGTTCCGTCTCAGGTTCATTTGGTCAATTTGCAAAGTAAATAACTGGTGTGAAAAGGTGCGCAACATCAATTTTTCTGTGGAATATTTTATAAAATTTGATGCGCGGTAATTTTCTCAACTGCTGCGCGGCGTCAGTCAGATATCTGCTCGGCAGCGCAGGTTGAAGAGAACATTGGTAACCAATAAGTTTCTTAATTACCTTATAAACTTGAGAGCCGTAGTTCAACATTTCCATTTGACCGTACATCTCTACCAAACAGTTGAGTCGCACAGCCAGGCTGAGAACAACACTGTGGTTGAGGAGTCCGTCTGCATGATGGTCGAGTAAATCTGTTGATGTCAAAGTGAAAGTGAACCAAAGCAATACAGTAAACGTCAGTTATGAGACGCGATACGAAAAAAAGCATTCAAATGGATCAGAAAATAATCGCGGATTAACTTGCGGTTATCCTAGATTAACATTAAACACATACATATATATAAATTGAATATGCGTATATATATGTGTGTGTAATTTTGAACTGCTTATATACTATGATTAGAAATGTTTGACAATTTTATCATATTTCTGTAATATTCTGTTCGTAGAATTCGGATCACACCATTGTTGGTGATGTGGTAAATTTCTAAAGATTAAAATAGATCAAATGTTCGAGCAAACCTTCGATGCTGAGACCATCAGCAACCCTTGAGGCCAGAAAGGATCCCAGAGAACCGTACATAATTGGCAGCGGAACCGGAGAACTGTAGACAATAGGGCCGGCACGTGATCTGTGGTTGTCTGAGGGAAGGATAAAATAGTGGCAATAAAGAGTAGGGATAGAGCCATGGTTGTCTTAGGGAAGGATAAAATAGTGGGCAATAAAGATTAGGGATAAGACCGTAATTGTCTGAGATAATGATAAAATTTTTGATGTCTGGGGTAGAGACGGGGCAGAATTTGTCCAAAATAGATATGAAATAATGGATATTGGTAAAAAGAAAGAGGAACAAAAATTAGGAAATTCTGAATGCCGATTTTCTAACGTTGAAATGTAAAAATATTCGGAATTAGTTTTAGGTATAGAACAAGGATTATCATATAATAAGGGTTTTTATATAAGGGTTATCATATAATAAGGGTTATCATATAATAAGGGTTATCATATAATAAGGGTTATCATATAATAAGGGTTATCATATAATAAGTTTAGAGCAGAGGTCGGGAAACAATGGCTTGAGAGTCAGATGTGGCTCTATTGATGGCTGCATCTGGCTCGCGGACAAATATAAGATTATTTAAAAAATTATTCTGTAGACGCCTTTGAACTACATATTAAATGTATATAAAATAAATAAATAAAATATTTTTGTAATGAAAAACACAACAAACGAACAAAACACTCGTAATAAGTCAAAAATCTTATTAATTAAATCTATTTTTAAAGTGCTAGCGTGATGTAAAAAAGTTCTGACAGTTTAGACAAGGAAAAGGTTCTGTAGGTCACTTGTTGGTTGACCAATCACGGTCAATATGTGTTGAAATTACTTAAAATGAACACATTTACTCGGTGCGTAACACACACCAGGGCGACGTTGCGGCACCTTTTTTCTACATAGTTATTTTTACTACCTTTTTTCTACAGTTATTTTTACTACCTTTTTTCATTAGTTCTGTGATCTTTTTTTTTTTCTATAAAAAAATCGCTGAATTTACTTGAATTTTTAGCTGTAAACATACTGTATGGCTTTCACAGAATTAATGTTTTAAATCTGTGGTTCCCATGGCTCTCTCAGACAAAAGTTTCTAGACCCCAGTTTTAGAGTAATGCCTATAGAAATTGTGGATAAATGTAGTCACAGAGGGTGTCAAAATATAGTTAGCTTAATTAATTTCAGCATATGAAAGAACTTCAATAAGGATTAGGAGTAGATATATATATATATATAGGATTGCTTTCTTTTGTAAGCATGGACATAGCTGTTGCTTTTCTTTGTTGAGTGATATAATCCGTTCCTTTTGCTTTAGAAAAGTTTAAAGGAGGGGTGCTGGGTAAGATTTCGAATATTTCAATTGTTCGTTTCATATTTATCTCGTGAAGAACATATTTGCTCACGGACGCACGGACTCTAAAGATGACATTAAAATTCCAGTGGCTGAAACATGGTAAGTCAGTAACTAAAGTAATAATTTAATTGGCAAGTCATCAGCTCAAACAATTTATAATAAATAATCTCACCCGAAAAACCCCAACGTCTTTAGAAATGCCAACGTTTTTTGTTTCTCCATTTATTTTACTCTTTTGGCGTGTCGGACTACGGCTGAGGCCACACCCAAAGAGACATAACACGTCTTACTTACTACCATTCCATTATGTTAAAAAAATAGATAATGAGCTGGAGGATCTATTTTGGACATCTCATGCTAACCCCACCCCCCGACACCCATTCTTTTGTTAGAACAAAATGGCAAACAGCCGTAATCCCGGTCGAGTCGTGACATTCCTAATGACAACTATGTCTTGGATCTTTTCCTGTACTCTCTCTGGTCTCTTACTACCATCTCTCTGTTCTGCCTGGGGACAAGTGGACGATACCTTGCCGGCCAAAAATGTTCAGATCGATACCAATGTTATAGTGACGACGGCGCAATCTGGCTCAAAAACGAAGTCATGTTATATTATGTGCCCCGCACTCGGTCACTCAATACTAAGAGATTTAATTTCCTATACATCACATGATTAATAGAATATAGTTTGGTAAAAAACATTTACTAATTAACAGTTTTGGAAGAAAAAAAGCTAATGATAATAATTACTTCAAATGCGCATCTCTTTAAACACTTGTTCACATAATATCGATCCTATTAAAACCCGATTTTTCGTTATTTTAAACGTCAATGATTAAAAGTGTAATTCATTAAATTACGTAGATGTCAATAAATTTTAGAAAATGCAATAGATAAAAACTAAATACGCCCCTCGGCGGAGTATACACCACAGACTTGCTAATGGATATTGCCTAGAAAGAAAAGAAAATATCGCACGAAGAAATTTTTTTTTTAAAAATGCGAGCGAACGTCGGTTTGGTGGTGGGGGGCCACCGAAGCATTTTTGTTTTCAAGGCTTTGGCACTAAAGTTATCTACCTGCCCACCACCCTTCATCACATTAGTTTGTCAACTATAAACTATCATTCACAGACCCTAGCGAGAGTCAACCAAGTTCTTTAAAAATTTGGACAGAACTGGCACAAAAACTCATTTTAAAAATTAATAAATAACCTTTTTAAAAAAAAATTCAAAGAAAGGACACGCCTTTATTTACACATAGAAAGTGTACTAAAAAGAAAACAATAAAAATTTTCTATGATTACAGGTGAAATCGGTGAACCTATCCACTGTACATGTATGTGTCTTTCTAGCATCGTTACTTACCGCAGTGTTAACCACTGGAAAAAGGAGCAAGGTATATGCGGCATATATCTGGATTTGGCATATGCTTGTCTCTTGCCGAAAATTTTAGTAACCAATTTACTGTTGAGAAGGGGTGGCCCCTACGTGGCCCCACAGACGAGTAAGGTCGTGGAGCAGACCACGACCTCAAACTGACAACTCCTGGCATGGAATGCCGAAGTCCGATGTCAGATGTTAGGTGCTAGTCACATATGATTACAGTCGCTGTACGGATCTTAGGCAAAGCATTAACATGCAATGCGATGCTGAAAACCAAAGTAACCGTTGAGGGTCGGATGACCTCGAAGCGACCGTTTCGTCCCCCTCAATTAACTAGCAACGCCACTGAGCGGTACAGGTTTAGGGCCAGGAGCGCCAGTACGGATTAGCAAAGGGTACCGCTAGGAACGCATTGGACGCCAGCTCTGAGGAAACCTTCCAGGTAGGGCAGTGATGATCCCCCACACTGTGGCGGTCCAAACCATTGAGACTCGTAAGCTTTGCCGGGGTGGCGCCGAAGTGATAGTGATTCAAAATTGGGAAAATTCCACCCCTCCCTCGGGAGGTCAACTTATTGGGAGGCGTTTTCGACCTAGTTTCCTGGACGCCCAGGTGGCCGCTTCTAGAAGTGACCGCTCCGGGGGGGGGGGGGCTACTCATCTTTTACGTCCTTAGAAGGCCAGGGAGCTGAGGGGTTTTCCGGGAAGCCCAATGAAGAGCGCAGACTCAGGACTGCTGACTTTCTTCCAATTGTAGGATTTTAAGTAACCAATTTACTCATAGTTTTTTTTTTAAAAATCAGATAAATTTTTAAAAAGACACGTTTCTATTTTAAAACTTAAATTATTATCAAATAACCACATTTCGTTTCAAGCTGGTCTCACACAAAAATGATTCGCTTTTGTTACTACATTGTTTACAAATGAAATTGATCAATCTTATATTTTTACAAAAATGCGGACTGTCCGCTGTCCTTTAAACAGCTACTTGCACAGCCTAGAACCAAACAGGGACACCGGCTGCCGCTTACGTGGCATTGATGAGGAAAAGTGGCTCATATGCTGGTCGATTGCTCTGCAGCGATAGTAGATGTGGACGAGTTAGTCAACTACAGCACTGCGGAAGAATGCTTGCATTGCGATGCTCTAATGTTGAGGCTCGCCGCTGGTATTGTAGGCCAGGCCATAAGAGTCTAAGTGACTCGGCCTTCCAATGAGAATCTCATATATCTTTAACAGTCACACATTTTGCTTGTTATCGCATTCATATTCGAATGTGATTAATTAATACCGATGCCTTGTCACTTTATCACCAACAGACACTAGGATTTCTTCCCTTTAAAAGAAAAAAAAATCTAGCATTGCATTCCCGTTCATCATTTCAACATTTTTCTTCATACGTCTAAAGGAAAACACAAAAGAAAATATCGATACCGAGAAATCGCGCTCGTACACTAGTGAAGAAAAAGTCTTGAGGAGTCGAGGTTGTTGATTACTTATAAGTGCCCAGACTCATTATTTTGGTAGCCTTTTGCGGGGTTGTCGTTGACAAACCGAAGTCATTATCCGTGTGACAGAGGATGTCTCGACATTAACCCTTGGAGTCCCAGCAAAAAAACGCGTTATGATAGAGTGATGTTGTGTGTGCTCGAGAATAGGGGTTCTTCTAAAGGTATTCATCACTTTGGTGATGTTGGTTTTGATTAGAGTTAATCCAAACTAGTATGGTTTATCTCAAAGTTATGAACACAAAAGAAACGATTGGTCGTATATAAAATAAATTTAATTTCCAATTTTTTAAATTTGTATTAGTTTTTCTTCCACTCTTCAAAACACACACATACACACACACATTCACAAACACCTACGCACAGATCCACAGCCTAATTATTCTTAATCGTTCATACATTTTCTTAAACGTCTGTGTTATGTTTAATATAGGTTCTGGGTTAAAATATGACAGATATCGAAAAATATTTGAAACAAAGTCTATAAAAAAAAATTGTTCAGTTGTATTTAAGCCACAATTCATTTGACCCTAACAAAATGTAACTAATTCTTTTAATTATCAAATTTTGAATTTTGTAGGCTAAATTACTTTATATTCTTTAAAATAATGTTTATTTACATTTCACACAGGCATGATAATTTTCACTTAAAAGAACGCGTTTTCAATGTTCTTTTTTAAAATCATCGGTGGCAGTTAAGCCATTATGAGTAAAAGGAGACATTTCACATTGTCATTTTAAATAGGATTTTATATATATATATATATATATAAGGATCAAGTTATTGCTCTTGGGGTTACTCATAAAATTGATATACTGTTCAATGATATTACCACTCATATCTTTTATTCAATTTATTGACATCATTTGATGTAAAAATAGTACATGTTATATATGTCCATACAGGAAAATCTTATAACGTCATGTCCTATTTGCGTAGATTGAGATGTCCAAACCGACATCCGGGTTCAATATGACAGCGGCTGACAAGGTTAACTGTTTCCTTTTGAATCATCGGATGTTACCAGTGTGACTTGTCAGAACTTGACTCTCGTTTATTGAGTTCTTGACCAACGCTCACCGTTGATGGAATACGTAAGAGCATCAAGAGGAAAAAGTTCATTAACTTGTCCGACTGACTAACAATCCCCCGACGACAAGATAAATAGGTGAAAAGTTTGTACTTTCTCATTCTCACAATTAGGAGATATTTAATTACTTAACTTTAAATTATATAAATAGTTTTCATTACCGGCAGGCTTCTGGGTCACATTATTATTTTAGACTACTTTTAGTGGGATGATAAAACTAAAATCGGGTTGGTTTCTTCCTTATAAGAACACATCTTTAAATTCTTTTGACTTAAAATCGCATTACAGTCACAAAGGATGAAATTTGAAAAAACATAGTCTAAATATTTTCTGTCAAATATACAATTAAATTATTAGAAGGAAATAATTTACAAGATTTTAAAATGCTAATAAGCATTTTAATGATATGTAGTGATGCCTGCAAATTTGGTGCGCAGGAAAAGATGCGCAGTGATTATAAGTGAAAAGGAAATATTAATTTTAATAAATTGTTGGGCTACAAGATTAGGATGCATGTCGGTAAAATGCATGATTAGTGTTTCCTTTTCATTTCAAATTATATAGATCTATTTACTATTTTTATTAATTGCTTGGTTGCTAATTTTCATTTTTTTCATAAATAGAATTCTTTAAGGATATTCAATATTTAGAAAGTTATCAAATTTTCTCTTTTTAGTTCCAAATTTTGTAGTAAAAAAATCATGTTTAACAAGTTCTTTTAAATGTAATCTTGTAATTATAATTACAATAACAGATACGTACGGCCTATTCCTTCTCATTTTTACTATCCTGTGTGTTAAACAACCTTTTAAATTTGATTTAATATTTTAAATTATTTTTTGCAGTATTTTTTCAAAGACTTTATTTTTTAGCGGTACCCGTTGGGATTTATAGTCTAAAACGTTTTTTTTACGGGTTATTTATTATAATATAATGAAAAGTATTTTTGACGTGATGTATATGTATGGCTGGTGGAACTTTTGATAAAGTAGATTGCACATATGATTTTCCAATATTTATATAAAAACCCCAAATAATTGAGCTAAACTAATCTAGGTTCAACCACCCATATCATTCCACCACAAATGTCCATTTTTTAAAGTACTAAACTATCGTTTGATCAATCCCTATCTCTCAGCGCCAAACAGAATACATCACGTTTTAACCCCATAACCCGCTAGGAAAACTCTGCACTTTCTAATTTATTGAAAATCTTATCCCCATCGTTTCATCATCCATACCAACGCCCTTTCCCAAGATTCTCGTACCCCCGACAAGAACTAATATTGTTTTCTTCAACCCCAAGGCTTGCCGATATTGGCTTAATCGGTTTATATTCCACAATCGATTCGTTGGCCTGGTAAAAGTTAATGGTTTTAAAGACGTCGAGCGTGGTCTGGCATACCCGATCCGATACCCCAAAGCGACACTGCACGCAGCATCCTTTAGATGTGATCAGAAATTGCTCGATTGTTTTAAATTTTATTTTAAAGTCGGCGAACTTAACGGAGAGGAATTTAAGTGAATAATTTTTCATATATTTTTTTATAGTCCAAAAAGATTTAGCAGAGTCTGGCATAAGCACTAATTGACTTTTTGATCTTCTAATAGCTAGACCCAAATTTACTGAGATTAAACATAACCTAAGAAATTACATATTCTATTACACTAACAGCTGATTTAACTGTGTTATATGTAGTTAAATAAAAGACTTTGAAAAAAACTATAATATTTTCGTTATATTTAATATTCTATTATTAAAATGTGGGGGGTAATTCAACAATATTAGGTGAATGGTGTGGATACGCCCCTGATGTGTAACTTGATCTCTCCGGTTGTTTATGTCTTTTTCCTCGGGCTACTTGAGTGTAAAACACCATGAGGGTAATTTCTGTGTCATTTCAAAGCTATCGATGCAGACAGACAAGATGAGACTTTCTAAAGAGAGTAAGGGTTGAGAAAAAAAACTAGCAACACTTTTTTTTATTTTTTAAAAAGTTAATTTTTTTTTTTTTATTGTTGTCCGTGGCCTTATGGTCATTTATCTAAATTACCAGTTACAAAATATTCCTTTAAGCATTAAAATAAATGGGGAAAAACACTATGTACGTATATTTGAACATCTACAGGATAATGAAAACATAAACAAAAGGATAAGTGGAGTTGAAACTAATAATATTTTTTAGACTCAGGGCAATGACTTTAAATTTTCAGATTGGTTGAAAATAGGCAATTGTCTTCCTCGGGATTCAACCGGCCCTGTGCAAAATTTAAATTTAAAAATAATAATAATATTTTTTTTTTAAACTGAAGGGATTTTAAAAACAATTTATATTAAGATTTTATTCGAACGCATTAAGCAAAGTAAAATGTATGAACTTAAATTAACAAACTTGTAACTGAGACAATCGATATAAAGACAGTTCTAGCATTGAATGTGTACTCTTATCTCATACTATACAGACGCTCCTTTTTACAGAAGATCATTGCGTCATAATGTTATCCATGGCTTATATCTAATCCTGTATAAGAGATTTGAATTTCAAAAATGCTTTTATTTTCCTTGTTTGTTCAAACAGCTCAAGTATTGCAAGCAGCCCAAACAGCCAAAATAGCCCAAACAGCGCAAACAGCCAAAACAGCCCAAACAGCCCAAGCAGCCCAAACAGCCCAAGCAGCCCAAACAGCCCAAAGAGCCCAAGCAACCCAAACAGCCCAAGCAGCCCAAACAGACCAAACAGCCCGAATGTAAGTATTAGTACTATATATTGTTTTTGTGCTTTTTTTCCAAGTTACAATTCAATGCCTTTTGCATTATTACTACTTAGCTCTTTGTTTAATAACATCACTGTTTGTGTTATTTACTCTTGTCACTTGTATAAGCGAGATCGTTATGCTTCTTGCAGCTCATTTAAAAAAAATTAATTCTAACTAATTTCAGACATAACATGCAGTGAAAGCGTAAATAATGACAGTTTTAACTATATAGCTATGTGAAGAAGTGGCATAACTTGGAATTTGTAAGGGTTTTGGAGCCCAGGGGGGGCATAACCGCTTTGGGGGGAGGAGGCACATACATGGTGGTGGCATAATATCTATTATAAAAAGAAATTTGGACACTAATTTGGGGGCCCCTTTCAACGGGGGAACTTTGAAATTTGGACCACCCCCCGGTACCATAGCTACGCCCCTGATGTGAAGTAAGGTTTTCTTTTAAAATTGTTTATGATTCTGTCTTCTCAGAAATTTTAGAAATTAAAAAGATATTTTCACTAAATTATTTAAAGGAGTGGGTGCATGAATCCCTATGGGGCATAAGAGCAGTCTGTTCATGAGTTGTCCCTCTTTGTATCATAGTTACCTAATTTGAAATCAATCTCATGTTTAATAACACTTAAAATGCAATTAATGGTTTTTCTCAATGACCACTACTTATTTCAGATTCTTTTGTAAGTAATTAAATCAAAGTGTGCCATTTAAACAAAATATTACAAGTTTCAACAAATGTTTTCTTTTATTATCATCTTTCTTTACTCGACTGATTTTAAATTATTTGCTGTTTAAAAAGTGATGCCAAAAAATTTAATTTCTGCTTTTAAATTCGCTGTAGAGCAATGATAATTGAGAGTTAACGTAACAAACCCGCTAGAAGTAACTCCAAACCCGCTAAGAGTACCTACAAACCCGCTAGAAGTACCTACAAACTCGCTGGAGGTACCCTACAAACTCGCTGGAAGTACCCTACAAACTCGCTGGAAGTACTCTACAAACCTGCTGGAAGTAGCTTACAAACTCCTTTAGAGTACCTACAAACCCGCTGGAAGTACTGTACAAACTCCCTTAAAGTACCTTACAAACCCACTGGAAGTACCCTACAAACCCGCTAGAAGTACCTACAAACCTGCTGGAAGTACCCTACAAACCCACTGGATGTACCCTATAAACCTGCTAGAAGTACCCTACAAACCCGCTGGAAGTACTCTACAAACCCACTGGAAGTACCCTACAAACCATCAGGAAGTACCCTACAAACCCACTGGAAGTACCCTACAAACCCACTTGAAGTACCCTACAAACTCACTGGAAGTATCCTACAAACCCACTGGAAGTACCCTACAAACCCACTGGAAGTACCCTACAAACCCACTGGAAGTACCCTACAAACCCACTGGAAGTACCCTACAAACCAACTGGAAGTACCCTACAAACCCGCTGGAAGTACCCTCCAAACCTGCTGGAAGTACCCTACAAAATCGATTAGGTTAGAGAGAAGAAGCATAATTTCAGATTCGACTAGAATGAGATCGATGTGAAAGGGTTTCCTACCATAATGATCAGGTACGATAAAATGAACCAGGAGGAGGGTAACTATAATTGATTTTTATATCTTCACAATAAAAAAGACATTCCGATGCAATCGACTCCAAACAGATTTTTCATCCTTGAAATAAAAGTATCGAATTCTTGTCACTGGTTTAAGTTCGTGATTTATTACTATCCCAGTAAAGGGAGAACAAAAAACACATGACGCTTTAAAAAATCAAATTAAACTTGCGTGTCACATTTCATCCCAGATTTTTTTATATATTTTGATTACATTTTTTTAAATTTAAAAAACGTTCGCTGCACTTTGAGGATATCAGACCCGGAAAACCTGTTTTTCAAAGGCGGAATTTGTATCGCAACATTAGGTCACATCCGTTGTACTTCGCCCTATTCTTAAACATGGGAAAGAGTTGCTAGAAATCTGGCCAACATACTAGAAACAGGAAATCGAAGGCATGTGAAAATAATTGCTTTAGACATGACGCATTTGGTTTAATTTGTTAAAAAGGTAATAAAATCGTGATTGTAAATGGCTGACAAATGGTGGCCACTGTGAGTTCGTTGATAGAAGAATTCAGCAAAATACTTCATTACTTACATTTATTTTTTGTCTATTAAATAGTCGGTGTTTTATTTTCCTCTTTTTTTCATTTTCTCATCATAGAGTCTACAAAGACATTTTTATTTGGATCAATTCCATAAAATAAATATTAAATATCTTCTACATTTCAGTGCATATAAAAGTTTTTGCAATACTTTAAATATATTAGAGACGTAAAACAACTATTTACTTCAAATAATACTAAGAAACTCATAATTTCCATTACAGATCTATTCATTGTGTACTAATTCAACGTCACCACTCCAAATGAATGCCCTAAATTCGTACTAATGTCGTCAATCTAGAACCACTGTCTACAGTAATATCATGCGATCTAAGAATTGTCTCGTCTTATACCAAACATATCAGACAACTGGACAACGAATCATATACGCAACGCCATGTATAAAACCAAAAAACAGAAAACACGCGCCACGACAAAACTCCGCTGACAGGGGCTTCCTAATTGACTTACCTTGGACACTGGAAGAGATCCACAAGGCCGATAACTCGACATCCCTGGAGGCCCGCGGCAAGCGTCCACGAAAGTACTCCCCGTGGTGATACTGTATTAGCCTCAACATATTCGCATTGAAGCTGTATTCATCAAACGGCCCTTGGGGCCCGGCGCCTGACTGGCACCTGGTAACCAACTCCTCGCTCACCGATTCGATGACCGGCTTCATGCTCGAGTTGGTCACCACCGCCGCGTTGTCTTTAGCCACCTTGAGTGACGTCGTCAGGACGTTGTAAAGCGCGGTCCGGATGTTGCGCAGTGTCCCGAACGTGTTGGCCCTGTGTTTGTGCAGCGAGTCAACATCACAGCCAGAGAATTTCTCTAGTGCCGGCAAGAAATGGAGGATCAGATCCAGGCATTGCTCTTCTCTCGTCTCCGAAAGTTCCTTACCGTCCGGGGTCGGCACGAGGGCTTGGTAGTTTCTCGACAAGAGAATGAACAGATCAGAATGGATGAACGTGTGCAGAATGATGAACTGTCTGAGGGCGGTCTTGGGCGTGATCTTCAGCAGGTGTTGGAGCTCATTGCTGAGCTTAACCTTGCAGAACTTCACATCCGAGACGTCGCCAGTGTCCAGAATGTTTTGAAAGAAAGCGAACCAGTCGATACCGAATGCGTTGTATTTGATTTGTAGCTCGCCGAGTGTTTTTTGATTGCTGGGCTGGTCGCACGCGACGAGCCGGTTATCTTGGAGGTTTTCGTCGTCTAACGGTTCTTGACCCGTGTTGAGGATCTGAGGGGTAAACAGAGGTGTTAACCAACAAAGGGAGATTGAATAGTGGAAAAAAATATTTTTAAAATATAATGAGAGAGTTAAAATAAACACACGAATTTTTGTTAATGACAAGAAAGCAATATTTTCAAAATGAAAATATGTGATTATTTATATAAATCACTTTTTAAAAACTATCCACTTATAATTTCGAGTTAAATCTATTTATTATTTATTTTGCTATACTTACATTTATCGCTATAACAATGAATAAAATTGAATATTATCGTTACACAAATTATCTTATCATACCTAAAGCGGAATCCATCAACGAGCATTCCCACACATATCAGATTCTACTCGTCAATCTAACAACTACCTACCAATTACCTTATCCATAATTTTTATTTAGATATTCAATAAAAACCTTTATCGTATCTTATATATTACAAATGCTCTTTCTTGGCAGAAGATAGTGGTACCTAAGCTTATCCCTTGTTAATGTTTAGTTTTTATGGCGTATTTGTTCTGTACAGTATACAATAATAAGCAAATAACCTAAATTTAGTTCCTGATGAGATGTCGTTGGGTAAATGATGTATGTAAATTTATGCAAATTCTATAGGATTTTCGATATCGTCATGTCCACCTCTAAACATTTTTCCATCAATGACCGAATCTCCAATAAAATTTATACCACAAATGAACGTGTGTAGAAACGGCAGTATACCATCCCTAGACACAGCCAATTAAACGAATTTACCCGTAGAAATACCATCCATTGTCGCAGATAAATAAACGTTTTTACCCACAGGAATGCCATTCCTAGACACAGCCAAATAAACTTATTTACCCGTCGAATGTTGGCCTCTAAACGTAGGAAATCGTTGACAATACTTTTGGCGTCCGAATCGTTGAGCGTCGGTTTAATCAGATGAAGCAACAGGTCACTGAGTCTCGCCTGATTAGAACTGGCATCCTGTGTTGGTGGTATGAGGGGGGAGGGGTGGGAAAGGGCAGGAAGGGAAAAGACAATTGATTGTAGCTGAGATTTGATACACCACAGAGCTTTTATATTATGTTTAAATTGTATGTCCTAGAAAACAAATGTTAAGAGTATATTTTTTAGATTCAAAGCTATTTTTACAAAACATAAATATATATATTTATCTGTGCAACGTGTGTGTATTAATAATAATAATAATAAATTTATATTTCAAAAATTAATTTGTTTTATTATGAAGTTTATTTAACGAAAATTTGTGTCTTCTAAAAAAAAAATTCCATTATAATATTTTTATTTAAAACATAGCCATTTCCCCTTGATTAAATTCATAACTAAAAAATCTGAGTTAGGTTGTAGCTATTAATAAACACGATATTCTGTAGATTTACCTTTTGTTTTGTTGACAATCTGGCTCTGGAATAGTCGGGGGCTGACGTAAGAGGGTCAACGTAGTCGGTCACCCTAGACACCAGCTTGAATGAATTATGATACAACCAACCATCAGCAGGACATAACAATACATCGTAACGACATTGAAATAACATCAACAAGACATATCTACACATCAGAACAACATATCATCACATCAGAACAACATATTATCACATCAGAACGACATATCATCACATCAGAATGACATATCATCACATCTGAACAACTTATCATCACATCAGAACGACATATCATCACATCAGAACGACATATCAACACATCAGAACGACATATCAACACATCAGAACGACATATCATCACATCAGAACAACCAATCATCACATCAGAACGACATATCATCACATCAGAACAACATACATCACATCAGAACGACATATCATCACATCAGAACGACATATCATCACATCAGAACAACCAATCATCACATCAGAACGACATATCAACACATCAGAACGACATATCATCACATAAGAACGACATATCATCACATCAGAACAACCAATCATCACATCAGAACGACACATCAACACATCAGAACGACATATCATCACATAAGAATGACATATCATCACATCAGAACGACATATCATCACATCAGAACGACCAATCATCACATCAGAACAACCAATCATCACATCAGAACAACCAATCATCACATCAGAACGACCAATCATCACATCAGAACAACCAATCATCACATCAGAACGACATATCATCACATCAGAACGACATATCAACACATCCGAACGACATATCATCACATAAGAACGACATATCATCACATCAGAACGACATATCATCACATCAGAACGACCAATCATCACATCAGAACAACCAATCATCACATCAGAACAACCAATCATCACATCAGAACGACATATCATCACATCAGAACGACATATCAACACATCAGAACGACATATCAACATATCAGAACGACATATCAACACATCAGAACAACCAATCATCACATCAGAACGACATATCATCACATCAGAACGACATATCAACACATCAGAATAACATATTATCATATCAGAACGACATATCATCACATCAGAACGACATATCATCACATCAGAACGACATATCATCACATCAGAACGATATATCATCACATCAGAACGATATATCATCACATCAGAACGACATATCAACACATCAGAACAACATATCAACACATCAGAACAACCTATCAACACATCAGAACAACATATCAACACATTAGAAAGACATATCAACATATCAGATCAACACATCATCACCTCAGAACAACATATCAACACATCAGAACAAAAAAAACACATCAGCACGACATATCAACACATCAGAACAACATATCAACACATCAGACGGACATATTAACATGGCAGCAGGACAGATCTACATATCAGAACGACATCAGACCGTCATTGTGAATTGTGAAGGATGGTGCATGTGTGTAAAAGTTGTATTTAAGTTAGTGAGGTGAGAGAGAACAATGAACAAACGGCAAGGTAATGGTGGTGACTTAAAGAAGCCTCCACATTAGGGTACGCACTCTCAGTGTGATAAATCATTTGACTGCCTTTAACACAAGATCTCACATACATTATATCATGCCCTAGCTTCGACTATTGCTTTCCAGAATATTCGCTACTACCATTCGTGTATTTGTGGAGAACTTCTAATGTTACCTTAAAGCTACGTGGCTGCGTAACCGCGCAGTTATCTGATCGACGCCGCGAAGCAGTTTAGAGTTTTACTGCGCAGCAAATTTTGATGAATATACTATAATGGCATTGAATACGGGTTTTATAATTTCGCTTTAAAAAAATAGATCTATGCAACTTTGTATGCGAATTTTTCGTCTGCAAATAGACCAACGAACCTTAGAGGAAACACGGGACCTTCATTTTCCCCATTTATCTCTTTGCTTTTACATTTTTTAAAAGTGTAATATAATGTAATTACATTTATTATTAAAATATATACAAAACCCTGGAATGTTCTCGAGGTCGAGGAGAATTTTTATTTTTAGATATTCCTAACAATCATCCTAAAATAATGTATGGATGACCCATATCTGTCATACCACATGACCGATAATCACCAACTTGACATTAGTACCCAGAAAATGTGAGCGAAGATCAGATGCCCTTACCGAAAGGTTTTTGTCGCTGTGAACCATGACCTTAAAGAAAGGCGACGCCCCAAACATCCTTGTCACGTTCGCCAATAACAAGGTCAAGTCTGCTGCCTCTGTTGGCGCCATTAGTCCTCCCAGGGTTTCCAGAAGCTCGGACACTAAAACACACACGAGGAAGAACAAAGGCAATTATAAAGGTCGCCCAAAACTGGAGAGCTCTCAATTAAAAATAACAACAATAATAATGAATAGTCCATCGGCCATCGGCTTTTTTTATTGAATAATATGGATGTACACTTAGAATTGATGATTTTCATTTTCTGGTGCCCGTGTTATTGATATGTTGTTGTTGTTTTTATTTGTACGGTGTTAATTTTATTTATTTATTTTTGACGTAAGCATCTACTAAAAATTTTGTTAAACATGATTTTACAATCTTGCTGATAGTTTGAATTTGGTACCTAATTCGGACTGAACCGTCTATATTCATTTTTGTTAGATTTTAAGAGAAGAACTAGTGTGCCATATTTTGGACAAGTTAATAAAATCTCCCCTGAAAATTATAATTAAAAACATTAACTGTTCACTGAATGATGTCATCATCGTTTAAAGCAATCTAGAAAAATGTCATAATGGTTTTAAAGCAATCTTGAAAAATTTCATAATTGGTTTAAAACAATTCTTTCTAATGGTATATCTCCTTGAAAATTCATCAGTGTTTGAAAAAATTGAAGATTGCCTTTAGTGTTAGTTTGAGAACATGAGATATATTGTTTCCAGCTAAATTAGAGTAAATTCAGCAATCTAATCAAAATAACATTCGTAATAGAAAGACCTCTTATGTGAAACGTTCTCTTTAAAAAAAAAGTTAACAGCTTAATGAAAATTTAATTTCTTTCAATCGTAAAATATATTTTTAAAAATTTTCTCATTTATTCATTTCGTATATTTTTTTTTCTGGGATTTTTTTTCAATTATAAGTAGATCCAGTTGAATTAAATGTGCCATAATGGAAAAATAGTATTAATAAATAAATAAATATATATATAATCTGAACTATTTTATGTTGGTCTTGTTTTGTCTTCTAAATTTTATAAATTTTTCTTCATGCCTATCTATCTACTATTTCATTGTAAATGTATATCTTTTGTTAAACTGTTTTTACTATAGAGTTCATTGACATTAGTGTAACAGAGAAGCGCTTGTCATCTTGTCTAGTTTCAGCTTACATTCACCCTTGGTCCGATATTTGTTTGACAGTGGTTCATTGTCGACAGTAATTTTACAACCACACTCATCATTTTTTTGTCGTTTGTTGCACTATTGTTCTATTGTTTGATAATGCCCAGAACGTTCATTCAGCGGTTATTTTCTTTGTTCTTATTTCTTTTGCTTTTTGTTAGACCCCGCCTCACAACTTCTATTGTCTATTTGTTAATTGGATGTGTTCCAATTATTGTTAGACAGAGTCATACGAGAGCCCTGGTGTTAATCTTCTATCTTGTACAATACAGTGGTACCTCGAGATACGATCTCAATACGTTCCGGGGTTGCGTTCGTTTCTTGGAGTTTTTCGTATATGAGCAAAGATTTACATATAAAATACCTACTCCACGGGAACAAACTAAAAACTGTATACTTGGAAAATATAGATATATAAAAAATGTTGACACACATTTACTCACAAAAAAAAAATCCGTCCAGACAAACGAAACGTTGAAATGATATTAAAAAATAAACTATTTCGACTTATGTGTGTTTATTTTCGTGTTAGACAAACAAATAAAAAGGCAGAGAACAATTTATGAAATATTGTTTGGTACGACATAGCATTTGCGTAGTGTTTTTTTACTCTACGCTTTTCCAAAGATTTACCGAAAATATTCACGAATTAAGACACCAAAACCAAACCAACTATACAGTAATGAAAACGTGCGTGACACGCAAAGAAAAAATCACAGCTGCAGCACAGCATTCAAGCTACAATGGACCAATAGGTGAGCAGAATTGTTAGTTGCTCGTTGAATGACGTCACTTGATTCCCAGTGTTGGCAGCTGCGCGTTTTTTCTTAACTTGTATTTTAATTTTCGTAATTCGCATATTTGGACAAAAAACTCTTAGCGTTGCCTTTCGTATCTTCGATTATTCACATCTTGAAGCATTCGCATCATGAGGTGCCACTGTACGTTCCTTGCAGACTAGTAAGAAGCGGAGAGAGTTGCTCTATTAAATTAACTTGTAATAAATGTTACATCTCTGATATCAAATAGATTCTTCTCCTTTCTTTAACATGTGGCTATCGTTAACATATTGTTAAGTTTCACATTTAACACTGGAAAATATATTTGAACTTGCGGGGAAAGGGTAACGCGATTTAACAGTACAAAGGCAGTTATATCTATATGTAATAGATTGATAGCAGTGACGCTGAAATTGGTTCTAATTTTTCAAGCTGTCCAAAGAAAGTCTAGATCTCAAAATAATAATAAAAAATATTAATGAAACCTTTTCATCATGTCTATATAATTTCATCTCTTCACCGGTTAAAACATTTTAAACGTAAACGTTCCGTTATTCCAATACCTAATCTTATATTCATATAATTTAAATAGAGCATCGATTATAGACTTTGTTTAAAAAGAATAAATGAAATTAATGTAATCAAACAAAACAATCCATAAACCCCATCTCATTTGTCATTTGCTGCTCACCGCCTTACACTTTGAGGATCCTCGATCTCGCTAACGACGTGTTTTCTTCTACTTTCACTTGAAGGTAATTATGGCTGTAATGATTATGCACGTAGCGTAGGTGGCAGGCCTGTAAAAAGATTGTCTAGCTCTATGTTCTATATTCGTCCTATTGAGGGATCATTGTATTGACTTGCGATACTGAGCCTCTTGTTGGGGTGGAGGTGGTTTCTAATAACATCTGCTAACGTGGATCACAATCAATATAGAAAGAATACTTACTAAACAAAGCCAATATTAAACAACGCATTTGCAAGTCAAAAAAAAAAAAAAAGAAAAAAAAAGAAATTAGGCAGGTTGGAAGAAAACACGTTTATTTTAACCTTGTGTCTGTATTGGTGAATCATAAAGTGTGTGCGTGGAGGGGCGGGAGTGGGCTGTAACGTTATTTCAAGATTATATGATATTGCCAAATCCTCAAAATAACGCTTCATTCGTACGTCATGTACAAACAAAATGAAAATCCTAATTATGGTTGGGACAATATTTTAGAAGCGAGTGAGTTAACAATGAGTGGTGAGAGACTGTTTTAAACTGCTCCAAGAGAACTCTAGTATTTTAGAGTGAATTTTTCTATCGCACAAATGAACAATAAAAGTTAGAGAAATATCAGCTGTTATTACTGTCCTAATATATTATTGAGATTAAGTGAAAAGAGATGCTAGATATTGTTGAAAATAAGTCACTAATACAAAAAAAAGCAACAAAAAAAAAATAAAATAATAGTAATAATAATATAGAATATTGTCATTCACTCATATTTTATAATTTAATAAAAATAACTTGGATAATGTTTTTTGTAACTGCTTTAACTGCGCCTCTTTTTTTTTTCCTTCAAATTTTGTTTTATTAACAATCGATCGTTTTCAAGAGTGTCTACAATACTGCTTTTGTCGTTAGCGCATTTTTATTGTTTAAATAATCAAAAAGACTTTCACAAGAAATAATGCTCTACAAATATCTTAACATTTCACATTTCATATTGTAGAGTGGCGCGTGCCTTACGTTTTAAACCGTTTCGGGGCGCAAATAGGTTGGGGAGGGATCAAAGACTGTTAGGACTTACCGAACCCTTCCCGAATCATTTTTTAAATCTTATAACACGGATCACCTTTGTGTAAACCTAAACATAGTAGTATGCTAATTTACACAATCTTAGATAACTACCCTTTATAAATTAGTTTTTTTTTTTAACTTTGGTGATATTTTAATGATCTAAAACTTTCAAATATAAATAACTTGTCAAACTCCGACTTTATAAATATATGTTTAAAAGGAGCCGATGATTTTACAGGCCCTTATACATTTCAGCCTTATTGCTGCCAGTTTTCATCTACAGAGTTCGGACGATGCTTTATATTTGGATCTTATCGACATACTTCAAAATCTTTTTGTCGAATATGGCTTTTAAAAATTACTTTTTAAAATAAGAATTAAGGATATATTTTATACAACTTCCCCCCAACTGCTTCATTATTATAATCTACCAAAATGTGCGGTTGGCAGATCTTTCTAAATTAACTTTCTTTAAACATTCATGCATTAACATTGTTAAATATGTGCATGAATTGCATAAAGTATTATAACAATAACACGTATTATAACAATAACACGATTACGATAATAAGAACGATTACTGAGCTATTTCTTGAAAAAAAAACACCTCAATTACGTGTTTGGAGTCATAAAATTAGCTATAAAACAAAATGAAAACAGGCTTTTAGTCAACAAATCGCGCACAGAAAAATAAAGTCAAAGAATTAAAGTTATATTCAAACGCTGTGACGTAATTATATTTTTAGTTTTAAAAGCTTTTGAATCTGCGTTTATTAAAATTTGGAGTTTCGTTAAGTTATGTTGTCAGTCGATCCATTCTAAATGATCGTCAATTCACAACGTTGTATTAGCATTGGCCTAAAATATTCACCGGGTCACACATCGGTAAATTTGCGCCCTTGATTAGAAGCATTTAATTTAAAGTAAACTAGAAGCCCGAGGCGTAGCATACGCCGTAGATTTGCTCATAGATTGTGCGAAGAAAGTGTGGGGGGGTGGGGTGAACAGACACAAACTACAACACGATGAAATCAGAACAACGTGAATTAACTTCGGATGCGGGGATAATGCGACGCATTGTTGATCTGGAAACATTTGCACTGTGGTTAGCCACTTGCCACCCCGCACAACCCTAGCTTGCCAACCATAAACTAATTGGCATAACCTGACAAAGGTCATTCGTCAAGCTTATTTTCACTCGCCTTTTGCTTGTTTTGGTGATCGAAAAGATAGTGGGGAAATGAACGGGCACAAACACGAACACTTTAAAAAAAATTAAAAAGTAATATCTTAGCTGGGGATTGAACCTGTTATAACCATTACACTATAAATTACATGTTATTTTATTGTTCTGAAAATACATAGTAATTGACTTCAATTCAACGAATTGTTGAATGACCCCCCCCACACACACACACTATTTACTAACTTTTCTTGCAGTCTGATTGGTCGGTGGGGTCAGACAGCTTGCTTGGTGTCCGGCATGGTTGGACCATGATGAGAATTATAGATATAGATAGATTAAATAATAATTTACCACCAGGGTTGTACAGTTCCTCTACTTTGCCCGAGAATTTCATGTCATAGACAAATCAATTTGTGGAGCTTATGAAGACAGCGTCACTACAGAATCTCAAGTATGAGCAATGAGCTCTTAAATCCGTCAGAGCTTTATCTTAATATCAGCAAGTCTGCACGCCTCATGTAAATCAATTCAAAGCGGCTTTGGTCAAACTGCTTTGTTCTTTAACATTTCATTTACTTCAGATTTAACTCAGCGTGAGACGATTGTCATGTTTTAAACTTTAAAATAGAAAACGCTGGAAGCAATGAAATGATCATGGGAGATTGACACTGCAAACAAAGTAAAACTAAGTTCAGTTCAAGAAGGTGTACGCCGACATATTTTTTTAATCAAAGTGTCGGAAAGAATCAGACTAATTGGAAGACCCTAGTTCTAAAAGGACTTAAGTCACATTTACGTCAAATTTATACTAACCAGTGGACATTTAACATCTAGTTTAGACCAAACTTCCGTATAAATTTGGAAGGGATACAATGTTATTAGGTCCACTTTTTTCAAAGCCCAAAAAGTTAAAATGCTATTATGGTCAAAGAGACAAAAATAAATTAAAACGTGATTATCTGAAAATGCGTAAATTGTTACTTATGTACCTTTAGCACTAAGCTATTCTAATTAGATTTTTAGCTGCATAAGCGTTTTTTAAAAATAAAAACTAAATATTTTACTTTTGTTTTTCTTTCACGAATCTTTTATTGGTGACACTTTGATTGTTGTGTGTTGTATTTTACCGTCTTTAACCCAACTTAAACATTTATTTCATTGAATCGGGTCATTATGAGACTCCTCTCTGTAAGGGACCCTATTACGTCATTACGTTTTATTTTATTACAGATTTTGTTAAGGCTGTTTCACAGCCTTGACGGTATTTTGTATGCTTTATGTCCAACCAAGTTTTGTAAAATTGTCCTATTTTCTATCGGACCGCTTTATACTAGATGTTTAATGAATGCCCATTGCTTCAACTCAATTCGCTGATACGCGTTAGTGCAGCAGACATCACACATAAAAGATGGGAGCATCAATTGAACAAAAAGTCTGACTTTGTTCAAAATGCAAACATGCATTCAAGAACCTAATAGCTGTCCCCAATACACATTGATTCACAAAACACTCTCTAGCTAAATAATGGGAAATAATTTAATAATTGAGAATTAATGTGCAATCAAAACAAAACAAAGTTCCAATTATCGATAAATAAAATCTTAGTCTAACATAAGTTTCTTTTCTCTCTTTGTTGATTCATTTTATGATGTTTGAGTTATTTCTTACATTGAACTTAGGCCCTTCCTAAGTAGCTTGGTTTTCATGGAATAGTTGTATCAATTGTAACAGTCAATCTGCTGCCCTACATTGAGATGTGCACTGAGTTGTTTGTAGCAGATTCTGAGAGTGGGTGTGGTGATCTTTCGTCGTCTCCGACCTGACGACATTTAAGAGCCGTCTCAGTCAATGATTGCAGTTGACAACAACACATGTCAGTAGGATCTGTCAACGCTTGTTAGCTACACAACACTAGAACAACCAAGCGGAGGGGAGGTTTAATAAACCCTTTTCTTCATGGGCATGGCGTATCATGTCGATTCTCTTTAGGCAGACCTGATAACTGGTACGTGACCATCCCCACCCCCAAAATCTTAAAAACGGTCATTAGTTTTGTTGTGGTAGGTAAATGGATTAAATTTTAAAGATGACACGATGTTACAAACACGAGATGGTGCACAAAGGTGAATCGAAGTACAGTCAATTCCTGTTTTTTTTTTCCTTCTTTAATTGATTTTATTTTATGTCTGAAGAGGAAGTGTGTGGTTAATGCGCACCGCTGACTCACACATACGCACTGGTTCCTGTTTCCCCACCATGTGACCCCGACGCGAACACCTTTATCCAGTGATCGCCACATTACTTCAAACAACCAGTCCAGTACAATCACAACACCTTTACCTTTATCCGGTGGTCGTCACCTTTACACAAACAGCCATCCCAGTACAATCACAACACCTTTAGCCAGTGGTCACCACCTTACTTCAAACAACCATCCCTATACAATCACAACACCTTTAGCCAGTGGTCATCACTTTACTTGAAACAACCATCCCAGTTCATTCACAACACCTTTATCCAGTGGTCGCCACATTACTTCGAACAACCATCCCAGTACAATCACTGATGTGGTGCAAAAGTCAACATCAAAGTTGATATGCCCCTAATTCATTGGTTGCTGTTTAAATATAAATGACGTTTACATTCAGACAATATAACGTCTGGGATAATAATATTGAAATGTTCTTGTCGTCTCTGTACTATAAATTGCATGTAGCATATGGCCTTGTATGAAGGTTTGAAACAAATTGACTTCAGTAAATTCAGTTAGTGAGTTCCAAAAAGAAAAAAAGAAATACTAGTAGGCTGTAGAGGAATGGTGTCTGTGTCGAATTTCATTATATTGAAAATAATACCAGAAAAACATCACAATTCAATAATTCAATGATCCTGACTTTTAAAAAAAAAGCACTAGTCAATACAGTTAATGAGGAAAACGGCAGTACTCACTTTAACTAAGAAAATGCAGCTCATTAGAGAAATAAGATTTAGCTGACTTGGTAAACATTATTATTAATAACAATAAAAAAAACTTAGAGACAGCCTTAGTCCTTGCAGCTAGACTGAGAAACAGCTTTGGTCAATACAGCTATTTTTAGAAACAGCTATGGTCAATACAGCTATTTTGAGAAACAGCTATGGTCAATACAGCTATTTTGAAAGACAGCTTTCGTCTATACATCTATTTTGAGAAACAGCATTGGTCAATACAGCTATTTTTAGAAACAGCTATGGTCAATAAAGCTATTTTGAGAAACAGCTATGGTCAATACAGCTATTTTGAAAGACAGCTTTCGTCTATACATCTATTTTGAGAAACAGCATTGGTCAATACAGCTATTTTTATAAACAGCTTTGGTCAATACAGCTAGATTGAGAAACAGCATTGGTCAATACAGCTATTTTGAGAAACAGCTTTGGTCAATACAGCTAGATTGAGAAAACAACATTATTAGTCGATACAGCATACTTGAGAAACATCAAAGCAAAAATATGCATTGCATCGTTCCTTATTTTTTGTGTGACAATTCTAAGGTTTTATGAAAAGTTGAGCGAAGGTGCGAGTTTAATTCAGTCTCATACCATAACCAAGATAATAACAAACCTCAACGGTGTATGCATTATTAGGAAAAAAAATGAAAATGAAAAAAATAATAATATTAATTAACAGTTACCAAAGGTGATGTGGCTCGACAAATGATAGGGAACAAATGTCACTGTCATGGTTGTAGCCTTGAAGTTTATGATTGACCTAAAGGATCTTGAGGTAGAGATCATAATGCTAAGCGTAGGATGTAAATGATAAAAGCAATTTTTCAAATATATTCAGTCACATTAACAGTGTGTATAGTTTTTTTGTTTTTTTTAACACTTTGATTTCTGATGATGGTTGCAGTCAGGGGCGGCGTCGGTCGTGTTTCATGTGTGGGGCTGAGAGTTGCACGTGCATGCGTTATACCAACATGAATCTCCTATATCGGGCACCCCTCGGGTTGTTGCCCTACTCGTTCTTCCTTAAGGACACCTCAGGGGGAGGATGGGAACCATGAGGGAGGTTAATTTTGTTAATAGTTGTAATAATACTGATAGATATCACTTTCTGAGTGTTTAGGTATTATGTTAATGCGAAAATAATATGGACTGGCGGCAACATACTGGACTTGGTCCTTATTAAGAAAATAATCCACCTGTATCATTCATTATCGTCAATAATTTCAGTGTTTCTAAACTGACTTTTACATGGTGAAAACATTCGTATTTTAATTTTTTTATTATTATTATTAACAGTTTAATACAAAGTAAAAATATCAAATAAACTCATTTTTAGATGTGTTAATATTTTATTTATTTTGTTTGTGCAAATGTATTATTTGATTGGCTGTGAAAATATTGTATTTGATTGATTGTGCTAATAAATTATTTGATTGGCTGGGTCTACTCAAATGATTATTATTAAAGACTAGATTGTGCCAGGCGCCGTGGCGCCTGCGGCGCCCCCGTTTTTTGGGCGCCTACGGCGCCAACCTTTTTTTTAAAGACCAACTAACTTGTCCTTTTTTGATAAATACGAATTATTAAACTTTATGAAATGTACGCAAAGTATTTATTTAATAATAATAATATGTGTTGTATTTTGCGCACCGATGCACACCAAACAATGACGTCATCATATTAAATATTTTTACAGCGCTCATCAAAACACGATTTTTCAACTAAACTAACTGCTGTAGACTGTCGTACATCGCTTCTGTAGCGTTACGTTACAAACCCACACCACTGGGCTATTATATATATTAATATGATTGACTATTAAATGACAACCAAATTTAAAGCTTATTTTTTAAACAATAACCGATATTATAATTATGTGTAAAGCAAAAATATACATATTAAATATTTATTGATGAAATTATGTTTAAAAATAGCCAGATTTTATCACCAAAAAATATACTTTCTTATCTCTTTCATCTTAATCTTTTCGTGACCGGAATTAAATATAGACAACGTAGAATTAAGGTAATCCGTTGAAAGTTTAAAAAATAGCGGTTATATGCTCTATCCGTTCGTTATCCATCTGTTTATTACAAATCGAGGAATGTATTCGTGTTACTAAGAATGATAAATGTTCTTTGCGCTGATTGCCCAAAAAAGTGTCAACTGCCCTTTAAACAGAAGGTCCTCAGTCCTGGTCAAAGTTTGTTAACAGCCAAGTACCAAGACGTCTCTGGTCAAATTTTGTTAACAGCAATATGCCAAGAATGTCTTTGTTAAAATGTGTGTATCCAAAAAAAAAATCCATGTTCAAGTAGTATCAGGCGCTATATGTCCTTAATATATTTACGCTGGACAATATTTTGTGCATTAAAAAATTATACCTTCAATGTTTACCAATATTTTTCCCATCGCTACTGTGAAAAGTAGCCGACTCCATGATATATTCGTCTAATGACTTTAATATAAAATATTCAAAGTACGGATTTTAAGAGTAAAATCCAGTGGGCACAAACCCCGACCCTA
>MUZC01000152.1:925045-942626 GCA_002072015.1 Radix auricularia
CCCCCCCCCCCCCCCCCCGAAAAAACAAACTGTCACATTCTTGGCAAAACCTCGGCCAAAAAACAAACACACAAACTGACCTACGGTTCTCGTGCCATCGTCAATCGCACTTGATCTGAACAAACATGACCGGAAGATCTCCTTAGAGGATGCCAGCAGCCTGTCATCACTTGGCTCGAATGATGTAGAGAGTCGGTCTGTGGAAGGTTAAACAGTATTGAGAGACAATATATGTAGGTGGTAGTAAAAAATACGGCCTGTGGAGGGTTAAACAGTATTGAGAGACAATATATGTAGGTGGTAGTATAAAATACGGTCTGTGGAAGGTTAAACAGTATTGAGAGACAATATATGTAGGTGGTAGTATAAAATACGGTCTGTGGAAGGTTAAACAGTATTGAGAAACAATATATGTACGTGGTAGTATAAAATACGGTCTATGGAGGGTTAAACAGTATTGAGAGACAATATATGTACGTGGCAGTATAAAATACGGTCTGTGGAGGATTAAACAGTATTGAGAGACAATATATGTACGTGGTAGTATAAAACACGGTCTGTGGAGGGTTAAACAGTATTGAGAGACAATATATGTAGGTGGTAGTATAAAATACGGTCTGTGGAGGGTTAAACAGTATTGAGAGACAATATATGTACGTGATAGTATAAAATACGGTCAGTGAAGTGTTAAACAGTATTGAGAGACAATATATGTACGTGGTAGTATAAAATACGGTCTGTGGAGGGTTAAACAGTATTGAGGACAATATATGTACGTGGTAGTATAAAATACGGTCTGTGGAGGGTTAAACAGTATTGAGAGACAATATATGTACGTGGTAGTATGAAATACGGTCAGTGAAGTGTTAAACAGTATTGAGAGACAATATATGTACGTGGTAGTATAAAATACGGTCTGTGGAGTATTAAACAGTATTGAGAGACAATATATGTACGTGGTAGTATGAAATACGGTCAGTGAAGTGTTAAACAGTATTGAGAGACAATATATGTACGTGGTAGTATAAAATACGGTCAGTGAAGTGTTAAACAGTATTGAGAGACATTATAGGTAAGTAGGTGGATGTCTACATAATATTTTGTTACAATAGATTTTGTTAAGTGTATAAAACACTGGGATAGTTTTCATCAACAATATTTTATTTCTACACCTTTAGTTATTCATAGCTGAAATCGGAAACGAAACTACAAAAAAAAATATGACAAAATATAATTTCACCGGACATTAAAAAATATAACGATATCTGAGCGGCATGTAAATTACTAGAATAAACACAAAAACCATTTCACTTCAATGTAATCTTTTGAAAACTACATACTATTCAACCTTTGTTGACAAAGTATGATATTTTTAAATCTTTTATATTAACTTAACCCTCTTGTCTCTTTGTCGTGGTACCGCCCGTCCACAGAAAAACAAAATTAAAAGAAATGACCCACTTCCCATGATCCTATCGAGCCGAAATTTTGCACATAGACTTGTGTCACCTAACAAAGCATTGTTCGAAAAGTTCAAATTTATCCAATGTACAGTAATTAAATTAATGGATTTTTAAAATCATCCATATAACATGTGTAGCCGTCTTCTATAGTTGACCTCCACGAGTCTCTGCTTTCAGTTCAGCACTCGATGTCACAAGGGTCTGACACGGTCCGTCACGCGGTGGGTATTCTATTGAACATAATCAATACATTTAGTTACGTCTCTTATATATAAGGGATTTATAATCGAAAACTTTGTTTTTAAGCGTTGTTTAATTATTGTAAATTATATTTACTGAATACAACGGGGAAAAAAATATTGTTAAAAAAAAAGTTTAAAGTGGAATGGTTGAATTCTTTCAAAGTATATTTTTGTATACAGCACAAGACAAGATGTAGGGAATATGATATCATTGCCTTCGATTTACTGCTAGACTTTCTAAAGAACTTCAAGGAATCTTTTGCTATTTTTTTCCTCTTCAGCACTTAACTTTTAAATATTGATTTCTTTCTAAAGATCATAACCTCATCATCATTTATTACTTTTTAAAGCTGTTAGGTTTATCATTCGAAGATTCTAGACGAATATTTGTCAAAAGTCCCCCCCCCCCAACATTCACACCATCTTGGCAATATATCTCAGATTCCTCATTTTTTAGTTTTAAAAAAGAAGGAAAAGAAATGAATTGAATGAAAATCTGATACAATCGGGAAAGAAAAAGTAATAAATGATTTAAAACCGTGCACTTTGAACCTTAGGTACTATTTATTGCTTGACTTTGATATAGGTTGTGATTTNTATATATACATTTATTTATTTATTTATTTATTTAATAAATACTAATTATTTCAGTATGTAATAAATGATTGTTAATTGTATCGAGCAAAAAACAAACTTCATTTATAATATGTAGATTAAATTTTGTTCGATACAATGTTAGTCTTCTACAGATTATAAATCACATTTTCTTAATATTGCTCCTTATTTATGACAAACATTCAATTATCAATAGAGGGATTTATAAACCACAATTCAATTAATTAGAAACCTGATTAAGGAAATCGTGTTTATACCGCCCTCGTATTATCGATGTCAAATAAGATAGCACACGAGTGTATTTGGGTTTAGTAGTGCGCTCGGTCAGTCAATAGATACGCTCATTGGCTCGTCTTGTCTCTCAAGTTTGCACGACCAAGATCTACGCGCGTGCTGGCCAATTGGATCAATCCGTTATCCCAATCGATTCAAGGGGAGATTAGAAGGTTGGGATCTCGGGGAGACCCCCAAGGTGGATAGATTTGGGGGGTAGAGTGATTGGGGGTGAATGGGGTGTGGTCGGGGTGGGGGCGGTGAAATGAAAATGAAACACGTAGAAAAAAAAGAAAAGTTTAAGCATGCTCTTCGATTAAGGTGAACATGTTCCTGTGTGATGAGCGATAAACTGGCGAATGTTCATGCATCACTTGGATGAGTGTATAGCGTAGAACTGGCAAATGTTCGCGTATAACATGGATGAATGTATGGGCGTAGAACTGGTGAATGTTCACGTATCACATGGATGAGTGTATGGGTGTAGAACTGATGAATGTTCACATATAACATGGATGAGTGTATGGGTGTAGAACTGGTGAATGTTCACGTATCACATGAATGAATATGGGCGTTAAAGTTTTGAATGTCCACGCATGACGTATGCCAAATTCAGTCAAATTCTAAAGATCGGTGAGTTGATGATACACAAGTAAATTGTCCAGAGATGGTATAAATTACTGGCGTCCTAGAAATGAGGTTTTTATTTTTTTTTTACATGGAGGGATGTTAACTTTTCTTTATTTAAACTCTGTAGCTGTGTTGATCATCCAAAGTATTTAGGTATCTGAAGCTGAAGTTATCACCTGATATTTTTACCCCGAGTTTATCAACTTTATAGAGAGGGAAAAGGAGCATGACAGTGGAAGAGGAATACATTAATGGAAAAAGTGTGATAGTGATAAATGTTGAGGGTGACGTAGGTTTGTCGTGATCTAGTAATTATGTGGCCAGTTATTAAGCGTTGATTGGTTGAGCTGGATTTAGCGACTGCCTGTTGAGACATTCTGGCCACCATCTGGTGATGCGATTGGTATCTGAGATTGTGAAGCTTATTTTTCATGGTATTTTTTTTTTGTGTGTGTAGGCTACGTGTGTTTAGGCATGTCGTGTGTTGTGTTAAAATTTGTCCCTGACATTTTTGGTCGTCTGGAATAGTAAATCCAAAAATATTTATATGAATTGCCATCAACATCAGACATATGCATCTAACTTTGGAATACTCATAATTTAAAATTTCACTTTCTGTCCTACGTAATTTTCCTTACTGCTGTTTACCATTCCGAAAAATGGTTATTTTGCTACTAGTAGTAAAAAGAGAAACATGTACAAAATATTACGCCAAATTAGATGTTGATATAGTCTATATGTATTATTTGTTTTCAGATCATTTTGTTAAAAGAGACGAAAATTTACACATACATTTTCTTTCTTTTCAAATTATTAACCAGATTACATAACGCGTTTAAACTGTCAGAGTCGAGCTCGTTTAAGTAAACAGCAGATGAACCAGTGGCGTCGCTAGGGGGGTGCGGAGGGGGCGGGCCGCCCCGGGTGACACCAACCCTAGTGACGCCTCTGAGATGAACAACAAACATCTGATGCAGATCGACTCGCTTCTTCACCTCAAGCCATTTGACTAAATATAAATGTATTATACAGAAGGGGTCTAGAATCATACCATAGGATTTATTTTTATTGGCTTGAGTAGAAAACATTAAAACGCGCTCCGTTCAAACAATGTCACGTGATAGGTAAGGTAACGAATGAGCAAAGAGAAGTTATTCAGATTTAGTCTCATCGTGATGAGAAAAAATTGTGTTGGTGTTCCTAATTTTATTAAGCAATGTTAAAAATATTTCTAAACTCATGTATAATTTACTGACCAAAAACATTTTTCTCTTTGTATTCTTCTAGTTTCTCAGATTTCTCTCAAGATTAGCCTTGGGTGTGTCAAGAATTGACTCTGTCGGATTTCGGGATTGAGAAAGTCGCCCCGTTTCTTTGCGAGGGCCCGTAAATCTGGACTATCAGTGTGGAGGCATGAATCCCTGTTAACTTTCTCTGGGATCAACTGACCGCGTGCATGCGTATTACCATTTAGTGGAACTAGTGGGAACACACTCAAAACATTTCCGACAGTGGAAACAAACAGTTAGTGTGTGTGTGCAGTAATGCTACTTAATATTTAGTAAATAAAATATTTTTTGAAAGCGACTGAAGTTTTGCAATAATTAAGTCAACTTCAAACAGTTTTAATACATTTTAAAAATAAAACAAACAAAACAGACGATTATTTTCATATAATTTACTTGTACATTTATTTAGCTTTTTAACAGTTTTTTAAAAATTGTTATCAGTCCTAAAAATTTATTTTTTGTAGGCACTGAAGTAATTTTATGGTTTTCTTTTTGTTTCACTTTTTAACGAATCCTTTAAAACTTAAGTAAACTTGACATAATTTTTAATCTAGTCACAAAAAACAAAAACAAAAATAATAAAATTTAAAAATAATTAGAGAAAACTTAATAAAATATTTGATCTCTATTAATGTTGAGGTTGTTGACGATGTCTCCACAATACACTACTAAGACAAGGTTTGCGCGGGAATATGTTCCATTCCTCAATTCGAGACGTTTTGACCTATTGATGTTAATAAATGGAAATCGCTAGAGGTTTATTTTAAGGTTACGCACAACATTCAGTGTTGGACAGAGAAAGGTGGAGTGTTGTCAAGTTAAAAAAGGAAATGACAATGTCAACAACTAAGACGCTAAACGACTGTAAAAGACTTGGTAACATAAAATGAATTGGAATGTAATTATTACAGAGCTGTCTTCTTTTATGGTGTTTAAAAATGGTGCTAATTCTTGACACCTTGTCTTAGTATTTCGGGAGCGGATTCTTGGATGTCAATATTGAATTTGCTTTGGTCTAGAGGACCTAGACACATAATGAACTTTGACCTTATGTTGTTCTCCTTTAATTGCAAAGTCTTCATTATAGCGCTGCTTCTTCTCGGCGGCGTAGCGTGGGTATGTGCCGCCAGGGGCAGAACCCATGTTTGCCGCCCCTCAAGAAAACATATGTTTTGCTGCTATAAAAAACAATTTTTTAAGGAAAGTAATAAGGACATTATAAAATATTTTTAATAAGAAAAAGAAGAGCTTCCATTTCTTGAGTAAAATTGATTTTTTCTACTTTTTCTCAATGCACGATCTTTGATATATTAATATTTTTAAATGCGAAGCTCTATTCCACTATTAGTCAATTTTGGTGTATTTATCAATAATATGTAATCAATTTTTCATTAACTTAATTTTAGATAAGCTATGCCGGGTAACTCTCGATTTTAGAAGAAAGAATTGAAAATATTGACGTAAAATAATCAACATTTTGGTGTCGAGATTAAAACAGAACGTCTACCTGGTCGTTTAAAGCAGGGTTTATTTACTATGATTAATACATTTTAATGGCAAGATGTATTTAAAGAATAGAAAAAAAGAAAAGAAATTGAAAAGAAAACAAGTAATGAAAAATTGGAATGATAATTAAACGGAATTTCCAATAAAGAATTTCCTTTTTTTATTCAAGGGAAATAATGCTAGATTACCTTTAAAATCATTTCAAGTCATTCTGAAAGTAAACAAAATATGACGTCATATCCACACACGCTTTGTCACACCAAGAATAGTGCAATATAATGCGCACCGCACACCAATCTAACATTAGCATTTACAAAGGGGGAAAACCCATTAACTATATTTTAGCTTACATTAAAAATCATTTCAAATCAATAATCATAAAATTAAACAAAACAATTGCTATCTACAAATTGCTGATAAAATTATGGGAGTCGAACAGAAAGATAATTTTGAAAAAGTCCTTCTCCAACATTGTTCTAAATATTATTAGCTATGGTTAGACGTTTGTTTCAACCCGATACCTGATATGGTTGGCGAGAAATTGATAAAATATTGATAATTTTTCCAGGAATTGTAGTAGAATATCTTCGCATTATATTGGCCCTTACCCATCTTTGAGAACATATTTGCAAAAGACCCTAACCCTCTAACTGTATGGTTCAGGAGGAGTTGCATGTGCAAGCGTGACAGACATTTCAAATACATAAACGCAATTTTTCCCATGGCTAATGAGTTTTTAAAAAAAAAAAACAATCGAGGCCTTAAAAGAAGAAATGTTATTATGCATAATGCACTCTGGTAATATTGAGGATAATGAGTGGAACTGTTCCACTGGAACAGTTAATTTTATATAGAGGGGCTACTTTGTTACCTTTTAAAGAGTCTTTTATTGTAAGGGGCTTCTTAGCTACTGTCCATGCGTTTTCATATGGTAAGTTAAACTGTAAATTTCAAGCTGGAACCTTGCTGTTCAACGTTAGTTTTTTAACAAAAAGTACTTATTTGCCCACCACATTAAAGCATCATATTAACATAGATAATACCTGACAAGTTTTATTACTTGACTGTTTCAAGAGCAGAGAAGTGACGGGGTTAGGCTTCAACACACAAAAATTAATGAAGTGATCAGTCCCTCACACATTTTTTGTTGATGAGATGTTGTTTTCATGTTGTTGTTGTTGTTAATCTGTCATGGTCGACGATGACCACTCTCATCATGTTTGTGTTTAACCTGTGCTAAGCCCACAGGTGTGACCTCTGGTGGCTTATTAGCCATATTTTAGCAAGAAATTGCCGTCCGCATGTTCGACAAGAGTCGAACGTGAACCCTTCAGGAGGGTTTTCTACACGGTCCTTCCTCACTTGGCATTTTGTCTTGGCACCCTGTTGTCTATTAGCTTCACAGACAGCTGCACCATTTAGTATCATAGAGCGCCAGTGAGGTTGGTTACTGGCTGCTGCTTCCCAGGAGTCATATCTAATTTCAACGGCCTTTCGAGCGGTTTGAAGTGCATCCTTGTATCGGTTACGTGGAACTCCGCGTGCTCAATGCCCTGCAGTGAGCTCACCATAGAAGAGCCTCTTAGGGAGCCGATGATCGGGCATGCGCACTTCATGCCCCGCCAAACGTAGTTGACACTGCATGAGGCCAGTGTAGATGCTGGGGTAGCCCTGACCTGGCTAATATTTCAGTGTTTGGAACTTTTTCCTGCCAGTTTATATTGAGAATCTTTCTTAGGCTCTTGGTGTGGAAGTGGTTCAGCAACCTCTTATGGCGGTTGTATACGGTCCAAGTTTCACATGTATATAGCAGGATGGGGAGCACTACACTTTTAAGTTTATTTGGTTTCTGGCTCCTCTTCTTTTCCAGACACTGTCATGCAATCTGCTAAATACTGCGCTGGACTTGGAAATTCTCGCGGTCACCTCGTCATCAATATTGGCCTTCTAAGACAGTGACAGTGTGCTGCCAAGATAAGTAAAGCAACTCACTGTGTTGATTTTGTAGCCGTTGATGATTATGCCGGGGGCCGGCTGGTATAAGACGTCTGTCTTCTGTGTGCTGATGGTGAGCCCAAAGCTAGAGAACGCACTGGGAAGTTTGTCAACGCTTAGGTGCAGGTGGGCCTCAGAGCCCACGTTAAGGGCACAGGTATCAGCAAAAAGAAGGTCCAGGATGCTGTCTAATGCCCCCTCTCGCTACGCCACTGCTTCTTCTACTTAGATACCTACTACAACCTTTGTATTTGATCATTTAGCGTTAAGTTCTCAATCGCTCACTTTTAAAAACTAGTGTACAACATTTACACAAATATTTGTACGCTTTCAATTAAAAAACATTTCGATTTCTTTATCTTGACTCATTTAAAAAAGAAAGATTTAAAAAGTAAAATAAAAGGCTATAAATTGAAATATCTTCCCGCCATAGAAAATCGCTAAGAAATTTCAAAAAAATAATTTAAAAAATTCAGCAATAGAACTTAGTCAATGTGTCGCGAGATTCCACTCCAATATCGCCATGAATAAGTTTAGGAAGTAAAGGCTGATGCTGTCAACCCTATTTGCAAAGCTTTCAGCGCTAATGCGACCGTTGGACTTTACCCCCGCTATCCCCATTGAGTGCTAAGTGAAATGCTGGGGACCTTGTACAGGGAAGAGATTTCAAGGCAAATATCCCAAGGGAGAGGAAAATATAAGGAATTAAAAAAAACTGTGGTCGTTTTTAAGAATGAAACTTAACCAAAGGCATGAAATATACAACACACTTGGTCATGTGGAAAGTACAAAACAAGTGTCCCTAGAAAAGACACAACATGATGATAATCAAATACATGCTAGAAATTATTTTTAAAACTCCACTTTATTTAATTTTCTATTCTTTAGCATTTTTTTTTATTTTTTTAAATTTTTTTTTTTTTTGGGGGGGGGGGAATCTTTTAATATTGATAAAAAATATACCAATTTATCATTCTATTTGAGAGAATAGAGAATTTACCAGGACTATACTTATAACTTTACAATCAGCTCTCTGAAGTTTAATTGAACACTCCAGCACGTCTGGGTGGTTAGCCCCTCTGTTACATACTTCTTCATGGAAACAAGATTATTTTTCTAAGGAATTTGTAACAACCTCACATTGGCAAGTTTCAAAAGTTGTAACTTTAAAAAAAACAAAAAAAACTTATTTTAAATCTAGTTCTTATGCAATAATTAAGAAATAATTACAGAAGGGAGCTGGTGGAGAGGTCCACAGCGGAAAAAATTGACTTAACAACATAATAGAATGGACAGGGGTGATCCGGCATCCGGCATCCTTCCGTCTCGCGAGACGATGGTGCATCACCGTTGGGTTGGGTTGCATTTCTTCGAGTGACTGTGCAGTCCTATCCTTGAGTGACAGTCTTTGCCACAGTTTTTACACACGAGTTCTGTGCTTCCATATGTTTTGGCCTTTCTCCTAGCTCTTCTGTCTGCAGCCTCCTCCATTCTTCGCTCCTCGGCTACTATGACGCCCTCTTTGACAACTGTGCGCCACGTAGATCGGTCTTCTGCCTTACACTCCCAGTCACTTGTATGTATTTTGGCTGCTTTCATGTCCCTTTGACAGACATCTTTAAATCGCAAGCGTGGGCGACCTGTTTTCCTCTTTCCTGAAGCAAGTTCACCATGTAGGAGGTCCTTCGGGATGCGGCCGGGGCTCATTCTTTTGACATGTCCTAGCCACCTCAGGCGTCTTTCACTAAGAATTGAGAACATGCTTTGGGTATTGGCACGCGTTAGTACCTCACTATTAGGCACTTTTTCTTGCCATTTAATACCAAGGATGCGGCGCAAGCATCTCAAATGGAAGCTGTTAAGCTTACGCTCTTGTGATGTATAAGTGGTCAATGTCTCGCTCCCATATAGTAGTGTACTGATGACACAGGCTCGATAGACGCACAGTTTGGTTTTCTCCGTTAGCTTGGTGTTTTGCCAGACCCGCTTATTTAGTTTAGCCATTGTTGCGGCTGCCTTGCCAATTCTGCTGTTTATTTCTTCTTCAATGGACAGTGTATTGGAGACCTTGGATCCCAAGTAGGTGAAGCTGTCCACAACCTCCAAGTTTTCATTATCGATATTTATGGTAGGAGGAGGTCGAGTGTCTTGGGCCATGATGTTTGTCTTTTTCAAGCTGATTTGCAGACCAAATTCTTTGCAGGCATTGGAGAAGCTTGACACGAGTTGTTGCAAACCAGATTCTGTATGTGCTGTTAGTGCCGCATCATCCGCAAATAGTAGCTCTCGAATTAGGACATCCGTCGTTTTGGTCTTGGCTCGGAGGCGGGCAGTGTTGAAAAGTCCTCCATCAGCTCTGGTATGTAACCAGATTCCCTCACTGCTATCCTTGAATGCGTATCGAAGAAGTACAGAGAAGAATATTGCGAAGAGTGTTGGTGCGAGTACACAACCTTGTTTAACTCCGCTGCTGACAGGGAAGGCCTCTGACTTAGCTCCATCGAACTGTACTGTGCCAAGCATATTTTCATGGAACTGTCTGATGATGGCAAGTAGGTGAGGGGGACATCCAATTTTTGCCAGTATTTGGAATAGCCCGTTGCGACTGACTAAGTCGAAGGCTTTTGTAAGGTCCACAAATGCAATGTATAGTGGCATCTGCTGCTCTCTGCATTTTTCCTGGAGCTGTCGTATGGAGAACACCATGTCTATGGTAGACCGACCGGACCGGAAACCACACTGAGATTCTGGATAGACGCGGGATGCTAGGCTTTGTAAACGTTTTAGTATAACGCGGGCAAAGGTCTTTCCTACAATACTAAGGAGTGAAATGCCGCGATAATTATTGCAATCACTCCTATCACCTTTGTTTTTATATAGTGTCACTATATTTGCATCCTTTAGGTCTTGGGGGATGTAGCCCTGTTCCCAGCAGAGGGACAGAATCTCGTGCAATGGTTGGAGTAAAGCTGTCTTGCCACTCTTTAGAACCTCTGGTGGTATTCCATCATTCCCAGGCGCTTTTCCACAAGCTAGACTGTCAATTGCTTTGCTCAGCTCTTCCTGTGTGGGCACGACATCAAGTTCTTCCATGAGTGGCATATCTGGGATGTCATCTAGAGCGGTGCTGGAGACTGTGGTAACTGTTGAATACAATTCCAGATAATGCTCAACCCACCGTTTTAGCTGTGCTGCCTGGTCTTGAATAATTTCTCCATTTTTGGACTTTAGGGGAGCAGCTTTTGACGTCAAGGGGCCCGTTGCCTTTTTGATGTTTTCGTACATGACTTTTGCATTGCCCATGTCTGCAGCTGATTGTATACTGGAACAGAGCTTAAGCCAGTAGGTATTGACACATTTACGTGCAACCTTTTGGGCAAGTGACTTAGCTGTTTTTAAAGCATGCAAATTGTCAGGTGTAGGCTTTTCCTTGTAAGCCATAAGAGCTTTCCTTTTTGCTTCAGTGACGGGTTTCATCTCGTCCCAATGTTCATCAAACCAGTCCGTGTTTTTGTGAGATTTTTTGCCAAAGGCTTGTATTGCGGATGTATAGATTGTGTCTCTCAGTTGCGTCCATTTGGAGTCAATGGTGACGCATGGGGACATCTTTGAGAGACTTTCCTTCACCTTGTCTTTGAACAGCTGCGCTATCGCAGGGTCTTTCATGCAGGAGGTATTGATGCGTGGACTTCCCTTTTTCTTTGTGTGGTACGAGTTTTTCCTCATTATTCGTACTTTGCTGGCGACAAGGGAATGATCCGTGTCACAGTCGGCACTGTGATAGCTGCGAGTGAGTAGGACGCTAGCTAGTTGTGCACGCCTGGTGATAATGAGGTCCAGCTGGTGCCATTGGTGGGATCGAGGGTGTCTCCAAGATACTTGATGTATATCCTTGCACTTGAAGAAAGTGTTGGTCACACACAAGCCTCGTGAGCAGCACAATTCCAGAAGCCTTTGTCCATTTTCATTTAACTTTCCTCTTCCAAATAGTCCAAGGCAGGTGGGCCAGGCTTCGTGGTCGCTCCCCACTCTAGCATTGAAATCTCCTAGGAGATAGATTGCCTCGTCTTTGTGGATGCCGGCTATTGCCTGGTCTAACGCTCCATAGAACTGGTCCTTCTCTTCCGGAGTTGAATAGAGTGTTGGGGCATACACACTAAGAATGTTTGCTGGGCCCGCAGTTGTTCTGAGTCTTAGAGTGAGGATCCTCTCCGTGCCTGATGACGGTGGTTCAATGGATGGTAGAAGAGTGTTTTTAACAGCGAAACCCACACCATGCTGTCTAGGAAGTAGTCTAAAGTAATTTCCACAGCAATAACCAATCAAAATCCTTGGTTTATTGAAAGGTCAAGGGTTATGCATACGAAATGCGGAAACCCGATAAGTAGGTCAAGAAAGTGTCATTTTTTGAACGCGAATCAACAAATGCAAGATTGTGTAAATTTTGATTGGTCGGGAATTTATATTCATCTAAATCTAGAGAAATCCAGCTTTCCACTGATACCACATTTGATGGGGTTCGATGATTTCAAGTACTTGAATGGAGACCGTAAAAATACTGTATTTAGTATCAAAATACGACTTTACACCTCCTTATAGGGTTAATAAAATAATATTTTAAAATATGTTCTAATATAATATCACAAAATTTTTAATATGATTTATATTAAAAAATGGCTTTAGAAACAGGGGTGATGTGGAATGAATTATTGGACATCGCTCAGGATAGGCAAATGTGAAGATCGTTGTCTGTTGATGAGTCCATGCACTCCTCCCTCCCCCCCCCCCCCCCCCCCAACCTTATAGACCGCTGTGGTCACGAGACAGATGAAATATATATTATATATGAGTAAATTATTTTTAGTTTTTGTCTATTTACTCTCAATAACCTTAAATCTACAGCTAGAAACAGTATATTGCAACATATGCTAAACCCAAAACTTTATTGTCCTGTACTTTAATACGCCACAGATGATCGATTCATCCCTACCAATGCCCACTGAAAACTGTGTGCTGTAAGAAGTTAAACAAGAACACAATTTAATCTTATCGGAGAGTTTACGCTTGTTCCCCACTGTTATAAAAGATGTATGTACGTATGAGCTTTTTCAAAAGTTAATGAAAGTCCTAGGTAATTAGGCCCGTAATCTGTGCCGTGGTGGCGCCGCAGAAAAATGACGGGTCGAAGTAGGTCAAATCCACAACCTCCTTTGGGAGGTAACCCCATGACAGGCAGGATGGTGAGCTTCGAGCGGAACTTTACCCAGCCCAGAGGGCCCCCTCTTAGAGGGGACCGGGTTGGGGTGCCCCCCCCACGTCAATTACAGCTCTTGGTGGAGAGGTGGGAGTTTCCGGGCCAATGGGACCTATAAGAGTTTTCGTAACTCAGGGCCATTGATGCCATCTCAAATGTTATAGGTTAATGAAAGAATTATTACATAAAAGTGAAGTGACTTATAAATAATTGGTCAAACAAAGTGGCTCTATCACGCCTACCTCTTCTTTACACGATGACAAACATAACTCTCCAACCAACTTGACACGAGAGGGTTTCAATGACTTTATTATTTCTACGCATGCGCATAAATGTTAATCAACAAGGCGCTGTTAAATTCCTGAACCAACTGGCGGTTTGATGTTCCTGACACCCATTATATCACCTGGTTAACGAACAGGTGTCAAGCCGGAGTCAAGTGGAGGTGAGCAGACCATTTCTCCCCTTTAATTGTCTCGCGGTGAAACGAGTTTCAAATGTAAATAATTTCGCGGCCATTTTTATGATTGTACATTTTACGAGTTGGGGTCACTTCTAAATGAAAATAAAACAATTTAATTTTAGAATATGGAATATTTTTTTTTAATTTCTTGATTTAAAATTGATCATCTAGTTTTTATTTTATTTTATTTTTTCAATGAGAAATCAAACAAATACAATAGAACATTGGTATGAACTTCCTGCCAGAACCCAAATGAAGCTAATTTTTTTTCCTAAACAATCCTCAACTAAATATTATTTACGCTGGAAATTGTAACTTATTCCCAACTAATCTTTTCTTGGGTCATCTCTCAATGACATAAAACAATGTCAAATACACGATTACATACAGCTTAAAGCTAAAGAGTAAGATGAGGTGCTCACCAATTATGTACTTTCGATGTTCGTTGATAATCTCATCCGGAGATTCCCGAATCCTTGTTTTAAACCATGTTAAGTCCATCTCTTTAATGTAACCACCGCAGGCATAGTTGTAGAAGTTCTAAAGAATGAAATTTAAACAAAATTATCTTGCTATGCATACAATTATCAAAATTACAAAATCACGTGACTTATTAAAGAATGGACTTTTTGAGATAGATACATTGTCTTTTTACAAATTTTGAATATGTATAATTAAATATATCTGTCAAGTTTTCTAGCTCCATGGGCTAATAAGAGTCAAGTTAACAAATAAGGAACTATATATCTAAACATGACAGTCTTCTACAAAACTAAACCTTTACTTTGCAATCAAGTTTAGCAAATTAGAATCTAATAGACATTTGGGTATCACTCACTACAATATGGTAGTTTCATGTGTATCAATATTTGACAGAGAACATCATTCATTTCAAACATGACCACATGTAACATTGTATTACATTAAAAGTCGACAATCTTTGTTCACAAAGAGTAAATCACAGATAAAGCTAAAATATAACTTTAGTACCCTAAAACTTTCACGTCTTCGTGGTCCAGAAACTCTCCTTGCCCCCAAATGATAGTTCAACTCTAAACATTGCCGGATAGTGAGACAAAGTCAAGTTTGGACTCCCTTAAAATATTCCTTGTTTACCTTGTTGCGATAAAACATGATAGGCACCTGAAAGTAAATTTCGTGTAGGCGATGTGTTTATGTTTTTTTTATATTCTATCATTTACAGGTTAGTCCAGCCTGGGACGAGGCTCTCAGTGTGTCAAACATTTCACACAAAAAACTGTACACAAACTATCCCTTATTTATGGTGCCCGGATAGACTGCTCGGATAGACTGCCCGGATAGACTGCTCGGATAGACTGCCTGGATAGACTGCCCGGATAGACTGCTCGGAGAGACTTCCCGGATAGACTTCCCGGATAGACTGCCCGGATAGACTGCCTGGATAGACTGGGTTTTTTTCTCTCAAAGGCAGATTTAAGTTGGGTCTCTCACATAAAATATATTTTAGAATGACGACATTCTCTTCTTGTGTATCCATTTTACAATGGTTTTTTTATTTTGATAATGTTTCTTTGTATTGTTTTTGTATTGTCGTTGAAATTATATTTTTATCATTTAAAAAAAAAAACAAGTTGTCATAGCGCGTATATCAGAGAAAAGATATTAATCTAGCTAAAGAGTTTAACTGTACGGCGGCGACAATGAGAAGATTATTCTTAGGGCAGACTGATTCCACAAAACAAAACTCTATACAGGAGTTCATGTTTTTACAGGAGTTTTGTGGATTATTTATTTCAATAGGAGCCATCAGCTCTCATCTCTCAGCAATAAATAATCAATTTTTTCTATGATCATAAAAGCCGTTTTTAAAAAAAGTGAAAAGGCAACAAAAAAAAGAAAAAAACACACCAAAAAAAAAAATAACAACGTGGATTTAGGACAAAGATGGGCGTGGTCGTCGAAATTCTTTTAATTATGTGTTGTGAAAATGTAAAAATCATTTAATTTTTTTAAGAAGAAAACAAATACGAACATAAATGCCATTTTAATACAAACAACGCGATCCAAATCTGTAAATGGGACATAGTTTGTTTGTTTTTTAATTTATATTGATAAAATATAATTTGAAACCGTTTACGTAGTAATAAGGATACGTAACCTAAGGCTAAATGGCTTTAAATTTAATTAAAACATCAATATTCCGTTATTCCTTCTCTTAAAAACCCAGATCTTTTGTTACTAGTACCAGGATGTATGCCCCCATCTCAGCAAGGGCTAGTAACGCCACTCAGGTCCACTTCAAACTGGACATTTTGAGAGACTCCAGAGAAACGAAGAAGCGGCCTCAGACCGCAACCAGTGAAATTTAATACCTCATTACTCGGACTTGCTAGAAACTGGAATTTTATAAATCATGTGTGAACGATTGATGGTCCCAGGGGTCAGAGGCCATTCCCTGCTTCATATTAGCGCATTACGATCACGCATAGCGAATTTCCGACGGATTTCACAACATCCCCCAAAAATCATTACCACTCGGTTCTCTTCGTTTACACTCGATAATCTCAGTAATCTCGCGACTCCACGCTCATCTTTCCCTTAACTCTCGAGATTTGTGAACGCCTGCCCCCGACTGTACCTCCGTTCGATCTGTGTGTGTGTCTGTGTGTATATGTGTGTGTTTTATTTCTTTTTTTAAAAAAATTGGTTCTTGTCCGGAGGTAATGAAATTTATCTCCCTCGAATCAATGGAAATCAAATTGTTCTGTGTCATTTCCTATTTCTCAGTCCAACAGAAATGGCAGATTTGACTCTTGTTTGTTTCTAGTACTTTGTGGGAACCAGATAACTAATTGGTTATTTCGCTTTGTTCTACCAAAGCCCAGACACACACAAAGTAACGGAAATAACTGAGGGCACTGTTCATGTACATGGTAAATATCAGTCTTTAGGTCTTACTTATATTTGATTACATTTTTTCAAAGTTACACTAAAGCTCTTTATGGAATGTTATGTTGTTTAGTTATTATTATTTATTTTTTTTTTACGAACAAGCTGTCTGGAGTTGTTTCTTTTTTTTTTTTTTTTTAATAATTTTTGAAAAACTTATGTTTTTTTAACATCATTCAATTCTGAGGCTTTTTAATAGCACCTGTATCCCTGTATTCGAGAATAATTTTGGCCAGGATCTAATGGGAATATAAAAGGAAGAGCCTACACCACACTGTAATAAATTTTAAATATGATTTAGCATTCCCATTACATTCATAAACAAAATGATTGTATAAAATACAACCACTGTATTTGGTGAATCTATATCATATTTGATCTAGCTGAATTTTTCTTTTATGTATTTTAGATTCGTCAATGGCAAAGTTGCAATTGCAAAATAATTTTCTAGGGCATTTCTTTAATATAACAATTGTCAACGTTCTCAACACAAATATTGATGAAATAATTTTTGTAAAAAGTAGATACAGTTATGATGAATGATCCCAGTAAGGTTCACTGGTCCATGGGAAAAGTAAAAAACGTGGTGTGCAAACTTGCAAACATCCATTTTTTTTGTTGCAATATTTGACAAAAAATTGTGCGTGATAATTCAATCATAATTCTGTTTCGTGGCAATGGTTAGATATCTGCGCAGCCGCGCAGCCTAAAGGACACATTGGTTATGATCTACTGTTGAAAATTCAAATAATAACGCGTTCATTAAAATTCAAACATCCGAATGCAGTGACTTTCTTATCAGTTTAATCAGATGAAACAATATATGACTACGCATCAGGGGCGTCGCTAGGGTTGGTGTCACCCGGGGCGGTAGCTCATGGTGTCACCCCTTCAGGGGGCGTCCATAAATGACGTCACGC
>MUZC01000152.1:945727-959375 GCA_002072015.1 Radix auricularia
CCCCCGCCCCCCCCTAGCGACGCCACTGCTACGCATTATATTTGATAACAGGGTCCATCTTATTATGCTCCACGAAGTCAGGACATCATCCTAAATACTGAGTATTCACGTTTAAAAACATTCATCATAGTCCAATTATTTGTGACAATACAGTGAAAAGTTGACAATCTATTGATCGATTAGTTTTACTGCATCCAGCCGAGCTAACAACTAGTCGATAATTTGTTACACCGTGGCAATGATATTTTTAGAAACAAATCCTAGCCATTTTTACCTTTTTTTCTTTTTTTTTTTTTTACTAACGCGATAATTTCATAAATTATCTTTCCCTAACGGTGATATTGCGGGCAATAATATCATAATAACGACGAACTTCGGATAGGTGGTTAGCACTGAATCTTTCAAAGTTCTAATTTCATCTGATTAAAGTCGTTATATTTTTTTTTATGTAGCTTCTGGTTAGAGAGCAAAGCTAAGCGTGTGGGTGCCGTTAACCTAGATCTCAGCCAAGGCTCTTGGCGTACGATTATATACGTACAAATAGCTCTAGCGGAAAATCATTGTGTGAGAGAATCTATCAATCAGGTACCCTTTAACCACCCGTAGTAAATAGAAATATAGCAAACGAAACAAAATATTACACCCCATTGCATTGATTTTTAGTCTCGTAGTTCTTTGATTGTATTGATGTTTAGTCTCGTAGTTCTTTGATTGTATTGATGTTTAGTCTCGTTTTTCTTTGATTGTATTGATGTTTAGTCTCGTAGTTCTTTGATTGTATTGATGTTTAGTCTCGTAGTTCTTTGATTGTTTTGATGTTTAGTCTCGTAGTTCTTTGATTGTATTGATGTTAAGTCTCGTAGTTCTTTGATTGTATGGATGTTAAGTCTTGTAGCTCTTTGATTTTTTTGATGTTTAGTCTCATAGTTCTTTGATTGTATGGATGTTTAGTCTCATAGTTCTTTGATTTGATGGATGTTTAGTCTCGTAGTTCTTTGATTGTATGGATGTTTAGTCTCATAGTTCTTTGATTGTATGGATGTTAAGTCTTGTAGTTCTTTGATTGTATTGATGTTTAGTCTCGTAGTTCTTTGATTGTATTGATGTTTAGTCTTGTAGTTCTTTGATTGTATGGATGTTAAGTCTTGTAGTTCTTTGATTGTATTGATGTTTAGTCTCATAGTTCTTTGATTGTATGGATGTTTAGTCTCATAGTTCTTTGATTGTATGGATGTTAAGTCTTGTAGTTCTTTGATTGTTTTGATGTTTAGTCTCTTAGTTCTTTGATTGTATGGATGTTTAGTCTCATAGTTCTTTGATTGTATGGATGTTTAGTCTCATAGTTCTTTGATTGTATTGTTGTTTAGTCTCGTAGTTCTTTGATTGTATGGATGTTAAGTCGTGTAGTTCTTTGATTGTTTTGATGTTTAGTCTCGTAGTTCCGTTTCATAATTTGATCTCTTGATCCCAGACACATACATTCAAAAATAAGACATTCGACTTTTCCCGAATATCTGTTAAATGATGTAGCCTCCAAGTCGCTTCTACACATCACCTTAAAGGCTAAATTTGATTTTTTATTAACGATCATGGATTTACAGGTAATATGATTTAAATCATTCTGCTTTATTTCTTACGTATGCGTCAAATCTAGCTACTAATTTTGCTATGATAATCATTCACTACACGGATGATCAAAGGAAAAACGATCTATGGTTGTTAACCGTTCGGCAAAGCTGCAAATTAGGGAACTTTGATTTGCACTTTATATCGAAGGATTTGGATAAAGATATAAAGTTTTCTTTCGGCATGGATATAAATGTAAACCGCCCAAGACCTCGCGGGGAAGAAATAGTTGTATGGCTGACTGGATGAGGCCCGCGGGCCTTAAGTTTGACACATGTGTTGTAGAAAAACCTATTCATTATTGTATAAAAGCTGTAGAAGCGGATATTGAACTGTTCAATTACCAAAGTAGGAGACGTAATACTAATTCTAAATAAAAGGTGTTTGTAGAGCTGCTTTTCACCACAGATTTCTATCCAAAAAAAAACCCAAACAAACCATTAATATACTCGAATTTCTGCCTATGTCTTGCCGCACTTTGAATTATTTTGTGTGCTTGTGAGTATCTCTTGGGCAGCAGTCGGTGTGGATGATGTCTGTGTGTCAAGCGGCTAATCAGTATTGATCGTTGTTTTCTAATAAATTGATTAGGAGGCAAATTCCATTCATTTAGACGTGGTAGAGTACAGCTTAATCTGATCGAACTGATGATGCAAAAATAAGGAGCAAAAATATATAAACAACTGTTATGTGTGCCCGGTAGAGTTTTCAAGTATTTGCTTATATGAGTTTAACATATGTATTTTTGTGATTGTGAAAAAAAAATTAAAACATATGAGAAATTATGTCGTCAAGAATGATTGGATATTCAATCAAAACTGATGAAGAAATCAAGTTTAATATTCAAGAAAACTGATATGTTTACTATGCCAAAAATGAAATGTAGAATGAGAAATATCGGAGAATTTTTTTTTTTTTAAATTAAACCTTTTGGAGATTCAAAGTCAAAATTACATCTTTACAATCGCTTTAAGGGGGGATATGACAGTATTTTGACCAATTAACTGAAAAATTGCATGTTTTGGGTTTTTGACATAATCGACTACCTTAACCATTGTAGAACATTTTCACATCAAAGATTTTGTTATTTTATGTTTTTAAAGTTGTTTAAAAAAATATTATGTAAGGTCACTGTTTGCATTTTTAAATACTTTTAATTTTTTTACTGTTTATATTGCCGTACCACAAGCCATAGCAACACATATCAAAAATTTTCATTTCCATATAGTGTTTGGTATCATTTTAAAGGATTTTTAAAAGAGTATCGATATAGCCCAGAATCGAACACCTCCTTACTACGAGTTGTACGGGAAAAAATTGTTTATGAATGAAACAAACGCTACGGAAAATACCGAATGACACCGAATGGTCTATTTTTAGTTCATGACGCACATAAAGACCAATAAACTTTTACGTGACGACTCGGCGCTTGCCGGCAGCAATCCCATACTGCCCCGTTGGCTAGCAACGAAAGGTCAAAGTTTAGAATTGTCTACCATTTCCTCCCTTTTATTTCATTCCATTTTACGAACAAATCAGTATAAAAAAATCAAATTATCAGTTGATTTTGATAAAATTGAAACCAAAACTGAAGTTAACAAATCTGCCAAAAGGAGTATACAAAATAATATGTGCGCAACAATGTCTAATCGACGGCATAGAGGAAAATCTGCTCGCTACAGTCCTAGCACTAGTGTCAGAGGCAGTGTAAACAAACTGATCAAACTGTACTCGATTTGTAGTTAGACCAAGAAAAAGGTGAGATATTTTGTCATTACTTTATTATTTATGCTAAAATTTAAACAATTATTACTTGTTAAAAGCAGTTTACCTAAGTTTAAAGAAAAGTTTACAGTTATTGAAAGAGTATTAGTATTTAGAATTGCTATAAGCTACTAATACTAATACTAATACTACTACTTCTTCTACTTCTTAGTCTTAGTACTGTAGTAATACTATTAGACTAAACTAAACTTACATTATAACTACAAATCATGCATGACTAACATTATTTAAAATAATAAAAATTAGGATAAATAGAGAACAGTAGTCATTAATTTTAAATTCTAATCCTTATTTTTTTTTTCAGACTTTCTGCATCTAAAAGAAAATTATGTTTGGTAAAATCACCCTCCCTACGGTGGATAGAATGAAGTTACTTAGCACTGATCCTTCAACTGATCAAGAAGCACACATGAAGGATGAAGACAGAAAAAGAGTACATTCTTCTGAATGAAAGAAAGGAAGAGGAAAGTAACAAAAAAAAATAAAAATAAAGCAGGATTGCGAGCGCCCCGAGTGATCGCTCAATTGGAAAAATCTGAGGGATTACAATGTGGGGCAGGAGAATTTTGAAATGCTCAAAGATTAGTTTTTACAATTATAAATAATACTTCACTGTATATTTTAGTTACTTTAAATGCTAAACTATAAAATGGATAAATTTAGTTAATTTAAAATGTGCGCAAGTATGTTTTCTTCGCTATAGTAACTTTAAAAGTCGTTTTTCTCAAAATCATGTTTTCATATTTTTTGTTCCACGCCTTTTCATTTATTTAAAAAACTACTGTACCAATTTGTTTCATATTTTCAGTGTGTGTTCTATATTCATATTGTAACAATCGTGAGTATCGAAATCTGATTATCTTAATTACTTTTCATTTTATTGAGTTTTTTGTAACCACGCCCCCTCTTTTTTTCATACTTTTTCAACTAGGTTTCCTGAAAAATTTATATTTTAAAATTTAATCGAGATTTGTAAATTCCGATCCTCACAAATGTTAATAAGATGTATATCTAGCTAAAAATAAAATTTCAAACCATTCTGTTTATTAGTATTTTTTAAAAAAAGTTTTTGAAGTTTGTCCTGTTTTTGTCCTCTTTTTGTCCCTCGTGTCCTTATTTATGACAAAATATTTTTTTCACAATTTTTTTTGTCACTTTCTAGCTATATGGAACAAAATAAACCCATAAAAATGTAAATATATTGATGTTCTAGTTTTTTCCTTCATAAACTAACTTAATTTTTAATACTAATAGTAACCATTCTTCTTTTTTTAAAAAAAAGCTCTATAGATGGTGTTTATGTTAATAAAATATCCTCAGGGGAGTAAAGAACGAACAAACTTCAAGTCATTGACAATGGAATAGTCGATACAATTCTCTTATGCAAATGATATTTTTAGTAAAAGTTACCAGTAGTTTGTTAGAAAATACTTTTTTTTTAAAAATTTTAAACAAAAATCAATTCAACCCCCCTAATTTAAATGTGTGACGTTTACGAGTAAAGAGTTATAACACAATAAAAAGGTTACTAGATCTACATCACATTAAGGTTTGTTTTTTTCGTCTTTAAAAACTTTACAACTGAAGTACAAATTATCATTTGTAATTTCTATAGCTCTTGCAAAACTGAGACGTCATTAAACGTACTCAATGGAATTCAAAAAAAAATATTATAAAAAAATTGGTTGAAGAAATAAAAAGTTTCATCAAAGGATTTCAACTCATTGATATCCGGTCGGATACACTTCACTACATTTCCCGTGTGTTTTATTTAGGCCTGTTTATCCCAAGGGAAGTAAAGGTCCTTTATTCTATATGCTCCCTTCACAGTTCCATCTATCTACTTCTCATATACCATTCTTTCCGACTAGTAATAGTATGGCATTTAAACAAATATATATTTATTCACTTTAAATAAATGGATATAAAAAAAATTACACACAGAGAAAATATATTCACATTTTTTGGTTATATGTGAAAATGAAAGGATGTATCACCGTTAGTAAATATACATTATACTGACTCGAGTCTTCAATGAGGACGTATAGTTCTTGCTTGATGTCCATGTAATATACCAAAGGAAGACAGTATTGGCGTTCAGGCAGTAGAAAAATGGTTAACATGAGGTGATGCTTGAGGGCACTCGTGAACTGCCAATAAATAATTTTTAAATGATGCGTTTTTAAAGAAGCATGAAAAGAGAATAGTGCACTACATCAAATGTTTTGGGAGGGGGGTTCGTTTTTTCATTTTTTTTTCACTCAGTGCTTTGTCTCGCATAAAATCTCTAGTGATGTACAAGTATGTGATATAAGCAGCAATAGGAGGACTTGAAATATAGGTGTGTCTTTGATTGCTTCATTAGTCAAGTTATTTTTAATAGAATATACAAAAAGTGCACATTGCGGTTTTCAATTGTATTTCTAGTGTCTTTAGGGTTCATACACTAACACACGGTAAGACACTATTAAAATTGTTTTTTTTTTTTAAATACGTTTGAGATAACAACATTTACTAAATGTTATGATGTTTTTTTTTTTATTTTCTAAGCAAAAAAAGTAGTAACAAAAATAGCGATTGTTGGCAATTAATTAAGTTTAGCTATTTCAAATTACAAGGCTGACACGTGTAACATACCTAAAACAATAGGATAAGACTTCTTGTGTGACGGCCTGGTAACTAGGTGAGACATATCCCAGATGTCGTCAAGTAGATGGTAGATGTTTTTCAATAATATCACTTGTTTTCCAAATCATTAGTAATCTCTGTCCCTCCCCCCCACCTCCCCCCACCAGCGTGACAGCACTGACCGATCTATCCTCCATCCAAGCCCCAGGTCGGGCTTAGTGTCAGACGTACTCCTGATATCCAGCTAAGGGCTTCCCTCCCAGGGATCCATCTGGCTCGTCTGACCCCGTCTCGAGACATACGGCTTTGAGGGTATCGGCTTCAGATACTATCAGGAACCAGGCTCTCCTGAGATACGCAATGGAAATGGCTAAGGATTGAGGCGGGTTGGGGTGTTTTGTGTAGGGGAGGTTAGATTTTTTTTTTTAAACATACACTTATATGTTGTATCCAATGTCAGCCTTTGTCTACTTAAAAAGTGTTTTTTTCTTATTTTGGGTCTTCATTTTTTTCTGGAATATTTTTTTTAAAGATCTTTTTCTATAAGGAAAAGAATAATACATTCGTTATAATTATTGGTTCAATTTAGTTTATTTTGTGTTTATTTTTTGGAAATGAAATGAATATATATTTTAAGTGAATAATTTATGGGAGTAAGTTTCTTATACATTTTTTTTACTTTATGCTTACACTGGTAGTAACATTTTGTCTTGATTGTTAATGAAATATTTTTAAGTAGGATTATTTTTTTTTAAATTCTGATATGTAATATAATGATAAATGATTTTTTAAATTAATTACGTTCGATACGAAAAAAAAAATTCTTACATTTAAAACTCAACACCTGACAACAGTTGTGTGAGTTTGTGTCGTCGTGACCAGGTTTATAAAACGTTTTGTTGTTTTTTTGTCGTGGCCAGATTTATAATACTAATTTATTTTCAAACTAAGAGTTGAAAATTCTGAGATTCGCCCTCTTCTTTAGCATTTAGACAATTCAAGAAGAAAAAGATTTGGCAGCGTACACACATCTTTTCTTGAAAGCTGGTTTATGTTTTATGCAATTATTTTAGATCCCGAATTTCTGCCGATTCCTTCTATATCCTAACTCTTTTCATAAAATTTAAAACCTGAGTTTGTTTAACTTCATACGTCGTGTACCTACATCTACCATTTTTCACATGTTATTTTTTTTTTCAAAATTCACAGTTTACATTGTCATGACCTCCAGGTCACTTATTTATTATTTGACGTATTAACGCCTGCTTTTGATCAAATTTACCACATTTAGGCACACCGGTGCCCGGACGCTTTTCACTCAACTTACGGGCGCTAACGTGATTGAACGTTTGACGTCCACAGTGCTCGGCCTGACCAGAGTGCTTTTATGAGACATTCAAATATTTGATTAGCCCGTCAGATTAGGCCCCCGAAATGCCATGTTGTAGCTCAAAGAGATTGGACTTCTTTTGGTCAAGGAAATTGACCATTCATTCCGGGTGTTGGAACAAAAATTGTGTCTTGTTTAGTTAGCAATGCAAATTAGCTTCTTGATTAAGATCTGTTATCCCAGCAGTTAACGAAATAAAATGTAAGTAATTGAATAGGAAATTAATCAGGAAGAATGTGCTTAAGTTTTTACGTCAACAAAATATGACGTGATATGAGAACAATTTACTATAGATCTAGTTTTGCTCATTCAAAGGAATGGGAAGGGCAAGAGTACACCATAGACTCAAAAATAAATTTATTCTTGCAACACAGTTGAGATATCAAAACAAATTTCTCCTTTCATGTTGAAAAAAATAATTAATAGATAATTAGTTTCATCTACCAATAAAAGGACGACACGTTTCTAAAAATAAAATGATCGTATTTATACCACCTTATTGGAATTCTCATGGGAATTCATGCAATAAAAAATTTCGACTTTTCAGTTTTTAAAATTAAATGCTTCTTTGAAAACACTACTGAAATTTATTGAATAGCAAAGACAATTTGAGACTACATAGATCTACACATTTGTTTGAAAGTCAAGATAACAAGAAGATGGTGTTTTGAAAACAAAGGGAAAAAAAATTAATTCCTTCAAAACATTGATTGTGAGCTCAAGCAATAAAAACTTCTTTTCATCAATGCTTTGACGCGAATTCTGAAAAACTACTTTTAAAATAAAATTCATTAGTTGCTTTTAATACATTGTTATAGGTATCCAAAAGTTCTGGTACATTCAAAATTTTACTTAGAAATATTGCTGACACAGATATTAGTTCAAATTTAAGTTATTTTAAAGGTCTGTGTTTTTAGCGGGAGTTTGAGAAATTATTTCAACAAGATATAGTAGGAGAAAAAAGTATTTAATTTTATTCCCATCTTCCCACTCTTTCCTATAATAAATATTTTTCTTAGCTTAAATTTTATTTTTCCCCGTTCGAATCATTTTCTTTGAGTTCCCAAATGAATGCAAAATTATTCCTTTAAAATCGAGATTCAGCCATCATTACATCAGGCTATCTACATGAAAGATTTCATCGATAACATCTTATGGAACATCAGTGAAGTCATGAGGTTAAGTCGCTAGTTGGTGGCTGACAGATCTGGGTAGCAAGATGTTGGGGGATCGTCCCAGTGGCCTCAATGTTTGCATAACATGGCCATTGACGTATGTGTATGTGTGTGATCGTGTGATGCGTCCATCACATTTGACAGTACATGTGGATCAGCCAACCGCTGACAGCAGGAAACTGTGGTGACAACAAGAGGCTTGTGGAATCAAATATGAAGACAGTCTTCAGACGAGGAAATGGCGAGGCCAGACACCGTGAGCAAACAGTTATTTAAATGAATTGGTGATTTCATTTTAATTTTAAAAATATCTTCCCAAAATAATTAATACTTAATATTAAAGTGAATATTATTTGAGAAAATGTAGGACACTTAAGAAAACGAATACTAAACAAATTGTTGTCTTAATATTTAATGTATTAAAACATTCGTAATTCTTACAGATAAAGCTTGTATTATGTCACATGTGTTCTCTATTTTTTAAAAAATAGAAAATATATTTCATATTTATGTTTCCTATCCTATCATTGATATTATTGCGCTATATGCAAATTTTTAAAGATATTTTATATCAACAAATTGCATGGTGGACAAAAATCTTAAGTTAACATCTCATTTGACTTGATTTGTACTAATTTAAAAATATTACTTGTGTTCTGCACTAGAAAGAACACTGCCACAGACAGCTAGTCAAGTGATTAAATTCTAAACTTAATAATACAGCCTTCTTGAAAATCAATCTGTAAAATACTTTAGATTTTACAACAGACTAGTCTTGACTTTTTATTCCTTACCGAAGTCAATCTGTAAAACTCTTGCTCATTTAAATAAATAAAATCCTTATAGACCAATGTAGAATATTCAAAATTAATTTGATCTCATGCTTTAACTCAGCTTCTTTCTCCTTGTGAATATCTCCTCATCCAGACATCATTTCTTTAAAAAATATTATATATATATCCTACAAATTGCTTAGATTTTTATTTAAATTTGTATGCTTTTATTTTTCTAACATTCATCGCATGCGCTTTACAACGCATAAAGTTTTAATTTATTAGAGTTGTCCATGCCGTGTCACAAAGCCTTCCAGAAAATTCCCGCACTTAATTCTAGCTTCGAATCCAAAAATGTAGGAAAGTCATGATCTGAAACTGGTTTTAAAATTGTGCGGCCTTATTTTGTTAAAAATATCTGTAATGTAAGAACAGAGCATTGAATTTCACGATCTCGCCTTAGGCAAGTTTTAGAGAAATATTAGTATCATGCAGATTATTTTCAGTATTATCTCTCACAATCTGCATTTAAATTCTGGATTTTTCTTAAATGAGCTCATTCAAATTGAAATGCCTACTGGAGGGGGAAATAAATATAATTATAAAGCTATATGCTGTGTTAACATAGGTGTGGAAATACTTTGAAATTAAAACTAGAAAATTTTTGGTGGTGTGGATTGAGGGATGTTGGAAGGTGTAAATATAAAGGTTGCGCATTCGGATGACTTGACTTAAGAGTAATATCGATATATCGATATGTTATAACGTATCGAAAATCGTTGTAGCGCTGATGTCGACGATAATTAATTGTCCGATTATGACTAAGTGCAGACAAATCTGTCACCATTCAGAGCATTAAGGGGAATTAACGCGGATTTGTAATGGATTATTTCAACGGAAGCGTGCAGATTCTACCGATGACTAAAGTGCATATTTAGCAGTGAGCAGTGATGAAACAAAGTGTGGATCTGTATCAACAGATTAACTAATGTCACGTGATGTCAAGACAGGCAGATTAACAAAAGGCTGGGGACAGACTTTTTACAGACTATATAAAGGAGTGTTCAGTAAATTTTCAGTGACTTTCGGTGATATGTACACTAGGACTATAGATGGACTATTTGTGACGAGGTGTTTGTTTGTTTGTTTGTTTGTTTTTTCATCACGTGACATTAGTCAATCTGTTGATACAGATCCACACTTTTTCGCGGTGTTTACAACTAGTTTAACATCGTACGTTTATCAGTTTCGTATTTAGAGTTTAGAGCTATATGACATTTATCAGTTTCGTATTTAGAGTTTAGAGCTATATGACATTTATCAGTTTCGTATTTAGAGTTTATAGCTATATGACATTTATCAGTTTCGTATTTAGAGTTTATAGCTATATGACATTTATCAGTTTCGTATTTAGAGTTTAGAGCTATATGACGTTTATCAGTTTCGTATTTAGAGTTTAGAGCTATATGACATTTATCAGTTTCGTATTTAGAGTTTATAGCTATATGACGTTTATCAGTTTCGTATTTAGAGTTTAGAGCTATATGATATTTATCAGTTTCGTATTTAGAGTTTATAGCTATATGACGTTTATCAGTTTCGAATTTAGAGTTAAGAGCTTTATGATATTTTTTATGCTACCCACTCCTTTTCGAACAAAACTCGAATTTCAGACGCTAATGCCACACTTCTGTAGAAAATATAAATTAACGATGTCCCAAAAGCGTGTCTGATGTTTGAAAACCTCTCGAGGTTAATACAATTCTAACAAACGGCATCCATTTCAAGCTATTAAAATGATTATTGAAATACAAATCGCCACATTTTCTAGTTTTAGTTTTTTTATCACTTGTAACTATGAGATTTATTATACTTGGGAAAATCTTTCAACTCGTGTCTTGGAAGTCTGAACACAGAGAAATTTCCAAAACGCACAAATAAATAAACACAAATAAACACAAATGCACACAAATGCATAAGAATACACAAAAGAACACAATACATACATACAAATGCACAGAAACGCAAAAGTATATAAACACACACACACACACATAAAACACAAATGTATACAGACTCTCTTCACTCTCAAAGCCTTAGAGTTTTTATTTTAATTTCTATTTCGCATCTATTAAACCTATCCATCATTAACTAAGAAGCCCGAGCTTGCATGTCTCATCCGTCCATGTTTTCCTGTGTTGCTACATCCAAATACATCTACGGACGGAAAAACAAGATCCTTGAGTGCTTCTTTCATGGACGCCAATGAGCCGGACGCTAATCTGCATAAACACGCGAACTTCCGAAGATGAAGGAAAAATAAAAGACGAGGATTGAAACTTAGTTTTTGGAGTAAAACGCTAGCATGTATTAATCTACGCCTTGATTCTGAACGCAAGCATTCGCGTTAGAGTAAAAACTCAACATGCACAGTTGCTAATTTATTTGTATGAAATCGATCTTAAACCATTATGACCCGGTCTGGCTGGTGCTGTTTCGAAATCAACTGTATTTTTTTTGCCAATGATCCCTTAATGTTTAGAACCATACTTTTAACAATTTGTGTAGGGATGGCTAAGTAAATATTGTTGAAAAACACCTGATCTGATTTGGTATAGACTTATGGACTATTACTTACAGCTACAGTCAGACCATTTAAGCGACTTTGATTATTTTCTACAGTGAATGCAATAATCAAACTTGACTGTATTATTTCATTTGGTGGTGATGGTAACTTTACCCATGTAAAACACAAGATTATTTACAAATGAGGATACACAACTAGGGGTGACTGCATGATTTTAAATTGAATAACAGGTTTCATCATGTGAAAATGATTTAGAAATATTTGGTATGTATATTACCGTTAGATTTAGATTACAATTTTAGCTATCCTATTTTTCGTAAGATTGCGTAAGCCAATGAATAGTCCATTGCAATTATAATAAATAAAACAGTTAACAGCATTGGATAATAATACATTTAAAAACGTCCTTCCTAGCCCAAATGTTTTTGCCTAAAGGACATTTATATTTTTTAAAATTATTTTTTAAATATTTTTAAAAAATATTATTTATGGTTCTTTTTTTTTTTTCAATGTTTCTATACGAGCTTTGCTGAGACACACCAGACCTTGTGTAATTGAATCCCTACTGTACCTGTGCTTGCCCACCACCGTTAGTTTCCTTATTTGAACACAATGTTTTCCTTTCTCTGGAGCAGTCTTCTATGTTAAGTATGGGCCAGACACTTCGTTAACGCCTTAGTCCCATTGATCCATTGGCATATATGGTCACGTGGCGACACGAGACGGGGGATTAAACTGGACGCATTGTACCAGACAGTCCGAAGTGGAGACGGAAATGTCAAATTTTCATAGGCTTTCGGGGAAATTTTGTAGGGGTGTAGTAGAAAAGGGCATCACTGTTAATTAAACTAGAGATTCGGCAGAGTAATGTCAGACAGTCTGTAAATTCAAAGGTTATCACGCTCCCTCCTTTTTTCAACATTTCAATGACTTTAACATCTCAACATGTACATTTAAAGTCAGATCTGTTTTATGTTAAACTCGGATCTTGTTCGCATGAGCTGGTTTCCAAGGGTTAGTCCGCAGAGCAAAGCATTACCTTTCTCTCTCTCTCTCTCTCTCTCTCTCTCTCTCTCTCTCTCTCTCTCTCTCTCTCTCTCTCTATCTATCTATCTCTCTCTCTCACTCACTCTCTCACACACTCTCTCTTTCTATTTATCTCTCTCTTTCTGTCTCTATCTTTCTATTTCTGTATCTCTCTCTTTCTCTTTCTGTCTCTCTCTCTTTCTGTCTCTCTCATTCTCTTTCTGTCTAACTCTTTCTCTTTTTGTCTCTCTCTCTTTCTCTTTTTGTCTCTCTCTTTCTCTCTCTCTCTCTTGCTCTTTCTGTCTCTCCCTCTCTCTTCTACGTTATCACAGTGTTTACCCGTCTCGCCCAGCAATTCGTCAAGATAAACACATATATTTAAGATACGAAACTCAGAGGTATGACTTCACATTTTCTATCGACTGTGATGATTTAGATCCATTGAGATTCTGTTACTCTATTCACGAGAATTTAAATCAATTTTAGACCAAAACAAATTTCAAAGAAGCAAAGTGGCCGAATGGCTAGGAAATTTCATGAAAAGATTTAGTTTATTTATTAACCATATTAAAGCATAATTTTCTTTCAAACATAGCTTTAATACTTTTAGCCGGATCTGAAGTATCGCAATCACCATTGGGGGGGGGGGGGGGGGGGG
>MUZC01000152.1:959388-1017538 GCA_002072015.1 Radix auricularia
GGGGGGCATAGTGTCTGACATTACTCTGCCGAATCTTTAGTGATTGCCACACTTTAAATCCGCATTTAACGTAATTGCTTTTTTTATTAAAAATATTCGTTTTGAATGACTTGTAATAACTATATTTACCTTGACATGGCGTATACATTGTTCATATGCATAAATGAATTTGTATTAGAATATAGTAGCTGTCATCAGAAAGTTTGTCTTATTATAAGATCTATAGGTGTAATTTACGTAGCACTTTAAATTTCCTAGCTTCTCGTGTATATAAATATTACACCATTAAAAAACAAACAAAAATACAAATATCCCTTCATCCTTTCAAACCTCCCATCCACAATATAGAAATTGTACAAAAAACTGAATGCATAAATAATACAATCATTACTTCATCATTTAAAACTCTTTAGCAATCCTATCAGTACGTCCCAATTTTAAACTCTGCCTCCATACCATCACTACGTCCCACTTTTAAACTCTGCCTCCATACCATCACTACGTCCCACTTTTAAACTCTGCCTCCATACCATCACTACGTCCCACGTTTAAACTCTGCCTCCATACCATAAAAAAACAACAAATTACACAGACTATTTGTGTAAGGAAACAATAAATTAAAGCTTTATTATCAACTAATACAAATAATGGTAGACGTTTCGGCTCATGCCTTCATCAGTACAAAAACAATTACATGTACTTACATATATATTAAAATTAAAACATATTAAAGTCTATGAAAAGAAATGAAAGACAAAAATAAACACGGACATAGAATATAAGAAAAAGGAGGAAGTTGAAGTATCTAAAGTAACAGTGAAAACCACAACGGGAAAACGATTTTGCAGTCATGTAAAATTGTGGATTTGGTTAATTCCATATGGAGCCAACGTACCAAATCGTTTTATGAGTCTATTTTCCATGTGGACTCTATCATGGGTATTGGTTGCATATAAAATACCAGTAACTACAATATCCAAAATGCCATCACTACGTCCCACTTTTAAACTCTGCCTCCGTACTATCAATATGTCCCACTTTTAAACTCTGCCTCCGTACCATCACTGGGTCCCACCTTTATACTCTGCCTTCATACCATCAATATGTCCCATTTTTAAAGTCTGCCTCAATACCATCAGCATGTCCCACCTTTAACCTCTTCTTCTATACCATCAGCACGTCCCACCTTTAAGCTCTGCCTCCATACAAATCAGTACTTCCCATTTTTATTAGCTCCCTCCTAACCATCACTGGCTAATAGAGAAAGACGGGGTTGAGGTTGGTGAAGCCTGGATCTATTGAAAACCTCCGGTACTCGATGGGTCGCTGATCCGATTTGGCCATTACCCTTTGGCTATTTCTGGACCCTGTTAAACCTGGTCTCTCTCTTCTCACCTCTACCGTCTCTCAGCACCGTCCAAGTGTATACTTTCTATTCTACAGTTTCCATTGTTGAGGTGTTGTTGTTTTTTTTTTAGTTGTTTTTTTTATAGTTTTTTTGTTCTCAATTTTTCCCTAACTGCTTCAGTTTCTAAAACTGTAGTTTTAAAAATTTCAAGGATTTTCATCTCTTGTAGAAGCTTTTAATTTTTAAAACCATATTCTTCATGAATTTTTTTTTTTAAATTATACTTATAGAACAATACGATGTTTGAAAGCCACCATTACAAAATTATCTTTGATAGCCACTCACTTCAATTTTTTTTCTATATTTCTTTTGAAAGTTATTTTCATTTCAATGAGTTCATTTGTTAACAAATTGTTTTTCCTTATCTTCCATCTCAAATTAAATACAAGTTTATTAAATCACATTTCTCCAAGTTCAAATAATTTCTCTGAAAAATGTGTCAAAGTTCAAAGCCTCATGATACTCACACCTCTCTCATGTCTTGTCTCTCCACAGTTACTCCACCCTTCTAGCATATCTCACCTCTTCTCCTCTAATACCAACCCTCTAGCATATCTCACCTCTTCTCCTCTAATGCCAACCCTCTAGCATATATCACCTCTTCTTCACTACTGCCAACCCATTAGCATATCTCACCTCTTCTCCACTACTGCCAACTCTCTAGCGTATCTCACCCCTTCTCCACTACTACCAACCCTTTAGCATATCTCACCTCTTCTCCACTACTGCCAACACTCTAGCAGGTATCACCTCTTCTCCCCCACTCCACTTCTTTAATACATCTCCACACTCAAGTTATTCAGTCGTATCCTCCACACGTCTACCAGTCTAGTATTTCTCACCTTCCCCATCCATTCACTCCACTAATACACCTCTTTCACCCATCCACCCCTATAGTTCCTCACCCATCCCTCTTCCACCAGATCCCCCCTCCCCGACTCTTCATGGCGCTGTTCAAGAAGCCATCGAGTGTCCACTAATTAACATTACACGTGTGTGAGTTAGCTAAAAAATGTGGATTTATTGTGCCCGGTGCGGTCGTAGCTCTGCTAATGGCTCGGACACAGGTCCATGTGGGGCGTTGAGTAATATGGCGAAACATCAACTCTGGTCTTCTAATGGTTGGACGGCTCGGGGTTAAATACTGTCTCTGGGGGGGGGGGTTACGTTGAAAGGGGCGGAGCAAGAGAGATGTGGCTTGGACTAGAGAACAACGACTTCATAATACTAACAAAAGGGTTTTGACCGTATATATGTTTAGATGTGCGTTAACACTGAACTAATTTCAGGAACAAATGATCAGCAAAATCCTTCGGTCAGAAAATAATTTATTCACCGTAAATCCGAGCAATGAATTAAATTGAATGTACTTCTATCAGCTTTTCTAAACAAAACAAAAATAGATAGGGCTTTTGCTAAGAACATTTAAGAAAGACAATGGTAGTAAATTCCGTTAACAATTACATGAACAAAATAGTCAATTTTTAAAAACATTTTTGAAGAGAAGTCAAAACTATACAATGTCTATAATGTCAAAACTGATTCTTTAAATATTCGTCTTGAAATAAATTATTTACATATTTTAATAATTTGTTTCCGATTCTAATTTCATACTCGTTTCTCTTCAATTATTTCCATTTCAAGCGTATCCTCATCGAATCCTGCACATGTTTCGACGTTTGAAACGTTTGAAAGACAATATATAGTCTGAACACCAGAGTATATTTCTTTAAGCCAGTGCACATCCCATTTTACAAGTATACTTTCCACTAGCTTTCCATTCAGATAATTAAATTGCAGCTAAGTGCATTTATTTCCATTTGCTTTTGGCTTTACTGTTATTTGCTCATTAAAGAAAGTTTAGACAAAAATGGATGAGAAACCTTAAAACTTGTTTTCTAAAAAATTATATTTTACTGCTTACTTCTTATTTCATCGAAATCATTTTTGTGTATCTTTCGTAGACTTGCCCTTTTTACACCTTTATTCCCACTTATCTTGAGCCACTTTGCTTTATTTCTCGTCCACATCATCATAATAGCGGCAGTGATGTTGGCTCGCCTAGCAAACAACAACGACAACAAACGCCACCCCCGCCCCGCAAATCTCAAAATCGGCAATTATTCCATTAGATACAAGTTTGCCCGACAATTACCCCTCCTGTCCCGGCCTACGTAAAGTGCCTTTCTTCCTTCGCCAAACGTCTCCACGCGGCAGAAACCGGTGATTTTCAGATGCCGTTTGGGAGTTATTAACTCCCAGGGGCGGATGCTGGAGAAAAAATGAAGGAGGATGGGGTCAATCCTTTATCTGTATCATTCCACTTATCTGTGTTTTCATTTATTTCCTTGATACAAGAAACCTTCCCAGGAAAAGACTCACCTCCAAATGCTTGCACAGAAGAGCAAGCCTCTGATAACTAGATTATTACACAACAATCCAAGGACTCGTGGACTTTGAATTCAGCAATCGCAAAACGATTTTAAGAGTTGTGTCGGTTGAGAATAGCATAAGTGCTGTCGTGCCCTTGTCTTTCTTGTGGTACAGTTACTACAGCATTTACCACTATTTTTGTCTTTGACAAAATACGGCGATATATTTATTGACGGGCTATGAGGTATTCTTATATAGCGAAGGTCTCTTGCAGAACGCAAAATTGTAATTGTTAAAACACAGATGATTCCTACGAAGAAACGCTGCAGGCAAAAAAGGTCATGGGATCAAGCTGTTTCGTAATGTGTATGTATAATTTATATGTGAATCTTAATGGCATTTGTTCTATAAACAATGATCAACCTGCAAACACTCTATACTAAAAGTGCAAAAAAAATTTGACTGAAAATTTTTTAAGCGACCATTAGTTGGTTGATTTTAATGATTTCGAGAATAGGAATTCGTGTTATTTGCTCTGACTGGAATTTTTATATAGTCATTTGACAATTTACATATATGTTTTTGCAAAGAACTTCGAAAGCTGACATTTTGAATGGGTTTTGAAAGTTTATTTTATAGATGTATGGATAGTCTTCCTTCATTGTTGGTGCAGGGAGTGTTTTAGTGTGCACCTTTGTGCTATTTTTTGTGGCAGTGTCCATTGTTAAGGCGTTATTTTTTTGTTTTCTTAATGACACAAATCGTTTTTTTTTATGTGTGTGTGTGTGTTTTGTGTTAAGCTGTTTCTTTAGGTGAAAAATAACTTTAATGTTTTATCAATCATTTATTTGAGATGCCAACATCTAATTTCCATCGGCATTGTGGAACTGAGTGGAAATAATTGCACAGAAAGGTGGCTTACCCAAATCATTGTCAGTGCACTTGTGGACAAATTTTCCACATGCTTCTAAAAAAAAAAGTGTCATATGTTCGCCCTCTTCACTTAGATCATATGCGAAAGAGCATCATACAAAGATCAAATTTTTTTTTGACATTGTTATCAATTGATCCATTCCTGAAGTATACGTGTATATTAAGAGTTATCTTATGAAAACTGCCTTGGCATTTTATTAGCATTCTCTTTTTATTTTCTATTGATTTCTGGAAGTTCTTACATCAATGCGTGTACACTGGTAGCAGGACTGATTGAAATACGACCAGAAAAAAAATATTGGGATGATTCGAGGCATAATAAGCTGTTAACTCGTTGTTCGATTTCCAACAAATTTCGGTTCAAGATCAAACTGCCGTCATAAACCGCATCGGATCACGTGATGCGCATGTTTTCTTGATGTTTATGATTAAGAAAATAAAAGTGGTTCTCAAACTTGAAGTATAAATCAAATTAGACGTTTGTGTTAGTTACCTAACTTTGTATCCTGAATTAGATTGAGGAGAGTCTAGTCTTAAACATTACTGACACTTTATTTTTAGCGCATTTTCGAGAAGTCGAATGCGCTATTGCACCCGTTTTGTCCGTCCGTCCGTCCGTCATCACCCTTGATCTCAGCATCCATAAGTCCTAGACCCATGAGGTATATATGTTTTTTGTATGTCCTGACCTGCCATTTGTGCATCAACACTCAGTTACTCGATCCGTTTAAAAACCCCGTTAAAACTACCAAAAAATATTTCGAATCGAGAGGTAACACTAGCGCAGGGAACGGCCGCCATTGCCGGAAGTCGAATACATAGTTTTTCAAGCATTGAGGAGTGGTGCGAAAGCGTGCAAAAGAATTAGGGTTTTTTTTTAGTTGACGTCATTAGAATATGTGTAAAAGTTTAGAGAGTTTTACGTCATTATTTTTGGTGACTTGTAGTTAGATTAAAGAGAAAATAAAACTTTTTAAAATGTAAAGAAATGACTTTTAAATTAAAAAAATGTCAGGTATATTCATTACACAAGAAAATTCATAAAAATATGTCTAAAATCTAAACACAATTACTGATAACTACATAATGCTGATATCTAACATAAGTACTGATACATAATACGAAAATGCGCTAACACGTCCTGAGTTCCAATAGGGACCAGGCTTAACATGATTTTTTACAATAACTAACATTTAATTATATCAGAAATTTTTATTTGGCTAATTTATGTGTTATGGTGATGCGCGTGTTTAGCATTTGTGCAGTAAATGTGCTTTAGGGCCGTCCATAAAGTACGTCACGCTCCAGAGGGGGGAGGGGTGTTAGAAAGTGTGACAGTTTGTGACAGGTGGGAGGGGGTGTCCGGCTATGTGTGACATCACTATGTTTTATGTTACATTTTAATTATTTTGTTAATAAAAAAATATATTTTATGTACAAAAATGTGACGTACTTTGGGGGGGGGGGGGGGGGGGGGGGNGGGGGGGAGGGCGGTCCGAGATTTGTGACAGTTTGTGACAAGGGGAAGGGGAGAGTTAAAAATGGTCAAAATAGCGTGACGTACTGTATGGACGGTCCCTTAACTAATAAGTCTTTTGTCTAATAACTTTATACAGCCAATGATTGTGTCTAGCTAATGATTGTTAGGCTAATTATTGTGTTAGGCAAATGATTGTGTTTGGCTAATAATTGCGTTAGGCTAATGATTGTGTTAGGCTAATGATTGTGTTAGGCTAATGATTGTGTTGGGCTAATGATTGTGTTGCGCTAATGATTGTGTTTGGCTAATGATTGTGTTTGGCTAATGACTATGTTTGGCTAATGAATGTGTTTGGCTAATAATTGCGTTAGGCTAATGATTGTGATAGGCTAATGATTGTGTTGGGCTAATGATTGTGTTGCGCTAATGAGTGTGTTTGGCTAATGATTGTGTTAGGCAAATGATTGTGTTTGGCTAATGATTGTGTTTGGCTAATGACTGTGTTAGGCTAATGATTGTGTTTGGCTAATGATTGTGTTAGGCAAATGATTGTGTTAGGCTAATGATTGTGTGGGGCTAATGATTGTGTTAGGCTAATGATTGTGTTGGGCTAATGATTGTGTTGGGCTAATGATTGTATCCCGCTAATGATTGTGTTAGACTAATGATTGTGTTGAGTTAATGATTGTATCTCGCTAATGATTGTGTTAGACTAATGATTGTGTTAGGCTAATGATTGTATCTCGCTAATGATTGTGTTAGACTAATAATTGTGTTGAGTTAATGATTGTATCTCGCTAATGATTGTGTTAGACTAATGATTGTGTTGGGCTAATGATTGTATCTCGCTAATGATTGTGTTAGACTAATGATTGAGTTTGGCTAATGATTGTGTTAGACTAATGAATATGTTGGCCGATAAAGTAGCCTTCTACTCCCCACACAACGTCCTACACATTGTCTCTCCAACATAGTTAAAGATGTGAGTGAGTCTAAAGACAGAGATAAACCTGTCTACATCTGCGTCTATCGTGTGGCTCTTTCAACTGATATTTATAGCAACAGCAACATGTCATTGATCTCGCTAAACATTCACAATCAGACGATATCTATATGACCGAGGGTTCAAGAAAATATAATATCATTATCTCAATACCAACATTAAAATCCCAAATCGTTTCATTTCCGGTATCTTGTTATTGAGGTCTCTAAACATCAGTTTTTAAGTTTTTTATCAATATCTTTGAAAATCTTTCTAAATGTTGTTTTTTTTCGCTCTAGACTTATAATCTAATATTAGTTATTATAATAATGACTTCTTAATTTCAGCATTATGCATGTTAGTTGCTAATGGAAATTTACTTTGAATTGTAACAACTTTTCTTTTAAAATGAGCGGTACTTTAATACATATGGCCGAAGTGGTTTTAGAAGAAAACTGAATATTAATTTTCCATTATAAGGGGTGTTGCCTTTTCGGCTACATGTAGAGGCTTTTTTTGTATGGTTTGAGGACTGCGCAATTTCTTAGCCGCTCAATGGAAACATTCAATTTTTGGAATTAATATTATTCCATAATTTACATCTCTTACACCGGACTAAGACAGATATACGAGATGATGTAATTAAAGACTTGGATGAACAAGAGTTCATGTTACATCAATATTTGAACACTCAGCCTATAGCTCATCCGAAATCCCCCAAGGGTAAAGCAGAACGAGTGGTCTTATAAGTGAACACAATAGATGACAAGTGTTGGCAATGATTGGTACAGCTGAGTGGTAACCCGGGGGGACACCGAGACAGTTAAATGGTAACCTGAATAGCTTTGATTATCGTGGTCTTTAAATTACTCTGTCTTATATATATATATACATATAATATCTGGCACAGGGAATAGGCCTCGTCATAATGGAGGAAATCTATTAATAGAAAAAATTGCGGTCTATTTGGGGGACAAATTTTTTTTTTTTTTAAATAAATTAATAAAAGATATGAGTCAATTTGTAAATATAAGTATATTGACAAGGATGTATTCTATCAGCTATTTGTTCATTCTTCGTTAATTTAAGACAGCTTGTTGGACTTGAACAAGAAAAAAACAACAGTTTCGTAATTTTACTAAGCTAACAATTTTAAGAGCTTATTGATTCGACTGTATTTATGCTCCAAAACATTGTTTCTCTAAAATATAAACTAAACATTAAGCATAACTGAATGAGTTGTGACGTTTTACGTTTTTTTGTATGACAAGCTCTATAGAACCAACATAACAAATTCTAGATTCTACATCGCAAAATATTTATTTTAAATTCCTATTTAATTGTTTAAATAAGGTATTATGTTAGTAAGCCCTTAAATAATAATAATTGTATCTTAAAAATTTAAAAGTAAAGATTGATTCTTGAAACAACAAATACCTGAAACTAGATTATTTCTATTCTATATTTAAAAATGGATTTTTGCATATAATAAAGATTTTAGGAAGTAAAAGATTCACAAACACAAATTGAAAAGTAAAAACACACCAACGCGTTTAAGACATGAAAAAAAGCCATTGACAGTGGATGACAGGGCAGGAGAATTATTCTGGCGTGCAAAAATCCTCTTGATGTGACATTAAACTCCTGGTCTCTGTACGGTTCTCGTGATGTCCTCCCGACATTCTCAACACTCGACAAAGCTCGTGAAAAGCTATATATAAACATCTGTATCGGTTGTCTGTACAAGTACCGGATGTTGGCGGTTATCACGTGGATTGGTAGCAGTGTGCTCAGATACTTGGGGAAAACATCGCAATTTACGGAGGTGGTTGTGTTGAATGAAGTTAGGACCTCATTCAATTTAAATACGACGTGTCTGTAGACAGCGGCGAGTATACGGGAAACGTTGGCAATGATGGGGAGGGAAATGGGGGGGGGGGCAAGGATACGCTTAAACCACTGACTTTCACAAATATTGGTTTAAGTAAACTGTTATATGAATCGTCCGTTGTCAAATCGTCCGGCGTCGAACCGTCCTGAGTCCAAACGTTATGTGCTCGAACAGTCCAGGGTCGAAACGTCATGGATTCTAGGAATTAAACTTATTTATAATCATTCGGGTCGCACGCCTAGCAGCGTTTCTTCTGCTCAGTTTTAAGTCATCGTTTCATAATAGATTTAACAATATCTTGAAAATGCTTTGCATAAGAGATTAAAAATCCAGAGGGTTTTTTTACTTTACATATTATATAAAGTCCCATTTAGGGCAAGGGCAATAATATCCTGTCTGCTGTTGTTTTGTTTGGGTTTTTTTTTCCTAAATTATTAATACCAAAATATTTTAAAACTTTGGCCTCCGAGTGGACGGATTGATCTAGATTCTAGTGAATACACAAAACCTTCAGGGCCATATTAAAACACTATGACAGATTGAACTCCCCCGATACTGATTCTTTTGGTCCCGGGGCCCCCTATGTATTTTACCTTAAATTAGTTAAATAGAATAGAATTATATAAAACTATTTAGTTACTCATGAAATGAACCTAAGTCAAAGCTTTTAGCTATGCCTGTTGTGTTGTGTACTGATATCTAAATGTAATTTAATTCTAAAGTACTTGTAATTTTCACCTCACAATGAGACCTTCTGGAAAATTACGTCAGTTAATTTTTAGCTTTAACCCCGTTATTGTTACCGGATTTAACCTCATTATTTTATATTAGTTATTGCAGCTTTATTCCCCACTTCATTTAATGTTACTGTAAAATGTTCAAGCATGGTGTATAATTAAATTTTGCAGGATCTCTGGTATTTTTCAATGGATTTTGATGGGATCAATTTTAAAATTTTATCCCATTAATTTTTAAAATGATTTTCAAATGGTGATGCCATAAATGGGGAAAGATTCCCTCTTGAATTGTATAAATGTTCATAGTTAAGGATATTACATTGTTTGATTTTTTAATTTTTTCTTTTACTTTTTTTTCTTTGAAGAATGTTTCTTTGTATGGAGAAAAAGTTAATCCGAAGAATTAGTCGTTACAATATTTTAAGGGATGTTGGGCAGGGGTGGATTCGTAATATTTTAGAAGTGGGATTTCCTAGAATACATTTATTGTCTAAGTTATTTACAGGTCCTTTGATGAAGGTGTAGAGTGTAGAGTTATAGTAAAAGTGTCTTTCTGCTTCGATGAACTTTGGTCATATTTGGTAGATAACGTTAATAACCCGACCAGGAACAGTATCTACTTGGAAAAGTTAAAGATAACTAAACAAGAACTTACGATTAATGTACCCCATCTGGAATCGGTTCCCATTAAATTAATTGTTACAAGAATAGGTAGGCTACTTTTTATCCATTTCTAAATTTTAGACTTCGTCAAACAAAATCATTCTGTTGCAAAAAAAAAAAAACCACAACATTTGTTACAATTAGACACACCACATTATTAGATATTATTATTATTATTTATTATTAGTAGTATCGCTATTATTATTTTATTTTGTTCTAATTATAAGTTTAAACTATATTTTCCTTAACTTTCCCCTAAGTTAATGTTTCTTTTCTTTTGAAGACGATTTATTATGCGTATTTGTTTTCATAACAATTTCAAGAGGCATGCAATTTACCCGAAATATAACATTATTACTGTTTAGATCAATTTTCACTTCCTGTGATTACTTTTCCAATAAGATACTATGGGCTTTTATTACATTAAAAAAAACGAGTTGTTCTACTGTAGCTTATACGTTTCTTTTTTATACTTTCAATACAATGTATATTAGTTCTGTGTCAATTATGTTCTTCTGTTAATAATATGTTTTGCTTATTGTTGTTAAATATATTTATATTGTGTTTTACTTTCAAAATGTATAGGAACAACTAAACAAAACTTTTATATCGGTAAATATTTGTTTCTTGTTTTTAAATGTACAAACTAAATTACTTCACGTGCAAAGACCATTTCAGGGAAAGAGGAACGTAAAAATAAAAGCTGTCGTAGTTTTATCATATGAACTCACAAGAGTATTATAGATCTATTTTGGGTTTATAGTGGTATTCAAGAAACCATACAAATAAAATTTAGTAAAAGTAAAAAAATACGCTGTTATGTTATTATATTGACATGAAAAATGTTCTCTTTTCTTTTCACAGACATCTTGAACTGTAAACATGGTAGTTTTGTAGCCCACTTGCAAGGTGAAAATGTTAAATATTTGTTTCGTCTCATTGATTCCCGGGAAAAGTTTTTGAGTGGGCGTCAGTATGAATGGAAGAAATGTATAATTATTCTTCATATTCACTCTTGTTGGGGTGGAAAATTGAGCAGTTAACATCTGTGGTCTCGATAAAATGTTGTGTCTTGACGAGAGACCCGTGCAAAATTTTAGAGAGAGCAGAAAAGCAACAAGATGTGTTTGCCTGGAGTGGTCCAGATAGAGGACAGTGACACAAATATCTAATACTCCGTATGTGTCTTCCTAACGTGTCCAGATACGGGGATAAATAGTATGTTCTTTTTTATATGATTAAGTTCAAGAATATGGTAAATGGTAATATTTACGAAACCCGCCGAATAAAATGTAATAATTGAAGATATAAGATGCTGATACCTTCAGGTATATATTTACGTACATAATGGTGGTTATGGTATCAACAATATTTTGTTTTACCTTTCACAAAATATATAAGGTAAAAATAAACATGATTTAAGACTCTGAATTTTTGTATGAATGTCAAATTTGTGACTGAAAAATGTCGACATTTGATTTATGGACATCTTTTATTAGGTAGTCTATTTATTAACAATGACATTCAAGTTTGATGGTTTTGTCTTTACATAATCACGACGAAAACTCAGCGAATTTTTTCATCGGATTTTCTTCACCGTAAAATGAGGAAATGACATGTCTATTAAAGCGATAAGGTTATAAATAAACTGAATCTAATTAATAAAGTGCGTATTACTTTTTTTAAAAAGAGACTAATGAAGTAATAAAGCAGCAGCTTCTGAGTTTTAATTAACTGAAATTAACGAATAGCTGAGAGACAAGGATCGTATGTTGTGCTAGCAGTTTGTGTCGACCAGACGGGACGTGTTCATTTCATTACATTAAAATTCTTAAAGCGATATCCCATCATTTCATCTTATTTTTTTTATTGCGGTGGTCTAAGTAGTAGCGCTTTAGACTGCTGAACGGTGGGAAGAACTCTAGTCACGAGTTCAAACCACGTTACTGGCAAGGCCCACGGGGCATTGTGCTAGCCACACAATCCCCTGCTCGTTAGTGGTGGCTTAATAACTTGTGAACGCTACTTCACTTGCCCTAGAGTCCGTCATGGACTGAAAAGGGGTTATTTATTTTTTTTTATTTTATTTTTTTAAATTTAACGAGACGAACACAAAAAGGCAAAGAAAATATTGTATGAAGTTGATTTTTTTTCACCAGATATTTGTTTTAACACTTTCGTGTTTCTTTTTTAAAATTGATAAGAAAAGATATTTTAATTTTAAATGCTTTATTAATATATATTTATTAGAATATGCGTTATAGAGATAATAATGAAAGATAAGTTCCTCAACATCTTGCGATGACCCTAATTACCCTAATGACCCTTTTCGTATTTTAGGTCCCTGCAAAAAAAAAAAATAATAATAAAAATAATAAAAAATAAATAATAAACCTGACTTTAACAGAAAACAATCAGGTTTCTCTTCTCATGAAAGGAACGACTACAAAACGACTCATAAAAACATTAAATTGTCTAAGTATACTATATGAATCAAGAGACTAACTCTTATTTTCTTTGGAAGGAAAAAAAAACATTGAACTCTTTCATGTTTAAACAAGAGAGAGACCCGGGAACTAAATTGTGAAATTATTCGTGACTTCAAGTCTTCAGCAGTGGCGGATGTTACTGTAACAAATAAGTCAACGGCTGATGGGACATGTGCGTGTTACCGCCAGCGTACATCAACCTCGTTCTGGACACTCAGCCACGCCTTTCTTAACAGAACATTGCGGTGTAAGTGGCCCGTCATCACATTTCTTGTTTTGACTATTCGACCGGACGATTGCTTCATCAATTGAAAGATACGAGATGTTTCAATTTGAACAATTCAACACAACAAGTCTCAGTCTCACTATTAAACAAGAAAATTACACAAGACCGCAAAAATTCAATACCACTTCCTTATTACGGTTCGTCTTCACAGAACCTGAAACAAAATTACGATGCTCTTTGTTAAAATCAAGTTTTGTCATGTCAAATTTTTGTTGAGGAGTTTTCTTTTTCATGACACTCTAGAAAACGTTTAACGGGTGAGTTCTTACAACCCGAAAAGGGCGTTAAACAAAACCGTTCTCCTTTAGATGACATGAGTTGTCATTGGAGCCAACATTACGTCAGTTAACAAGCCAGCGTGCTGTTAAATTGTGACAGAGTAACACATCACCGCCTAATGTTTTGGTGCAATGACTGGTTACCAAAAATTTTAAACTTTAATGATACACTCTGTCATTTCTGATGGGGTTAAAATTCACCTAACACATATAGCGTCAAATGTTTTGTGTGTTTAAAGTGGTTGCTTTCTAATGATACAGAAATTCGTCGTACTGATTTGTGAGGAAATTTTCAAGTTTTGATTTTGTATGAATGTGAAATATCTTGGAACTATTATTACAAAGATATTATCTAAAATATTACAGTCAGGCTGACGTGGTTACAACAAATCTCTAAAATTCGTTTTGGGAATCAACTAAATTTATTTGAAAATTTTCAATTATGTTTTTTAAGCTTCATAAAAACAGTTTAAAGTAAAGTTTACCTGGCAAATGAAGTCAATTTTCATTAAAACAAAGATTTAAAAAATAAATCACATTTAAAAAATTGGGGAATTTCAATATTTATGCAGCATTTTTTTTTAAACCACTATCTACATGTCAAGGACGTAACATTTGAACTTCTATTTTTTTGGTATTGCTGGGGACAAGTCAGAGACATCGCACGCAAATTGTCAGCCTAAAAGATAAGCTTGAATGACATCGCATCGGGTTTGGGTCAGGGCAATATTTGAAAGGTCGTGTCTAAAGACTTAAGTCAAAGACATTTTTTTTTTTAAACTTGAGGGCATAACTGTCAAAAAACAAATGCCACATTTGCATGTCATCATCATAAGGCCTAAACTCCTGGCTAATGACTTTTGAAGTGCCGGTCCAGACATAATTTGCCTTTATGTCATTTTTTCTTTTACTTTTTTTTTTTTTTTTTTTTTTGCCAGACATGTTCGCACCAGATATTCGTGCACTGAATAAATAAACGTGCTCAGAAAAATATGAAGAAAGGAAATTGCGCACCACAACTGTGCAGGTTTTTTTTTATACACAATGAATGAATGCCTGATGAAAGTGAGTTTCTCGATGTTGATATACCTTTAACTAAATGTGTTTTCAAAAATTCAAGTGACCTTATCTGTAATATTGTCTTTTTTTCCAGACGGTACGAATCAACATTTTTTATAAGAGTTTTACCGAGGTCAATAGGTTGTACCATCCGCCTCAGTTACGCCTACGATAACAAAGTCCATAAAAAATTGTGGTTCAGGCTGGAATTATCGATTATTTTAATAAATGTTAAGTGGTACTTCAAATATGAGGCAAACTTTAAGGTGTAAACACAGGTGTCTTATACACCGGATTATACGGTAGTGCAATTGCTTACAAATTAAAAAATTAACTTGTTGCAATATATCTTTCTTTGAATAATCTTTCTTGGCAACTTAGCTCCCTTTGTGAACGGAAATCCGAATATGAAGTTCTCAGAATTTATTAACTCCTATTCAAGAGTGTGGATTAAACTGTAATCTGAGAAAACTTTTGGTTACTGTGGGCCACAGAAACATCTGAACGATCTGGATATTAATGACATATGGCTAAATGCCACTGTGATTGAGAAGACACCACGTGACTTGGGGCTTATCTCGAGGCTATTGCGCAACTTGATTTGCCAGACGACAGAAATGTTGATTAAAACTGAATTTACGCGTGTCCATTATTTGCTGTTTATGGTTAATTTTTCAAAAATATATAAATTCTACTTATTCATTAAGGCATTATTATTATTAAGGATTGAAAAGATGCAATCTTAAATTCTTTTTATTAATAACAATTGACTTGAACATAAACATTAAGTATCATCCAACATTAACAAAAATGCTAAGGAAACAAAGTTGAAGAAAGAGCATGTGAGAATGTTAAAACTTGTTTTGAACAGTTTTCTTGTTTGTTTTTTAAAATAAATTTTACTACGCAAATTGAAAGTAGAAATTCTAAACCTGGAATAAATGTACTGCTTGTGTCTGAGGCCTATACATACAACACAAAGAAAAATAAAACATCCAGGCCCATTATTATAAACATTTATAATTACATTGAAAATAGGTCGCTCGTTGTTAATGACTTGAGATACAGAGTCTCAGACCTGATCAGCAGCGATACATTTCATCAGTGGTTGACTTGCATTACATTTTTTTTCAAAGCTGGCCAGAGGGTATAAGCTGCTTATAAACATCGCGCTTCATTTACCGCCGGCCCTAAGGCTTCATAAGTCCCATCTGGGTTTGTAATTTATCTCACAAATACCCGACAAGATCAGAGCCACATCACGTAAATAATGCCAACATCTAACTTTACATTCTTGAACACGCGTGTCAACAAATTCCTTTTTTAAAAAAAATAGATATAATATCTAAAGTATATTTTTGTTAACTTTAAAAAATAATTATGTTAAAGTACTACGGCATTTACAGTTGACGTGTATTTATTGCGTCATAAAATTAACGCTTTGGTTTAAATACTGTGCGAAGAACCCGTTGCACTGTACAGCACAATGGAGAACTCTTTAACTCGCGGAGTGATATTCTAGTATCAGTTTTAAAGGGGCACCACCTTACGTCTCCCATTGGCCTTACCAGTTGATATTGTCTCTGTGATTCCATAATAATCCACACAGACCTGAGATTTAAACATTATTTGTAATCGTTGATCTTATAAATTGGCAGCATCTTCAAACTACGCATCCGTAATATCGCATCAAAGAAAATCCTTGAAAACTCATGATGTAAGCCAAATGAAACAAAATTTCAGCTTCTACCAAGATTGAAAATTGTGTTGGAAAAAATTTGAGGCCATAGCCATTGGATTACATCAAGATTATGAACGTGGTATTATATCAATATAATTGCCAATGTATCAAATCTAGAAGATTGTTGTGGCATTACATCAAGATTGTTATCCTGGAGTAATATCTATGATGCGTAATTAAAAAGACATTATAGCCGTTTTATTATATCCATATCATTTTCTTTGAACTGTATCTAGATTATTGTGATGACTTTTGTATTTTTAGTAGGGGTGTACCGAATTTCGGTTCTGGCTCCGGTAAATACAGAATCTGGCCATATTTACTGCTCCGGCTCTGGCGGGATTTCACTTCATAAACCCGACCAAATCCGGCTGCTCGGTAGAGCACTAATATATATAATTCATTATTAGGGACCAACCTGATAGACATTTTCTAACGGGTACCAAATCTTAATAGTGAAATGTACTATTGGCCGGATTCGGGTACGAACCGAGTGCTAGGGTTGTTAAACGAAAATCGGAAATTCGAATTAATTACGGTTTTGAAAATGATTAGGGGTTGCTTTATTTCGAGAAACCATAACCACCTTGTATTTAGCTTTCAAGTTTTCTACCGAAAAAAATTAATTTCAGGCATTCAATTTAGTTTAATTAGAAATAAGAAGAATAACATGGCGGGATTGTGTAGTTTTAGCAATAAAGCACAACCAAGTCTTCAACCCTAAATCATCAACATTAGTAAATATAGCGGCGTAGCGCTAGTCGCTAGACGTAAACGTGAGCTTGTCGTAGAAAATTAGTTTATTAACTTTAGATCTTTATGATTTCAAATTATTAATTTCTATTATTAGGTTACATTTGTTATATTTTAAACAATTTTTGAGTATACTAATCTTGATATTTATCGAATTCCGAAATAGTATTTTTTAAGGTATTTTTTAGAGATTTGGCTATTTGCATGAACACTATTTACCGAGGTGAATAGTTCCGAAAAACCCGATCTCCAGCCGGAGCAAATGTCCGGAGCGATTTCCGGTTGGTCCCTATTAAATATTTATATTTAGAATGTATCCGGCTCCTGCAAATCCGGAACCCGGCCATTTTTATAAATCTGGCCTGTATTCCGGCCAGATTTCATTTCGTAAATCCGGCCAAATCCAAATTCGACCGGATTTTAAAAAATTGAAACCGGTACATACCTAATTTTTAGATGATCGTTGTAGAATTATGTCTGGGTGGTTTTTATAGAATTATATCTATATTATTGTGGTTGTATGGTACCCAGTTATAAATAGTTTCTGTATTAGATCTTTACATTATCGTCATATTTTTCAACCTAGGTGATGGTGTTTGTACTGTATCTAGTTTAAGGTAGCTGAATTTCTTACGTAGATATTTTTAGAATTATATCTTAATGACCGTCACAGTATTACCACCAGATAGCATCTAGTTTACATCTGTATCCTTGTTGATGTGTCTTCTTACTTCTCTCAGGGAATTCGGGATTCTTTCGGAGATATCTTTCCCACCAACTTCCCGAACCTTCCACCTACCCTTCACTCCCCCCTTCTCCCCTGACCGACAAAAACGCTTGCCCGCTCCCAACCCCCAACCGTTAACCGCCCACCTCTCGCTTGCGTCTCATTTCACGAGGATTGTGAGGGGTATCCCAGATAACGAGTTTCCACTGTTTTAGCACCCCATAAAGACTTAACAAGATCTCTGGGATCCCTGGCACGGAAGTAAATCTTTAGAAATGGTTTCTGTTGCTACAAGAGTTACACGCGCTGTCTATTTAATTGTATGTGTGTGCGTTTAATGAAACGGAGGATTCAGTTGAAACTCAATTTTAGTAGAAGTTTTGGTTTTATGTTGTTGCTTTTATTAAGTATATTTATTCTAGGCATAAAAAATTTAATTTGACGAATACAATATAGACCAATTTAAAAGGAATTTATAAACTATCTAATGCTTAAAACATACTTCAACTATAACTGGAGGGGAAAAAATATTACACTTTTCTAATGATTGTTTATCACGTGACCATATCACTCATTAGTTGGCCTGTCTCGTGCAGTGCTCTAATAGGGATATGTGGACGTGGGTTAGGTAAGGGGTTAGTAGTTCAGGCGGAGTTAGGGGAAGGGCAAGGTTAAACTCAAACTGCGGCATGATGGGTCCTGGGAGGATGGGGCAGGGGCATCACACAAATAACTCTTTATGGCTAATTAGAAATGTGGGTACAAGCACATGTAATGACTGTTAAAGTTAAAATTAAAACCATTTTCAATTTTTAATTTTTATACTCGAAAATCTGATTAATATTTTTACAATTAGATCCTGTTTAGTGAATAATTTCTAAGAGAGGAAAATATAATTTCTAGGATTGGAAAATATAGTTTCTAAGAAAGAGAAATATAATTTCTAGGAGAGACAAATATAATTGCATTAAAAAAACGAAAAACGATCATCAGATTTTAGAAACAAAACATGTTTAAATTTGCAAGTCCAGTTGAGTAGCTATGGAAGGGGAGATGGGGGTCCAAATATTCGATCCCCCGGGCCCCCACTTGAATGGTGGCCCCTTATTAGTGTCCGAATTTGTTTACATTAAATAATACGCCACAGCCATGTATATAAGGCCCCCCGAAGAGGTTAAGCCCCCAGACCTCTGTTCACCCCATTCATTTTAAAACCCACTTCTCAATAAATTCCCTTACTTCTGCTCCTTTTTTTCTATTTTTTTAATGAATTCAAGAAATCTTTTCTATTTCGGAACGTTTCGTTTTTAAGAAAGTCTAAAGATGTTTTGTTTTATAGGTTCCCTTCCTGGACATTCCATCACTACCTTCCTCACCCCCTTCGACGGCAAAAGACGTGAGCGCAGAAACATGTGCTGACCACTATGGTCAGTCAATACCAGCAGGGGCCAAAGACGAGAAAGATACTAGCCACCTACAATCGATATGACAGCTTGTTGACCCCACAGCTCTGCCGAGTGCTATCTTCAAATTATCCTATTCCTGGTCAGCTGTTGTGTCTGTGTGTGGGGAGGGGGGGGGAGATTGCATCCTGCGAACAATGCTAGCGTGGGGCTCTAACCTTGAAACTAATCGATACTTAGAGAAATAGACGATTGCAGATATAAATAATAACTCGCCTTATTCTAAATCGCAAACAATCTGATTCGCGCAATTAGCATAGCGCTATGTCATTCTTCAACACACTCAAGTTTCAAGACGGTGGAGGGTAGGGAGTGGGGCGTCTATCTTTTTTTGGCTATGAAATATGCTCTTCCTTTTAAAGTTAAATTCAGGCATCTTTTTCAAATATGGTATATGAGAAGGGTTAATTATCAAAATCGAAAAAGCTAATTTAAGTTCAAGATTTTGGAATGCTTGAAGTATATGTAGTAGGGATACGGAAATTAACGATTAATTGATGGATTATCTTTTTAAAAAAATTAATCGATTCAAACTAATTTCCTAGCAAAACTTTTAAATTATTTTTCTTTCCAATCTATTTTTAATTTATATTTGTTGTTACATAAATTCTTTTTTCACGTACTCTTATTATTTATTTAGACGTGCACACGTTAATTTGGGAGCCATGGAATTACCGCGACTTAACCAATTTCGCGAAAAAATGAATCGTGACTTAACGGGATCTATATATGCGTTATTTTAAAAAATAAATCGAAATTTATCGATTGATCGATTAAATATTTCTGAGATTATTCGAATACAAAAAGGTAATCAATATCAGACCTAATATATAGGATTTAACAAAATACGTTATGGTTGAAAAAGCCTTCTCAGGATGACTGAAAAAATTAAAGGAATGGGAAAAGTTAACATGCCTTGTCCTCAGTATGACTTGGTATAACAGATTGACTTGATGTAGGTTTAAACTGAATGGTTTCGAGAAAGGATTTACATGTGTCGATTTGAAACAAATACAAACTTGCGAAATGAGTGACAAAAAGTTTGAGTCTTACACAGACCTGATAGGGGATCCTATTTTATCTAGAAAATCTAGCGTAATACAGTCATTTATATTCTTCATTGTCTACGCAATATTGTTTTATTACTGAATGCAAAATAAAGATATATTGTAGCTATGCCGTGGCAGGGATACGAACTGTTGGCATAGAGGTCTAGCAGAAGTACAGTTAGCCAAGGGTTTACATGAGCAATGTAAAGCCTATGAGAATATTAGTTCAATAAAGTCTTTTTATTGAAAGCTTTTGTTACTATCACTAAATTTGTTCCTCTGACAATACTTCTTTTATCGCCTATCGCCAACAATCTGTTTTCAAAGATAGTCTAAGAATAAATTATATGCGAATAAATTATCATTTGATTTTTTTAATGAGATGCCATGCATTATGAACACATGTCAAAAACAAAAATACTTTATTTGTCGTTGTTATTTACAGTGCAAATATTTTTGTACGAGTATAAACTGGATTAACAATTCTTTAAAAAATCAGTTTTAGTGAGAAATAGATCCTCACTTTTGCCATATTCTAAAGACTTATTGTAAAATTAAATGTGTGCAATAATAATATAAAAAAATAACGATAAGTTTAAAATGTAAAATAAATTAACATGGACTAATTAAGAAACAACTTCTTTAACACTAAAATTCAGCAGCCTTAGAGCCTACAACACCAAACCAAATTTGCCTGTTTTTATATTGCGTGTCTGGCGTAGCAATATCAGTTACCGTCTGCACTAACAAGAGGTTCACAAAAATTGTATTTAAAATTGAAGAGTTTCGATAAAGATAAAAATAACTTTATCATTGCCAAGCATGGAATCATTTTAGATCAACTTAAAACCCAAGCTCTCAAGCTTAAGTAAATTCTAATTTTCATCTCTACAGTTCAAAACCCTTTAATTTTAAACCCTTTGTTTAAAACACTCCATTTTTTAAACGCTTTAATTTATAACTCTTCAATTAAAACGCTTTAATTTGAAACCCTTAAATTTAAAACCCTTTAAATTATAACCCTTCAATTTAAAGCCCTTTAATGTAAGACCCAATATTTGTGTGTACATAGTATTTCCCCAACAAGACGTTTCTTACCATAACAAAACATCTTCGCTGACTTCCAGGAAATGATCTCATACTTTGTACTCACGCAGTAGCAGGATGATTGAATCAAATTGAAAGGCCGACTGTGTTGTTGAGATGAGCCCTAAAGTCAGAAAGCGCCATTTCCCCCCCCCCACACCCATTCTATCCCACACACACACACACGCATGTACACACACGTACCCCCCATCCTCTTCCTTTCTTTTTGTACGTAAACCAAGCCGACGAAATTGGACAAGGATAATGTAGATTAATGAATGTCGGCTTGTCTCCCCTGGTCTTTTAAGACCAATCAATAGCTCCACGTTGTGCAGTAAATTGTGGACTTTGATCCGAGCAGTATGCTTGCCGCGTACCGCGGGGCGGGACATGGGACCACAATATGGGCTCCCCAGTGGTTCGGTCTCAGTCAATCTTTTTCGATTTCAAAAATCCATAAGTCTTTATTCTTTTACCTCCATTTCTTTAAAGAGTCTGAATGCGTACAATGCCGGGGCGTGGAGGAATTCAAAAACTTTGGATTCCAAGTTGTTGTTTTTCATTTCTTTAATGTAAATGTCCAGACGCTATCGCCAGCGGTTCTAAATTATTCTCTGATACTTTCTATGTGGCCTGATACTTGTGTCCTCTTGAATCTTAACTCATACATCGCGATAAAAACATTTCTTTTCCTAAAGGAATTCTAAATGACTCCAAATTCATCGATGTTTTCGTAAATCTTATAATCGATTTAGAAGAATACTTTTTTTTTTAAAATTTAATTGATTGTATAATTTTTATTTTTATTGTTACATTAGTTTTCAAAGCAAATTTTAATTTAATGGCAGACATGAACGCAAAACGTCAGCTAAGATCTGACTGTTAATAGGCGTCGTCATTTCATGGTGGAAATTTGTTTTAAAAGAAGTTGCCTCGGATATTCAGTTGAGTCAATTTCATCAAGGCATTATTTAAATATCCGGGTGTTGTGTGAAAACTACACGTTGAATTGAACTTGATTTGATTGACTTTAATGGATTTGGCGAAGAGTAATTTGTAATCGGATTTTACTTACCATACTCATGCTGGAAAAAAAAGTCTTACGAATAAAATGACTAAAAATAGAAACTTTAGGAAAAGCGATATAGTCTAACTATTTTTCGTCCCGTTAAAATAAAACCCTTTTAAAGGCAAAAAAGGATAATCTAAAACTCATTGAAATAAAACACAGCCATGACTCCTCTCGTGAATCTCAAGCTGCATAACAATTACCTTAAACACGGAGCTCTGCTGTTGTGTGCGGTGGGGGGGGGGATGAACTCATTGAAATAAAACACAGCCACCCAGTCTCGTGGAACAGGCTGCATTACTATTACCTCAAACAAGCTTTTTTTTTTGTGGTAGAGGGGAAGGGGTCGTTTAAATACACTTTCACTGACCACATTTCAGGCACGCTTTTCATCCCCGTGTCACTCGTAATGATGTTTTATACGGTCCCCGCGTAACACGCACCTTCTCTGGCAAAGTGTGGCTCCACCCCTGGGTTAATGGCTTAATTCCCTCAGACCATCGTCTGACTTTACGGCGCACTGACGGCGGGCGGAACTATGTTTGACGTAATTGTCCCGCGTGTCCGGGATCCAATAGCTCCCTTTTCAAAGCATTGTTGGCTGAAATCATAGAGGGGTCCATTTTTATTTTCCTACCAATTTCGGTACACTACACCCACTTTAATCGAATGACAGAGAACTGTATTTCATTTAATGAGTTTGGAATACCCATCAATGGTTTGTTTTGTTCTTTTTTTTTTTCAAATGAAAATAAATTTTCATTGCCTTTAACTTAGAAATTATGACTTGACAACGTCTGGTATCAAAATGTCATTTAGACCCTTGTAGTGTAGGAGTTGTCAAGTAAACGGAATAAACAAAGCACATGATTTATTTTTGTCCATATTAGAAGCAGTTTTACAATTTTCTTTTCATGAAAACTGTGGATGAGAGTGACAACTGATACAGGCGTAATGGGGTGGTTTCGTGTGTGTACATGATTGAGAAGTCACGGTGACCTTAACCTTAAGAGTGAACAAAATTGATAATACCCTGGGTGCCACGTAGAAAAGCTGAACAAATTCATTCATTTTTAAGTTGATTAATTTTTTTGTGATTTAAAACCTTGCTTTTATTTCATTGATCAGTTGAGTTGAAATAATATCTATTTCAATAATGAAAACTCACAGAATTCTGAACATCTATTTCTGTTCCTCTAAAACAGTGGTTCCCAGAGTGGTCCCTACGGACCCCCAGGCGTCCCTGGTACCTTTTAGGGCTCTGTGGAAAATTTAAATTGATTTGGGGGTCTCTGGAAAACGTTAAGTTGTCCGAACCAGGTTTAACATGAAGTATTAAAATTGTGATCCATTTTTGTTAAAAAGAAAATTTAAATAAACAGCTATTAATTTTATACAGATCTTATGTGTTGTCACTCACGGAATACAATGTTTACATTTAATCAAAACTAAAAGTATAAAATCTGCGTTCATTGCAAAACTTTCGTTTTTGGGAAAAGGAGAATGTTGTGTTTCTGAATCTTTCAAAATCGCAAAGCGGAGATAAGACTTGCCTGCTAACTGTCAACACTGATAGTCCATTTAAGCAGTCTGGACAAAGGATTTGATGTCATTCTTCACTTGGATTTTCCCGACTGGATTTTGAACCCCTTTCGCGTTGACGAACTAAAATCCCAAACACAATTGAATACACACTAATACAAGAGCAACTTATTAAAATATCTATAAATTAGGAACAAAAAACTATGTTTGAACAAGAATCCCAAAAGTTATGGTAACAAAAACAGATCCCAATGCTAAGTCCTGCGTTATTGGTTATTGTACAAATGTTGACTGCTAAATTCCCGTCTTCCTATTTTGTAGAGCAAGGATTCATTGCCGCTATCAACATCACAACCACACACACACACACACACAGAACAACAGCCGACTAGAATTAGTGCTCTTGGGAATTGGCTTCTCACAAACTATAAGTCGGACTTAAATACACTCATACATTCTAATATCGTTCAACCAGGTCATAAATTGTTAAAAAAATTTTTGAAGACAAAATTTCAACAAAAATAAAAATTTTCATTAAATTGTTGCTTTTTAGGATTTGTAATTTTTTTACAATGCCTTTATGCCATTTTTTCACTTAGGTGTCTGTGGGCGAGTTTTGACTATAACAAAGGTTCCATGGGTCAAACAAATTTGGGAACAACTGCTCTAAACACATGCCGAATTTTATCAACATTTCCAATGTTTCCAAATAGCATATTTTGTACGTGCGAAGTTCACACTTACACTTATTTAACTTTTTATTTATAACTCAACTAAGACAAGAATTTTTTTTCGAACATTTTTTGAAAAATTAAATACAATTATAAATATTCTCATCAGCATTCATAATTTTTTTCTTGTACCTTTAATTGTAGACCAAACTATAAAGATAGTTATAATATCTTTTCAAAGACATTTTATTAACAGACACGTGTCAAACAAAGACTAAGCCTATTTCAAGTTTTTGTGCAAAAAATCTAAATTTTATTTGTTATTTAATGTATGTATAAATTACCTTCATATTCTTAACCTTCAGCTAAAATGATGCACTCACGTCATCATAACTTTTACCTTCCTTTTTAAAGATGTAAATTTTCTCATGGAAACTTCAACCGCATCACGTAATGAATAAAATGTGCATATAAGCGATCGAATTTTGGCAACAAGGCTTTTGTGTTAAAAATCTGGCCACCGTTCATGCAATGACAAGCTGAAATCCCGGCTTTACTGGAGAAATCAGTTCCACAAATCTTCTTTAATTAGTTGGGAATGTTTCTCTTTTGTGGTAAGCTTGATCGTTGAACTAGACGTTTAAATTCGTTCACATTTTCAAAACAATCTTCATTTTAAGATTCATTGACATGTTCAACACAAAATATAACGTGAAATCAGATTCATTGAAATGTTCTACACTAATTACAAGAGAGGGTTGGCCTCTACGTGACTCGTAGTATGAGTAGGGCAAGCGTAGTATGAGTAGGGCAAGCGTAGTATGAGTAGGGCACGCGTGGCATGAGTAGGGCAAGCGTAGCATGAGTAGGGCAAGCGTAGCATGAGTAGGTCAAGCGTAGCATGAGTAGGGCAAGCGTAGCATGAGTAGGGCAAGCGTAGCATGAGTAGGGCAAGCGTAGCATGAGTAGGGCAAGCGTAGCATGAGTAGGGCAAGCGGACCTGACCGCTGCCAAAAACCAAAAAACCATGATGGCCAACGCCGAAGTCCGGATAGTTGTTACGTTCTGGTAAATAACATGATTACAGTCGCAGTACGGATCTCAGACAGAGCATCAGATGCAATATGGATGATGAAAACCGAAATACCCGTTGAGTGTCAGTTTCTCAGAAGCGACCATTTTGTCCCCCATTACTTTCTAGTGAGTGGTACCGGCCTAAGGCTACGAGCGACAATTGCCAGTAAGGATTAACAAAAGGTACCACAAAAAACTGGATAACGAAGCTAACAGTGCGCTCGCCTGACAAGCTGAGGGGCGTGGGATCGAGCCCACGCAAAGCCACAATAAGAATGATGAATGACTATCGTTAAAAAGTTATCCACTGACATGGATTGGAGATGGGCGCAGCCAAGTCTACCAAGCCCCGAGAAATTTCTAATTTAAAAAATTAGAATCCTTTACGACCGCAAGGTTTATGGGACACACACACCGCGGAGAACTTAGTGAACGTCATCTCTGCGGAAACCTTCAAGGTTGGCCCATCGATGATCACCTACCTCGCGTCTGTCCTTTGTTCAAAAAGACGCGTTTGCTGAGCCGGAATGGCGCCGATTATAAGTAAGAAATTCTACCCCTCATTGTGAGGTCACTTTTAGTGGGAGACATCTTGGACCGTGTTTTTTTTTTTTTGAATTTCCAGGCGGCCGCCTCAGCTGAAGGTTCCCTTGGTGGGGGACTGAGATGTGGGAAGAGTTTCCCGGGCAGACCCATGAAGAGCCTTATGATCGGGACTACTGACTCTATTCCCAATGTAGGTTTACAAGAGAAGAATTATGATAGCAGATATTCAAATATTTATTTAGCGACACACTACATTTACAGCGGTGATGGATCATTACATGGGCGGTGAAAACATTAAACTTTGCATCCCAGATAAGTTTAAAAGAAACTAACGGCTAGTACGGCGTTGTGGTGCAAGTAATGACCTCAGGTTATGTGGCCATCAGGGCTTGGTTCAATGTATGGTAGTCCAGTGTCCTGTGTGTCACCAGCCCAATATTAAGTTAAACGTTTCATCGACTGACTTTTATTGACATCGTTCATCCAAGAGATTTTACTTTTACATAGAAATTTGAAGATTCTTAAACTGAAGGTAAAGCAATTCGTTGTAATTTTTTCACCATCGTAGACCTATCATGAATCTTCTAATTTATGAAGTTTGGTCTTACATTAATAATTATTGCAAAACATGGAGTCTTCTAATAACAATGAAGGAATCACTCAGAACAAAATATAATACAGACGTGCTTTTCTAAAATTAAAGTATACAAATTAAGCAAAAACGTTAAAAGGGGAAAAAATGAAATAAAGATTGGACTTCACAATCATAAAAAAAAAAAAAAATTCATGTGCGCTTGGACTGATCTAATCAATGATGATTAACAACAACATGTTTGGGGAATCGTCATTTAAATGTTAGGGAAGCGCCTTTAAATCCGGCATGTCAACGACACGCCTTTAAATCCGGCATGTCAAAAACGCGTCTGAGCGTTACATTCTTTTTTTTTTTCCTGGCGATTCCAACCAACATCATATTTAGGAGAATTCTGGGGGAAAACGCTCGTGATATGTGTTTACTTTTGGCGAAGGAGAGGAAAGTGAAGAAGGTTGACATCATCTGTTGATACAATGTACCTTGACATCATATATTTATGCAATGTACATTGCTATCATCTGTTGATGATATAAAGTGCCTTGACATCTGTTTTGACAAAAAGTATCTTGACATTATCTGTTCATATAAAGTAAATTGACATCATCTGTTGACACATGATAATTAAGTCAAACCCCGAGGAAGTGAAATCCAAATTCTATGAAGATATCCACCAAGTCATTGCTGGCATTTCATTAACTGACAACCACATTATATTTAGTGCAAGGGTAGGTTGTAATATGTGGAGTAGATCGGTTGTAATATGTGGAATAGATCGGTTGTGATATGTGGAGTAGAGCGGTTGTGATATGTGGAGAAGTTCGGTTGTGATATGTTGAGTAGATCGGTTGTGATATGCAGAGTAGATCGGTTGTAATATGTTAAAGTAGATCGGTTGTGATATTTGGAGTAGATCGGTTGTGATATGTGAAATAGATCGGTTGTAATATGTTGAGTAGATCGGTTGTGATATGTGGAGTAGATCGGTTGTGATATGTTGAGTAGATCGGTTGTGATATGCAGAGTAGATCGGTTGTAATATGTTAAGTAGATCGGTTGTAATATGTTAAGTAGATCGGTTGTAATATGTTAAGTAGATCGGTTGTAATATGTGGAGTAGATCGGGTGTGATATGCAGAGTAGATCGGTTGTAATATGTTAAGTAGATCGGTTGTAATATGTGGAGTAGATCGGTTGTGATATGTAGAGTAGATCGGTTGTAATATGTTAAGTAGATCGGTTGTAATATGTGGAGTAGATCGGTTGTGATATGTGGAGTAGATCGGTTGTGATATGTTGAGTAGATCGGTTGTGATATGCAGAGTAGATCGGTTGTAATATGTTAAGTAAATCGGTTGTGATATGCAGAGTAGATCGGTTGTGATATGTGGAGTAGATCGATTGTGATAAGTGGAATAGAACAGTTGTGATGTGTAGAGAAGATCGATTGTGATAAGTGGAATAGATCGGTTGTGATATGTGGAGTAGATCGGTTGTGATATGTGGAATAGATCGGTTGTAATATGTTGAGTAGATCGGTTGTGATATGTGGAGTAGTTCGTTTGTGATATGTTGAGTAGATCGGTTGTGATATGCAGAGTAGATCGGTTGTAATATGTTAAGTAGATCGGTTGTAATATGTGGAGTAGATCGATTGTGATAAGTGGAATAGAACAGTTGTCATGTGTGGAGAAGATCGATTGTGATAAGTGGAATAGATCGGTTGTGATATGTGGAGTAGATCGGTTGTGATATGTGGAATAGATCGGTTGTAATATGTTGAGTAGATCGGTTGTGATATGTGGAGTAGTTCGTTTGTGATATGTTGAGTAGATCGGTTGTGATATGCAGAGTAGATCGGTTGTAATATGTTAAGTAGATCGGTTGTAATATGCGGAGTAGATCGGTTGTGATATGTGGAGTAGATCGGTTGTAATATGTTAAGTAGATCGGTTATAATATGTGGAGTAGATCGGTTGTGATATGTGGAGTAGATCGGTTGTGATATGTTGAGTAGATCGGTTGTGATATGCAGAGTAGATCGGTTGTAATATGTTAAGTAGATCGGTTGTGATATGCAGAGTAGATCGGTTGTGATATGTGGAGTAGATCGATTGTGATATGTGGAATAGAACAGTTGTGATGTGTGGAGAAGATCGATTGTGATAAGTGGAATAGAACAGTTGTAATGTGTGGAGAAGATGGATTGTGATAAGTGGAATAGAACAGTTGTGATGTGTGGAGAAGATCGGTGCAACATCAACGGTCTCCTGTTTTCTTGAGGCGTGACGAACATTTCGATGGTAGGGATGTACAGGATTAAAATTTGTGAAATCCGACCGGATTTGGATTTGAACAGATTATAAAGTGAAATCCAACCGAAGCCAGAGACGGACTCTTAAATTGCCGGATTCCGGATTTTTCCCGAGACGAAAATATAAATATACATATTTTATTGCTGGCTTTACTGGCAAGCCGGATCTGCCCGGATTTATGCTGAGAAATTCTGCCGGATCTGAGGCAGGGTATTATAAAAATGGCCGGATTCAGAATTTACATAACCCTTAGCCGAAATCGTGTACACCACTAATTACTTATCACAAATACAGTATTCAGCATCCACACGTGAAATCGCTCATCATGGGTACACATTGGTCCAAACATCGGCCTGTCATAGATTACGTCACTACCAGGAAGATGGTTTTCGATGAAAACTGTAAGGAGATCAAGCATGATATTCAGAGTTCAACATCTCCCTGAAAAGCTAACAAAATATATTACATGTAATGACCTGATCCATGAAGGACTTGTATTACTACACACGCCAAACAGCATAATTTGCGTCACACGAGAGACACGTGCCTAAGCAACAAGCTAATGAAATTCAAATAACTTCTACAATGCCCTCAATGAAATGTACGAAGATATCACGCAGTTCTGAAGACCAGATCAAACGTTAATGGGGCTGACATCAGTCGTCTCTATCAACTACCAATAAATTTAGTAACGGGTGACATCCCAGCACAGCTCGAGACACGACATGAGATACGTATTCCTTATTTGGCAAAGTTCAAGGTTCATGATCTCTATTTCACCCGCATTATAAATAATGGTGGCAAGGTTTTCCTGGTACAACTTATTGAAATATTTTAATTGAGGTCGCAGAAATAGTCGATACCATAGGACTTAAAATACTCTTGTCTAGCTAACATGTTAAAGTTCAAAGGGAACCGTCAAGCTTGTGATTACCTTAGTAGTATATCATTAATATTAGTTGCATGAAAAATATTTGCTAGATTCATTCTGAATCGACTTACTGCACATCTTGAGACAGGTACTACTGTCAGAAAAGAACTGTTTGAAGAGAATATGAGACCATCAACGGTGTTTACAGCAAGCCACTGCAAGAAATTTTGCAAGAAGATTATGTCCATGTAGGGTCCCGCCATAAAGTTTATAGCCACGATAACGCTGTCCCATAACGATATGAAGCCTCGAGTTCAGGAAAATAGAGAGGCTTATAAACCCTCCCCAGTTATTAATGGTGTCACGCAGTAATTTCTTATGACTCCAAAACTGTTAAGTCTTATGTCCACAGTCACGCTGAGTCTTTCAAAGACGGTTATGATGTACTGCAATATTCACTACTCTGGTGGTCGTTCTTTCAACCTCATAAACTAAATGTGAAAACAAAGGTCAATCCAAACATTATACTGGACCTTCTGTTTACGAATAACTTCCCTTGAAGCATGCTCAGACGCACACTTGCAAGGCTAATTACTTAAACCAGATATGTTTTAACGCAGGTGTGACCCAATTAGCTATTTTAATTTTTGGCCAAAACGCAATATCTAAAGAAATCGACCATTTACTCAGAAAATACAATAATTACTTAGACATTTTTGGGGCAAATCAATAATAAATAACCGAAAGGGAAAATAATCGCTATCCATAATGAAGAAAAATACTCCGTTAGAAAGGTATTAATAGTATTTAGGTCAGCTGTATTCATGCTAACCAGCAATAAGTCATTATATTTGTATTTAATTAGCCGGGAAATAAGCTCGGACAAAACCCTCCTATCTGTCCACCGACGGTACTTAAATTTCGCGTCTAGTCCGTGACAAACAGCACTTTGATGAGCCGCTTCGTTCACCTAGGTCACATTTGTTCATCATCGGTAAAGGTCAGATAACAGAAGCCTATCCTTAAATAAGCAGATTTCTTGTAATGAAAATACACGTTTTGAAATATGAAAATTGAGAATACAAATACGGCATTTCAACAACTCTAAATCACGTTATTTGGTAATTTTTTCTTTTTTTTTTTTTAATCGAATGTAAGAATGGACAAGAATTTTTCCGTTGATCTTCTATCTAGGTCAACAACATCTTCTGTAAACGAAATTTGAAGCCAAAATTTTCTGCTGGCAACACAAAATAAATTAGATTTAATCAATTAAAATTTTCAAAGATTAATCGATTAATTAATCGTTTATTTCCTACCCCTACTTCAAAGTATTGAAAGCCTTGTAAATGAATTATTTTCACCGTTGACTTTTATACTGATCCTCTGTGGGCACAACAAAACATCATAGGTACCTCGCCTTTCTTTGGTTTTCAAGACTATCACTGTAGAATTAGAGTTAGTACTTTTTTGAATAGATATTGAGGTATCGGGAAAGAAAGTCCATCATAGTCGATTGGGATAAAGACTTAACGATAATCTATATTTCTATAATTTATATTTAAAATTTACCAGGACAAGCACAAGACATGTGCTATATGTATGACGAATGACCCTTGCTAGGGTCGACCAATCACAGTTTATGGTATGCAAGAGATGATAGAGCGTTGTGGGGCGGGGGGCAGGTAGTAACAACCGCAGTCCACATGCCTCAAGACCAACAATGATTAACACTTGGAGTTGTTTTCCTTTGATCTTCTATCTAGGTCAACAACATCTTCTGTAAACGAAATTTGAAGCCAAAATTTTCTGCTGGCAACACAAAAAAAAATAGATTTAATCATGCTGCTGATTGTGTCCGTTCTCCCCCGCCCCCGTTCTTTGACTATGTGCAAGTCTGGGGCGTATGGTTCGCCGTGGGTCGTAACTAATCCATTCTATACATAGCAAGTATGTGCAAACAAGCATGACGAATGACCCTCGCTGGGGTCGACCAATCACAGTTGGCAAGCGTAGTGGGATGGTAGCAAGAAGACAAAAAAAAAACCAGTGAGAACAATGTTTTTTTTTTTAATTTTTAAAAATATTTGATTCTGCCCGTTCTTTTTCCTCCTTTTATGCGAATAATACTAACCCTCGCTAGGGTCAGCCAATCACAGTTTATGGTTAGCAAGGTATGGTCGTAAAGGGTAGGGCCAAGTAACAACAACCGCAGTGCGCATGTCTCCACGTTTACTTGCTTTTTTTAGATCCTTGTACTGCTGCTTGTGTCCCTTCTCACACCTCTTTGTACTAGCTATGATGAGCAAGTCTGCAACGTATGCTTCGCCGCGGTTCGTATCAAGTAAGTTAATTATAGCTCATCGAGCTTCGATAGGTTTTATGATGGAATTACTTAGTAAGTTGCTTCTTCAAAAAACAGTATATTTATTCAACTCAAAAAACTATATTAGCAAGTGTCACGTGAGCTAAATGAAACATACATCCTGAAAGGCAATGAGCTAATTTTTTGGCTTAATACTCATCCTATTTAATATACATTAACGGATACAAATATGGGAAAGTTGTTAAACATTTATAAAAAAATATATATTTACTCCGCTTTAACAAGTAACATTTATTTTCAATAGAAAAAAAATGGACTTAAAGTCATAATTACTAAGTCAGGGGTCGGGGAACCATGGCTCGCGAGCCAAATATGGCTCTATTGATGGATGCCTATGGCTCACAGATAAATTTTAGTGTTTTTTTTTTTTTTTAAAGTTTACTCTGACTCTTTTGATCCACATATTAATTGCATATAAAAAAACAACATAAAATGTTATTTATTAAATAATCAGCGATATAGTTATTGGACTTTTAATATTGAAATTATCACAAAATGCACACATTTACATGAATTTTTAGTTTTAAACATAATGTAGGGCTCTCACAGAATTAGTTTTAAAAAATATGTGGTCTTGATGGCTCTCCCAGACACAAAGTTTCCCAACCCCTGTACTAAGTTATAAATATAATTAAACAAAATGATGAAGTTAAGTGTGATTATTTTATTTCCAAATTTCGGTCGATTATTCGAATTCTGTGAATTTATTTGAATAAACTTCTCATTTTTAAACAGTTTAAAATAAGTTTGTATCCAAAAGAATAGTTTCTATTGAGTTTTTTAGTACTAGCTTAACCACGATATAAAGCGATTCAAGAACACATGTGTGGTTTTAAAAATTATTAGAATGATTCATAAAGAGCAACTATGACAACTAAAAACAATGGGAAAATGTAGTCATTGGTAGCATTAGGGGATGAAGATTAGAACAGCAGGCCAAGGCATGGAGTCTAAGGGGGAGGGAGACTTTGCGATAGGAGATTCTTTACGGTACAAAACCTAGACTTACACACCCATGATTCACATACAACCCTCGCCCCCACCCCCCGCCCACGTACTGAAAGACCTGCCGATGCATTATAGCCATGATTATGCTATTTTCAAAAAAAAAAAAAAAACAATATTAAAAATCTTTTGAAATTTAATAAATTCACGCATTACTGGCTATGCGAACAAAATAACACTGACACAATGCACGAGTAATTGAAACCAAACAACATAATTCATTACTTGTGAATCACTGTTCCAAGAATCGTTGTGAGTAAATTGACATTGGCGTGAACAAAGGGGGTGAAAAATAATCGATGGATTGCTCTTTCCTTTGATGACAATTCTCTATGCGGATCGATACCGTATTTCTTTCACTCGATTACCTAATACCGTTGATAACAAAGATCGGTAGCTCCTCAAGACAATGACCTCCTCCTGACCCGATCCTTTACCTTACCCCCCCCCACCCCACAACCCAACTCCCGTTCACAATACTATACCTCCCCCCTACCCCGGACCATTAAGTGAATCAAACCCAGATCAATCCAATCTCTAGCTGAGAACGTCATTCTCAGATTTTTTTCTCCAGGACTCCTTTTCTTTTTTTTTCATTTCATTTCTTTCTTCATCTTTCAGTCAATTTGCAGCCGGGCAGTGCGGGACAACTCTAAGAGAAGAGCGGCCATTGTCGCCCTTTCCTTTGTCCACCCCGACCCAGCCCCGGGACAGTGATGTTGTCCTTGGCGATAAGTTTTAAAAGATGCCGCTTGATTCGGCGAGGAGGCATGGGGCCCCCCAGGATTAATCGAATGATCACCGAACGGGTGGAAGGCGAGGGTCAATATTGACCGGGAAATTCGTTTCTAGCTTTCACATCGGCATGACTTTGCAAAAGCCGACACATGATCAAACGCTGCTTTAAAAAAAAAAAAAATAAGGAAGGAGAGATATGCGTGAAACGAAAACATAAAGATTTTCTTAAAATTAGTATCTGAAAACCTGCACAATTTAATAGAAAAAAATGTTGCTAATAAAGTTATAGGTAGATATGTGTTAAATTTTAATACTTTCCAGTGTTGCACTATTTTTATTTGGAGAGCATCATAATGTGTTTCTCGCTTAAGTTTATTTTAAATGTTACACTATGTAACATATGACGCCCACAGCCTACTGCATGTGCTAATATTAATCATAAAGTCTGGATATATTTCATATGCATGTAGTGTCATCATATATTCTAAGTGTGGTAGGCTCTGAGTCTTAATATTCATTCAAAACAACTCTAAAATACCGGCGGCATAAAATTCTATCGTATTAAATATTTAAATTTAAGGAATTTATCATTTTTTGTTAAAATGTAAGCCCTAAGTTAAAATAAAAAATAATTTAAATTTGAAAGTATCTTTTTGAAATGCCGTAAAAAATAATTTTTGGAGTTGTTTTTTTTTTCTTCGCAGTTACTGGCTCAAAATAAAAATCTGTTGGTTTTGACATAAAATTAATAACTGCCTAACAATGTTACCTCCAAATTTCGTTGGCCCGTGTGTAAAGTAATAAAACTTGTGTGCAAAGTTGTACAACATCCATTCTTTGTGCTATAGTTTACCAGATTTCCTGCCCGGTTATTTAAAATGTTACGCGGTGTCGGTCAGATATCTACCGCGCAGCTTAAATTGAATATTTCTGCCGAAAGGGCCAAACAATGCGTTATTGTGGACAACATACACGTGTTTATACACTTCAGTGGGGGGGGAGGAGGGGCTAAGATATGAGTGTGAATTAAGAAAATTTGATTGCGACATCTCTTAGTTACATTAACATTGAGGCTGCGAAAGTTAAAATTAATCGCCAAACATTTAATCGATTGAAACTAATTTGATCTATTAAAATTCGATTAAAATTTATTTCTTATATTTTTTTCCAATTTATTAATAATGTATATCTTTTGTTACTTACAAACATTTCCCTGGTAATATTATTATTTATGTATACGTGCATACGCAAACGCAAAAATAAAATTGTTTATTCTTTATTTCTTGCATAGCAGAACGAATTGGGGAGCCATGGAATTACCGCGACTTAACCGATTTCACCAAATAATGAATCGTTACTTAACGGGATCTACATACGCATTTCAAAAATATAAGTAATCGAAATTAATCGATTAATCGATCAACAAATGTATGTTCATTGTTTTATTCAACTAAAACTGTTCTACCTTTGCCTGAGTGTCGTAATTACTTTAGTTTATTCCCGATTTGCAACGTTATCTCGATTCCTGGCGGATTTTAAACTAATAGCCATTATTATATTATACACCCCATGTTATGTTGTTTTCTTAAAACTTCGCTATAGTACTCAACAATTATGTCAAATTGAAGAGTTTAAGTTCAATACCTTTTACATTTGCATTATGAAATATTATAAAGTTATTCTAATGTTCTTTCAACCTATTTATTCCTTTAAAACGTGTATGTGTGTGTGGGGGGGGGTTGTCATTGAACGTTGAGAGCACAGACTCCCTAAAATAAAGTCAGCCATCTCCATTGAGACGTTCAGATGTGCCAGGGTCTAGGTCGATACCCACACTCCACAGTTGGGCCCACGCCTCATCACACAGGCGTGGGCGTGGTGTTGTGCTTACGTCAAACTTATGACGTATGGGTTGCATTTATTCAAAGTTTGGATGACTCCATAAGACAGATGAGTCAATGACACTGACTCCATAAGACAGATGAGTCAATGACACTGACTACATAACACAGAGGAGTCTATGACACACTGACTCCATAACACACATGAGTCTATGACACAGTACACTGACTCCATAGCACAGAGGATTCTATGACACTATACACTGACTCCATAGCACAGAGGAGTCTATGCCACTATACACTGACTACACAACACAGAGGAATCTTTGACACTGACTCAACATCTCAAAGAAGCTGTGGCACTGACTCGTTGGTACATACCGTAGATTTCCTTAAAAAGGCCGCGGGCTTCAAAACGGAAAATTGTTGTTGGTACATTATTAAAATTTTAGTATCAAATCAAGGCCCATGGGCGTTTTTGGGGAACGGAAATACATTAGCATGTTCAAAAAACAAATTCTTTTTTCCCGGAAATAATTTCCTAAACAATATTTCGAAAACAATACAATTGTGGTTTTACGTTAACGTTAAAAACTTAATGTTGAGGGACAATAAAAAAAAAATCATGTTAAGCCTGGTCCCTATTGGAATTCAGGACGTGTTAGCGCATTTTCGTATTATGTATCAGTACTTATGTTAGATATCAGAATTATGTAGTTATCAGTAATTGTGTTTAGATTTTAGACATATTTTTATGAATTTTCTTGTGTAATGAATATACCTGACATTTTTTTTATTTAAAAGTCATTTCTTTACATTTTAAAAAAAAATTATTTTCTCTTTAATCTAACTACAAGTCACCACAAATGATGACGTAAAACTCTCTAAACTTTTACACATATTCTAATGACGTCAACTAAAAAAAAACAACTAATTCTTTTGCACCCTATCGCACCACTCTTCAATGCCTGAAGAATTATGCAAAGGAACTTCCGGCAATGGCGGCCGTTCCCTGCGCTAGTGTTACCTCTCGATTCGAAATATTTTTTGGTAGTTTTAACGGGGTTTTTTAACGGATCGAGTAACTGAGTGTTGATGCACAAATGGCAGGTCAGGACATACAAAAAACATATATACCTCATGGGTCTAGGACTTATGGATGCTGAGATCAAGGGTGATGACGGACGGACGGACAAAACGGGTGCAATAGCGCATTCGACTACTCGAAAATGCGCTAAAAATATCACAATTTATTTTTTATAATACTCCATGACAGAGACGGTACATTACTAGTTTCGGTATGTAGGTTCATATGAGCACATGGGCCTGTGAACGGAAAGACATTCTGGTCTTATACTAGGGTTGGCCCATTTACACAAATCTGCGGTAGTCAATGGCAAAGAATTCATGACTCTGTAACAATTTCTTAATGACACTCGACCTGTTATCTAAAACTCTAAGTCAGAGGCGTAACAACGACTTGGCAGGGGGGAAGTTGCCAAGGGAGCCGAGGGCTAAACCTTAAATAATAAAATTATTCTCTATAATTTATTATTTTCCCTATTAGTCAATGGCGTCAATGATGAATTAGCCAAGGCCGGGAAAAGCCCAGTTAAGCTTCTGCTCAAACTAAATGGCCTAAAGCCATGGCACTTGTAAAACTGCTGGGTTGTGAAGAAGTTATGCCAAAGTTTTATATGCAAGAGGATTTGTAACTAACATGGATATTACTAGTAATTGAAAAATAAATATATGAAATACGTTGATAATGTATCTAAACATCACATCGAGCTAGAGTCGTGGTGGTCAGGTTACCAAAGAATACAAAATAAGACCTAGATTGGTGCGTCAAAATCTGAGCAAATTATCCAATATTCTATGAAAAATGAAATGGTATTATTCATTTTAGCTGATGTGAAGTGTTGTATGACATTTTTCTGAATTGCTATAAGTTAATGTTCTATTTGAGTTGGTGGAACGTAACGGTATTGGTGGAGACGAATAGCTTAAGTGGGTTGATTCCTATAACTTGAATAACTTGAGCGTAATCTTTATACCTAGCAGAATTCTTGAGGGGTTTTTTTATTTCTATTTTACATAGCTGAAACCAATCAGAATTTAAGTTGCAGTTATTTTAAGAAATCATGTGTCATGGCCTACTTGCAATCGAAATGTAGAAATCACCGTCAATTTTCAACATCTAAAAGTCACTTGTCGGTAAAACAAATTGTTTGGTTCATATTTACAGGCCAGCGCTTCATAAATAATTAACTTGTGTGGGCAAAAAGTGCCATCCAAAAACGCCTTTTGTAATAGAATGTACTTTTTTTTTTTTTTTTTACAGAAGTGAAAAGTATCGAAATCTTGGATATTCATTGAATTATTGCCCCTCACAGTCCACTAGTCCATGCGAGTTCAAGTAACCAAATAATCGATACGATACCATAGCTGCCCGATATGGTGATTATGACACTTGACACTAGTCTGTGTATCTATTGACCATCAATTATCGATTCTCGCTGTTATTTTCCTTTTGCAGATTTCCCTACCATTATTACCTCCCGTCTTTCCCAGCACCTTTAACATAAAGAAATGCAATTAAGGCGTGAAATCGCTCCCCTACTCAACGCCAGTGGGGAAAAAAACGTAGCATGAAAGACATAATGAATTGGGGAGCTCAGTTGGGAGGCTGGCGAGCACGGGGAGGGGGTAATAAGAAATTAATGATTCCATGGTCAGCAGAGGGCAGCGCTTTGAGTAAATGAAGGAGCCGAGAAGTGAGCTGGGGGAGAATTAGGCTTGTGGTGGAAACAAACAGTTTCTGTTGGGGTGAGCTAAACATACAGCACAGTTTGACGACAGCTTTTGTTGGGGCGAGCTAAACACACAGGACAGTTTGACGACAGCTTTTGTTGGGGCGAGCTAAACACACAGGACAGTTTGACGACAGCTTCTGTTGGGGTGAGCTAAACACACAGGACAGTTTGACGACAGCTTCTGTTGGGGTGAGCTAAACACACAGGACAGTTTGACAGCAGCTTCTGTTGGGGCGAGCTAAACACACAGGACAGTTTGACAACAGCTTCTGTTGGGGCGAGCTAAACACACAGGACAGTTTGACAACAGCTTCTGTTGGGGCGAGCTAAACATACAGGACAGTTTGACAACAGCTTCTGTTGGGGCGAGCTAAACATACCGGATGTTTTGAAAACAGCTTCTGTTGGGGCGAACTAAACATACAAGACATTTTGTCAATAGGTTCTGTTGGGAGGTTTAAACATAAAGGACATTTTGTCACTATTCTCTTTTTTTGGGATCTAAACATGCAGCAGTGGTAACACTTAACATGTCTCCCATCATTCACATGTCATCCATTTTCCATCTCATTGCCAGTCAATTTGTTTCACCCTATCGGCCAGTGTCTCTCCATGAACTTACCTCACACGGATTGGCTGTTACGTTCATCCTGGAGAGAATACTGGAGGACGTCTTCAGACAAGAAGCAGTTTCACAAACCTGGAGACAGAGAAGGTGCATTACCATTAATGTGCCTTGCTAAATATTATCTATGTTTAGTGGGGATGAGGCGTTTCACGTCTTAACATTTGCTATTAGTTTTTAAAGATTTTATTTGAGCTATAAATCATAAATAGTTTAGAAACACTTGAGTTCAGTCTATCAACAATCAAAAGTTAAATTATAATAATAAAAATAATTAGATGATAGATATGTTAAAAATGTAACTATTATCTAAATGTAATCCAATTTTATGCACGAAATCGACTATGTCACAAGTTTTATATAAATATTTATGTTAGATAAATAAGTTAAAACAGCACCCAATAAGTGGCTTATTCTCTAGGTCAATTTAAGGTCATATCCTTCATGTTGTTGTTTAAAATATATTTCAGGTTAAGAAATTCTCAAAACAAAACAAACATTTTAAGATAATAATATGAAATGGGTGTCATTGCTTTAAAGACATTTTAAAAAACACAGTTACAGTAACAACAACATTCATAATCCACGTTTGATGCATTGCAGGTTTCTCAAGTCATGACACGAATACATCGAATGTTAAAATGTTCTCTAGTCATGACACGAATACACCGAATGTTAACATGTTCACAAGAGTAGATTTTTAATCGCATGTATTCACACCCAGCAGCTTGAAAACTAAACGAGATCTCGGTCGAAATTAATGTGTAGAAATAAGGACATGAGGGTGAAGAAAGGGGATTTCGACAGAAGTCTTTGCTGGATTATCAAGATTATACATTCATATAGTAACACAAACTCATGTTTGCTTCGTCTTTCTAAATGCTACTTGAAGAGTTAGAATCGGTTAATGAGCAAATACACTGAAATGTTGTTAATTCTATTTGTACGAAATTGCTAAAGACAGCTAGATACAGAAATTGTAAATGCTAATTCATGAAGCAATTTATTTATTTTTTTTAATGAATTGTATTTAAACTTCTATCATATGTTTATTTCAATAACAATTAACATAAGAATGCAAAAGGAATGGATTATTTCGAATGGTGGAGCAAGAAATTTCACACATAATGGGCACTGTCTACATGTCATGTCGCTAGTGGAACAAGGCTGGCGACCGTGCTGCAGATTTTGGAGAGATATATCCAGACATCAGAATCTGAACACTTCCAGTACATGCAGACGAGATGGGACCCAAGAAAACTTGGGTGGTGAATATGGGCTACGGTTGGATAGCGTCATAACTGATGAGAACTTTAATATATAGACATGACATAGAAAACAACCATCAATCAAGCGGGGTCAGTTGGGGAGATGGCACAGGTAAGTTGAGTAACTCCCAGTGCCGGGATAGAGAAAGATTCTTAGTATAGAAAGCAGAAATACAAGGTTTGAAAGGGATTTCCCGACATGCGACAAACAATGGAGGACTTATAAAACAGGGCCTCTAGTTGGAACTGGGACACAGGGCCCTGGATACACAAGAAAATGATTCAAACAGCGGTAGAGTAAGACAAATAAATTGGAAAACTATAATAACATTCATGCCATGTAAAAACTATAGATATTGAACTAGATCGGTCTGATAAAGTTTGAGCTTGTAAGACAGACTTATTTATTTATCTCAATAAACAAACAAGGCTCTGTACACTATAAACTGTTATAGCCCCACAAACTAAACAAACTACAGCTTGCACACCGTAAAATCTCACCCGTATGAATTAATTGAAAAATGGTTCGAAATTGCCGACTGATAGTTTTTAAACTGCCCAAAGTCTTATATTCCTTACTTTTACACTGCCTCTAACTATCGCTTTCTAAACGCTGGCTACTTTATCGTCTGAAGTTTATTAGTGTCGTCATCGGTCTTAATGAGACCCGACATTCACAATCGATTTTTTACCGATTAGAGAAGACCACAAAACCTGACCTGCGAACGTCTTCTTATCTCCCCTCGTATAGATCTTCTAGCAGGAAATAAACGAAAGCACCGGTCCTGATTAGGACTAAGTTGGCAGTCATTGCTGGCAGCAGTCGGCAGTTGCTTCGGGTCATTAGTACTGCGTCAAACACACACAAAATATAATGACCCCTGATGTGTTTGAGGTTATTTTAACGTAGGTTCCGTCTCATTAGTCCGGAAGATGTCACATTTAGTTTTTCAGTTGGCAGTTTAAAAGACAAGCAGGCAAACTGATTGGTGATTTGCACTCCTCGGACAGCTCAAGAATGTTGCAGAGAATTTTTTAATGTTTTAATTTCGGTTCCTTTGGCGTTAAGGAAAGAATTATGTGCATGTGGAATAAGTTGGATTATCAAAATATTTCACTTCAAATATATATATATATTTTTTTTTTAAAGTATGTTTTGTTTTTTTTAAATTCTTTATTTAAATATTCTAACAAGGTTGATTTTCAATCGGATAAATAAATGCAAGTGTATCACTAGTTAAAAGCAGGTATCAGGTACTTGTAACTTTCTCAAAGTGCCGGGTTTTTAAGTGCATTTCTACCTCTGAAATATTCTGGAAAAATATTAAATCACCTGTTTACGCTCTAAGGAAATCGTTTCCTAAACGCTAATCTTTGAATGAAGTTTTTAACTACTATAAAAAATCCTTTCAAGTAGATTTTTTTAGCCAGACCGGAGATAACTAAAACGTCAGGTAACAAATACTGTCGATTAGTAGAGTTTATTTAATAAAAAACTAACTCCACAATTAAGTAACCGGAATTCTGCTAATTACAAAGATAATATAGTTTTCTTTTATGCGATATCGAATTGCTTGATGAAGAAGGTAAAAACATACTGCTTTGTGTTTAACCATTTCTATTTTTAGGAAAATGTTTCTTTAAATTAAGGATGTATGGTGGCGTTTATCATGTCAATGTCTTACTTTAAAATGACCCCATTTAATGTGATCACAAGAATCACCTCCACGGTCACGTGAGATAAGAAGATGGCTCTAAACTGATAAGTCTGATCTGCCATAAGACACCGTAACCGCACCCACATAACAACATTTAAACTTTACAAAATAAATTTTATCCCTTGTGTCTGTTTGAAGTTAGAAAAATTTCATCTCTTAAAAGCTTTTCTTTCAATATCAAGAATGTGCCCAGAGAGCCCTTTGCAACCCCGCCATGAATATAAAAAAAAATCGGGCCTTTTCTAAAAAAAAGTGGGCACTTACTCCTGAAATGTCTTTTGGGGGAGCGGAGGTGGGCACGGAGAGAAAACCAATAAAAATCATTAGGTCAGGGAAGTCAATGTCAATGTTATTATAAGGGAAAACGTCAACTTCTTCAGCACATCTGTTTAAGAAAAAGTGTTCAACACCATTCTTCCCAGCCGAATTGTTCTGAATGCACACAAGTAAGTTTTGTTGAGAGCTTCTTGAGACTAGGTTTGAGCTCGACTCTTTGAGTCTTGAGACAAGGTTTGAGCTCGACTCTTTGACTCTTGAGACAAGGTTTGAGCTAGACTCTTTGACTCTTGAGACAAGGTTTGAGCTCGACTCTTTGAGTCTTGAGACAAGGTTTGAGCTCGACTCTTTGAGTCTTGAGACAAGGTTTGAGCTAGACTCATTGACTCTTAAGACAAGGTTTGAGCTAGACTCATTGACTCTTGAGACAAGGTTTGAGCTAGACTCTTTGACTCTTGAGACAAGTTTTGAGCTAGACTCTTTGACTCTTGAGACAAGGTTTGAGCTAGACTCATTGACTCTTGAGACAAGGTTTGAGCTAGATTTTTTGACTATTGAGACAAGGTTTGAGCTAGACTCTTTGACTCTTGAGACAAGGTTTGAGCCAGACTCTTTGACTCTTGAGACAAGGTTTGAGCTAGACTCTTTGACTCATGTCCATGTATGTGTCGTCACTGTGAACTTGCTTGATGTTTACCGTTAAAGTCAGCAACTATGAGCAGAAAAATTTGTTATTCCTTTCTTGAGCCCATCTGAAGCGTCGCTCCAAAATAAACTTTAGGTACGAGTTTAGCAAATGGACTTCTATAAAAACCCGATATCGATGGCAATCTTTGAGAAGGTGTTCAACTGTTTCAACAACCAGGGGACAGAATCTTCAGTTTGGATCCGTGAGAGGTCTATGGTGAGACACATGTATTTGGTTAGCATTCGATTTGTGTATTGACCATTATAATCACACACGTATATATTTATTAATTTAAAAAACCTTATTTGGGAGGCTGACCTATTTGATCACAGATCACATTATTTAACACAAAATCAATAAGATGGAAAAGAAAAGTACTTAGACCTTTAAACGCAATGAAAGAAAAGAAAAACCTTAGCAACCAACAAAGGGGTCATAATTCAAATAGAATCTACACACCGATTGGTCTAGTTTTACACGATTACGAAATTTAGGCTTTAGTTTACAGTTTACACGTTGCTCATTCAGACCAATTATTTGACGAGCCCTTGGAGAGGGTACTGGTTTTAATATGAGTAAGTCACAGCGACTGAATAGAGGCTACACTACCTTTAGGGGAACTGAGTAGTTTAAAATAGCAAACAGTCAACTCTACAAATTTCAACAGTTAGTTTATGTGGCTGCTAACCTTTACTGGGACTACACGATAATAATAATCCTTTAAATTCGAGAGATAACTAAAAGAATGCTCATTATAATACGCAGAGCACGGCAATCTAAATATACAAAATTTTATTTATGTCTGGTAAAAAATGTTTAATATAATGCGCACCTATCGGGAATATATTTTTAAAAAGTATCATCAATATAATAGGCACTTTATTGCGCGACAGGAAAGGTTGTTCAATATAATAAGAAACACGACACTCTTGCACAAAAATTAACATGTTACATGGAGATAAATAAAGATAATCTAAAATTTCATTATTTTAATCACAGTACATTTGATTGATCTGAAATTTTGATACATCATTTTTATCATCGGCCCGAGTCTTCCTGCAAAATTTCAGTGGGTTAAAATAGATCCAAAGTATTTTTCGGCACTCAAGCAGACACCACGAGTTAATATAAAGGATTTAAAAATAAATACTACTGTAAATACACACTATGGATTGGTTATGGGCTCAACAACATGATGAAGTAGCAAATGACATTCAAAGACATAAGTAGATCATAAGGTCTAAACATCATATAACAAGACATGGTGCCGAAAAACAAAATTAACGCACTATCACTACCACTGCCCAGCTTTTCAAAACCTACGTCTATTCTAATGGTGGCGAAAGTGCGGCTCACAAGCCGCATGCGCCTCTTCTGTCTTCAAGTTGCGGCCCACGTACAAAAGATGACTCAATGGAAGGCTTACTGGAAGATTTTCAAGCCAAATTTAATGACCCATAGCGCTTCAATGCGGTTCGCAACAATTTTGTTTATATATATTTCAAAATGGTTCTCAATTACTAAAGATCTGACCACCACTGGTCTATTCTTTCTACTAGAAGTGCCCAACCATACCGGTTCCATATGTAACAAGAAAAATACAGCGTTAGAGAGTGTGTCAATATTTAACCTAGGCCGTAGGTCATGTGACCTAAAGGCCCTTTTAATTTCAACAATACTGACCCGGCACCGAGTGGACATAATTGTACTGCTGGTGCCATATAAAGTATAGTGGAGACGCCTTTTTGTGTTTAATCAAGGTAGCAATAAAAAGCCTTGCGACATTAAAGGAAAGTGATCCGTGTTTCTTACGAAAAAAAATTGTTCTTTAATACGAAGCCTATACCACAGAAGAAATCCCATCAATATGTGTTTCCGTTGCATGCGTGACAAGTATTTAATACCGCCATGAGGAAATGCATTTTTCCCCCTCGGCATCGCTTCCCATGTAAGAGGGAAATATAAGTTTCAAGCTCTTGATGGATTTGAGCAGACTTGTCACCGGCATGGCGTAGAGAGGGTTATACACCCAGTCAATCAGAAGGGTTATACACACAGTCAATCAGAAGGGTTATACACACAGTCAATCAGAAGGGTTATACACACAGTCAATCAGAAGGGTTATACACCAAGTCAATCAGAAGGGTTATACACACAGTCAATCAGAAGGGTTATACACACAGTCAATCAGAAGGGTTATACACCCAGTCAATCAGAAGGGTTATACACCCAGTCAATCAGAAGCCCTGTGAAGTTGTTATGAGAGTGTTTAACACCCACTCCATCATAGGCCCTGGAAACGTCATTGGAGAGGGTTTTACACCCACTCAATCAGAAGCCCTGTGAAGCTGCCCTTTCTAATCTTATCTTAGATATACAGACGCTCCTTCTATGCAGAAGATAATTGCGTCCACAGACCATGAGAGATGATCTGTTGACAAGTGATGCAGCGGTCACAGGCCACGGCTATAGGGGTTCCACGCATTACCCCAGCCGCCTAACTATTGTCTAGTTAGGTACCCATTCGGAGCTGGGTGACTCGGGGACTCCTCAGGCCTCGGGAACAAATCCTCACCTTCGTGTGGATTCGAACTCGTGACCATCGGTATGACAGTCGAGAGCGCTACCTCTCGACCACCACGTCTAATATTGTAAGGCGTTGATTGTGGAAACAAAATTTCTTGTTGTTACTTATGATTTGTTGGTTAATGTTGTTTTAATTTACTTTTATTATTTAATCAATCTAATTCTGCCCTAAATTCACTTCGTTCCCCACCCCCTCTTTTTTTTGTTATCTGGCTAATTCGCTTAAATCAAGACTGTCAAACAAGTGGCTATTAGTCCGCTATCCCAACTCATTGGTATCATTGGAATGGCAGGAATAAACTCTTCAATCTCCAAGAGATAAGGCGAAGGTAAACGGAAATACCCGTTAGAGTTGTAGCATTTGTTCAATATCACGTAAAATAAGCGAATGGATTTGTTAAGTTTTAGTGCGCACTTTGAAATATCTTACAATCAATATGAAGAAGTTATTAACGAAGATGAAATGGCATAAAAATGCGTATTCTCGTGCTGCAAGTTTTCAAACGTTGGCTGGCTACAACAATATTGCTATTGGTTCTTAAAATATTTAGCGTGTAGATCTAAATAGTTTTTCAAGGGCTCGTGTAATATTTATAATTTTTTTCAAATTAAATTTAACTTTTCTCTCAAAACTTTCAAGTTTTTACTAGCGAAGTAATGTGACCTTTCACCGTCTATTATGCTGGTGGAATTTTTCTATAGGCTTTGTTATAATTAACAGGAAGTCTAATATCAGAAATATGGGGCTATTTTTATATATCTTTTTTAACGACAAATTTCATAAAAATTTAATAAGAGATACGAGTCAATATTTAAATGTAGGTATATTGAGAATATATGTATCTAATTAGTTATTTGTTGATTCTTGGTTAATTTAAGACAGCTTATTGGACTTGAAAATTGAAAAACAGATTCGTAATTTTACTATGCTAATAATTTTGAGAACATCGTGATCCGAGTGTATTTATACTTCAAAACTTTATACCGCTAAAATGTAATATAAAAATAGAACATTACTCATTGAGCTATGACATTTTCCGCTTAAAAAATGACGAACCCTAACACTATCCAAGCTAGCCTTTCAAGCTAGTTGCGCTTTGATGGGAAATTTCAAATTGCATTTTTTTTTTTAATTATCAAATATAGTTTTTCTTCAATTTTTCTTTCTTGTCACATTCTTTCAAAAACCTTGGAAAACTTTTCCCACAATTTTTGGCGCCGCTGTTCAAAGAATCGCTGTCTGCTGTTTTGTCTCATTCTGACTTAGACACCAAAGTATTTTTTAGTACTCTCCGAAGAATCCTAACCACTTCTATCAGGCTGAAAACCTAGCGGAAACTTTCTTAACATTCATGAAATGGCCTTGAAGTGCACTATTTATATACCACCCGTGTTACTTTATCCACTATACAGTTAAGCTAATCAGTACAAATAAATTTTAAAAATGCAAAATCAAGAGTTTGAGAACCTCTGAGAGCTGAAACATAATGGGTTGTTGGGTTTTTTTTTTTTAATATGATAGATATGTGTCTAAAAAGTAAAAATTGTGAGAGAATATTCCGCTTAAAATACACAAATGTGTTGTTGTTTTTTATTTATAGTTTTAAAAATAAATTGCTTTTCTTTACTAAGAAAATTACATTATTTTGGGATTATCACTGAAAATAACCTAAAGCTTTAAATCAGCTATAGAGATTAATGTTTGTTTTTTTAAATAAGATTTAGCGTTTAGCTTGTAGTAGACACCAGAGTTTCTGTGTTTGTGGGATTAGACGGATTTCTCATGTTTTTCAATGCGAATAGTTTATATAATACATGACAATTATGACAAAAATCATAATCTTTAATAGAAAATTTCGCTTCTCTATTTTTCTCAAAAAATAAATTACAATCTGAAACTCTTGAAAATCAGCACTGGGAACTATGAATGACATTTACTATACTTGCGGAATCGCCAAGCAAAGCAAGTCACAAAACGAAACACTTTAATCTATTAAACTCTATACTTGGGTCTAATTAGCAGCACGTGCCTGCACCGATTATCAAATCGATACCAAGTTCAACTACCGGTGCTGAATTCAGCAAACAAAACAGGACGTATACCTGACTGAATTAACATAAATGTACAGAAAGGCGTTGCCGTGGAAAGTGAGGATATTAAGATCATACTCTTGGGACAGACGATCTGCAAAGGGATCGTACTATTAGAAACAAGTATCATCTAAGGATGATATAATGCTGCTTATTATTAACATCTAGAGAAAAAATGGACAGTGAGTAAATTTGTTCATACTTGAAGGTGTAACGAATGGTTAAACTATGTGAGACGTTAACATGACATAAAGTAATATTTTTATTTTTTAAAAAGGGTAACAATAATGATTAAACTAATTCATGTCATCTAGAACTAGTGCAGTGAAAAAATGTATCACTTCACATGAAAACCTTAAATGAGAAGAAAATGTCAACCCAACATTTTAGGGAAAAGCTACACCCTTGTCACAAAGGCAATGAATGCAAGGAAATAACACAAAAATGAATCTCGTTCTTTCAATGATATTTTTTTATAAATTACATTTTTAAACGAGAGGTCACTTCTATTTCATTACAAAATTGGATTAGATAAAGATGAAATAACAATTCAACTGTAAGAGGAAGTAATCTCTTACATTTCATTTATGGAAAATGTTTTGGTGTGAATTAAAACTAAGTATCGATTGGCTAGTGTGTTTTAATAAAATTGAAATATTTCTTTCTATTATATGTGTCCACATGGATGAAAAAAAATGTGAACTTTCATGTCCATGAAGCGTTTTATATTTTTTATGAGTTTCAATTGTTTTTGTTGTTGTTGTTGTTGTTTTTCACAATTTATTAATTTTGTCTTCATGGCCTCTCAAAATTATATTATAATTTAAAAACTAATTTTAAAAGATACTTGTTGAATCCTTATATTATTATTATTATTATTATTAACACAACTTCACCTATTTATCATCAGCTGATTATTAAGATTTCTGTTATCAAATTACATTAGACCATACTTAAGTAGTATGAGAACCGCTGCCAAGACATCAAAATGTGATTATATCTGACAAGCCTTGACTTTCTGTAACTCAAATCTTTGGACTACATTAGAAGAAAACATTGATTAAAAAATGAGTGACACCCGAGGCACGTGTTTTAAATGATTGAAGAGAGTATGTCGGTTGCTCTGTACACACCATTGACAAATAAAGTTTAACCATTCTAGTCCCGTTTGTCGATAATTATAATTTTGCATACGTCGCTGTATCCGAAATATTTTTAAAAAATGTATATATTTATTTGCAAGTTAAAACTGTTTGGACACCGACTCTTAATTTGAATCCAGTAAATTACATCATGAAATAGAAGCGTTTGCAGTAAAGTTTTACTATGAGTAAAGGACTTGCCCATCCCTGAGGATACCTGAACCACTGTCGATATCACCAGGAATGATTAAAAATTGCAAAACTGACCATTTAAAAAAAAGAAGAAAAAAGGGGTTACTATTAGGGCTGCGGAAATTAACGATTAATTTCTTGATTAATCGTTAAAAATGTTAAAGATTAAATTATTTTTAACAATTAATTGACCCATCAATTAAAATTTACTGGAAGTCAAAAAGTAAAATAATAATAATAATAATAATAATTTTAAAAAATATCGGCCGATAAATAATAAATTTCCCGACGATTACGCGAACATTTTGGTATTAAACTATTGACTGTTGGGAATGTTCATATTGTTGATAAAGTTTGCCTACCATAGTTCTCACACTTCGCCTACTTATCAACCTAATGAAAAGCGTATTCAGCTAATGGCAGTTATGGAGTCTGACTCAGAGACAGAAAATGACGACAGCTGTTCTGATGAATTATAACGTTACAAAATGAAGATGAAAGTTCCTGAATCCATTAACCCCCTACAGTGGTGGAAACTTAATGAACACTGATATCCGCTAATGTCATTCCTTGCCAAGACCGTTTTGTGCATACCTCAGTTCCATATGAATGATTGTTCAGCTCGGCTTGTTATATTGTCAATTAGACCCGCTCATCACTTGAACACAATAATGTCAACACACTTGTCTTTTTGCGTAGTTGGTTAAAAGATGACATATAAATAATATAATAATAGTCCAAGTCACTCACTGGATGTGGAACGCTGAGGAACGATGTACAACAGCCTATAGCAGTTGAAAAATCGTGTGGTGATTAGCGCTGTAAAAATATTTAATATGATGACGTCATTGTTTGGTGTGCATCGGTGCGCAAAATACAACCCCTATTATTAAATACTTTGCGTACATTTCAGATAGTTTAATATTTTGTATTTATCAAAAAAGGACAAGTTAGTTGGGCTTTTGAAAAAGGTTGGCGCCCTAAAAAAAAGTGGGCGCCGCAGGCGCCCCGGCGCCTCGGCACAATCTAGTAAATTATAAAGGAGATATTCCAGTATTATTTAGATTTTAAACAAGAATGTTTAATAAGTGTTACTTATGGCATAAAAAGGTTAATTTTTGGCCGCCCCGGGTGACAACATTACAAGTAGTGACACCAAAATGTAAAATGTTTGTATATTCCCGTTATTGGGCACAGGAAGACTCGGAGTTGTGTGGGGAAGTCGTTATATGGTGACAACATGAGCTACCGCTCCGGTTGACACCAACCCTAGTGACGCCTCTGGCTGAACTCATTATCATTATATAGGCCTGTACATGTAATTATAATATGAATTTATTTGTATTTGGACGCATATATACCTCATTTTCCTCAAAGCTTTCCCTCATTTCTAAGAGTTTCACATAAAATACAAACAGAAAAAATAGTCCAAAATTTTCTTCGATTTACATTAATTTAACCAATGACAGGAAAAGTAAGCTTCGAGTAGTAAAGTCATACTTTTTTCAATTACATAAAAGCTAACAGCTAAAAATTGTTAACTAATCATACAACCTCATCGACTTATGCTAAAGGGAAAACAACTTAAACATCCCTTTACAAGATGTTAGCGCCAACGCCAACCCCTATACTTGAACCACTCGCTATCATCAGAATATTAACTCCCCTCCGACCCCCTCTCCCGCCCGCCCCCAACAAATAAGTACAACCAACAACCACAACACCCAACCATATGAGAGATATTAAGCTTAAAGGGGAGGGTAGAACGTCAAGCCGGCGTTGAATGCAACGAGAATTACGCGCCCCAACATATTATTATTTGTTGTTTTCCCTTCTTTTTCTCCCTACTTCTACGCCATTATGCCCCTCAGCAAAAGCAACATTTTTTTTTTTACAAAGCTGTGATGTAAAAATCTATTTTTTTTAAAATAGTAAATAAGCCTCTATGATTTTTTAAAGGGTGATTCAGTGAAGAAAAATAAACAACGCATGCGCTATATGCGTGATTTACGCATATTTCTCCTGTGCGCTACTTTTTTTTTCCTCCACATTTCTCTCCCTTTGCGGTTTTAATCATTGAATTGTTCGGGCGTCCGTCTCCCTTGGTCGGCCCCGCAAATTGTAATAATTATAAAACAAAACGAAAACTTTCATCGTTGGTTAAATTCAAGAAATATAGGGGTTCCCAAATGTTGCAGTCACCCGGTAATGAAAGACTTGTGAGCAGGAATAATGACAAAGGGCCGCTACTCCACATTTCCAACTCTAGTTGTGTGGGTACAAGGGGTAGTTAGTTAGCTTTTTTTTAAGTGTGTTGTTTTTCTATCTCATTCCGTGTGTTTGTTTCGTTTAAATCAGACTTTCAATTTTTTCAACGCTTCTGTTTGCCCACGTAATCTGAGATCGATTCGAGTGAAATGAAAACAAGGGAGAGAATTGGTAGTGCAGTCGAGTTTTTATTTAGCTAGCACAGCTATATGATGTCATCACGGGAAGTTTGACTTCTCAATAAATTATATATTATCTATTTATTATTATTATTATTATTATTATAAATAAATGTTGGTTCATTGACGCTTGCAATAAATTATGTAAGTACAGTTTTGAAATAGATGGGCTAAAATTTGAGATTCTCAGAAGTATAAACATTTCATTATTGATATTGTAATCGGTAGAAGTGCTACTGCCATATTGACAAATGTCTTTGTCTGTTGTCATTTAATTATAACTACATGACAGTAGTGAGCGCTTTTGTTTTTCAATCTTGAGGTTAAAGTTATTTTATATTGTCGCTTTTAATAAGATTATTTCTAAAATATGAATTTTTGGGGGTTTTTTAAAACAAAAGCAAAAAAAAAAAATTACATTAAAACACCCAATTTAAATCCATTGGTTTTTGTTCTTGTTTTAATTTGAAAAGGCGCTAATCCACCCCCCTCCCACCGCTCAATGCAGACGTGGACGCTACTGTTAGCTTAACGTTTTAATCCTTCGTTTCAGGCAATCAATGCAGATTATTTCTAACTGGCCTTTTCTCTGCTCTCCTCTAATGAAGTTAATTATTTTTAATGTGTTTTGCTTTGCATTCTAAAGTTAATGTAGCTGAATTATTTTACTTGTCCATTCAGTTTAATTGTTGATAGCCAGATGTTAAAGGGTGTTTCAATTATTTATAAACTTACATAAATATTTTTTTTTTAATTTCTACTCGGAGACGAGAAATTGACGCCGATCTAACATCGCTTTCAGTAGTTTGTGTTTTCCAAGACGGTTGTATTCTTGTTCATCCACTCAGTCACCCAGCACCCATCACTCACAGCCATGGCCGTAGGCAGGGGGCTAAGGGGGGCAATTTGCCCCCTCCCCCTACATTTGAGAAAAATGTGTAACAAAACTGAACTAAATTCCCCGCAAGTTAATTACTTTGAAGAAAGTGTACACATATCGAACATAAAAAAAATAATTATATCTGCAAGTATAACTGATTACATTACTGATCGTTGTAAATAAAATTTCTGTCACATTTTTAGCAAAAATACGCCAGCATTTATATTTATGTGTCCATGTAGTTTCACATAGCAAACGAACAATCTGATTAAGTTTTTTTCGTTGATTATTTTCTCGGAAACACTTTATTTTATTTCATTGTTCCTATTTGTGGACAAATGCTGCTTTTGGGTAGTTTTTCTAATTATTGCTGGGATTCCTCCTTCTTTACCTGCCATTTTAGAACAACCGCAATATCCTTAACCAACAAGCTTTATCATATCTCATCTTAATTCTAATGATTTTTAATGATTGTATTGGCTAAACCTTCAGCTGTTCTGACAATTGGAATATATCACAGGAATTCTTCTGCATATTTTAGTAAGTATTTAGTGTAAGGCGACACTCTAATATCGTAACACGCTTTAATCTGTCCAAAAAAAAAAGTAATAAAATAAATAATAAAAAATCGAAAATTCAAGTGGAACTTTGGCTTAGAGTAGCGTGTTTTGACATGACGTCACAATTCTTAAACTCCCCCCTCCCCATAGGTGCGTGACGTCATTTTTGGGTGGTCCTTTAAATTAAATAAACGTTATTTTTGTACCCCACCCCCTGGAAAAATTCCTAGCTACAACCTCAATTATCACATGATTATTAGAAGTTAGTTTTTATTATTCAACTATTGTACATCCTAACTTTTCAAAAATCCAAACATCCTGTTACGAGATGTTTAAATTGTTTTCCCTTTAGCATAACTCGATAACTTTTTCCTATTAAATTCTAAAAGATAGAGAAAAACAATTAATGAGAAAATTTTAATACTAAGATAAAATAGTATAGATTCTAGATCTAGAGCCCAATTTAACAATATTGTACATTAAGAAGTTTAACAAAATGCGTCATTTTTAGTAAATCCTTTGTATTATCTTGTGCTTTCTGAGCCGTGCGTGCCGAAAAAACTTTGGGTCGATTTTTAACTCATTTCCTCGTAAGCTAGTGAACTGAAATTTTGCAGGCAGACTCATGTCGATGATACAAATTAGGTATCAACGTTTCAGACAAATCGAATGTACTGTAATTGAATTATTGAGTTTTTAAATTATTTTATTTATCTCTATGAATCACGTTAATTTTTGAGATATAGTGTCGTGGTGCGTATTCTGTTCAACAACCTTTCCTGTCGCGTAGTGTTGTTTTCGTCGACGAAAACTAAAACTAAAACCTTCGAAAATGTTGACTTTTTCGTCAACGAGAACTAAAACTAAAACTAAAATTAGCAGCAAGACTAAAACTAGACGAAAACTAAATCTGATAGACAAAAGACTGAATAAAAACTGAAACTAAAACTCCCCAACGAAATAAAAACTAAAATCCCCATTTATCGTTCTTTTCCGGTACTGCGGGCGAACCATCTATTCTAAGAAATTATTTTATTATTATGACCTAATTTCTTTGATGATCGCGCATGCGCATCAACTGGGCGATATTAAAAGTCATCAAAATAATACAATTAATTAACGTTGAAAGTTGACAATGACAACAGCAGGAACTGGTGTTAGTGGAGTAAGTGGACGCCTAAAATCGAGTGATGTTTGGGATTATTTCACTTACCGTATAAATTTAAACAAAAGTGAATGTTTGGTGACTAACGACGGTAAGAAATGCGAAAGACTGCTCGTAGGAAGGAATCCCACAAATCTAAAACTGCATTTAAAAGCTTGCCACAAGAAAGAAAATGATACAATTGAAGAGAAAGAGAAGACTAAAGTAGCGGCAGCGCCCAGTAAATCAACAAAGTTGCCAGCTTCCAGCTCTTCTGCCTCAAGGAAAATTACCGACATGTTTGGTAATAAACTTAATAAACACAAATATTCTGCACAAGTCTGCTGAAAATATTTCTAGAATGCAAGCTCTATCACGATTCATAGCGAAAACTGTTGTTTCCACGTCGTTGGTAAGTAATAATGTATTATTTACTTCTTAGTAGTTACTACTTCTTAGAACCTATAAACAAAATGTCACATAAAGACACATGTGACATATCATACATGTAGTATCATAACCTTACGAACATTAAATTGTCAAACAAAACTGTTCCATTATAATTTTATGTGTATTAATATGGGCAGCAGTATCACTAATTTTATTATGGGACAGGACAGGGCTTGAGAAAAATAATTGTTAGAATACTTAAAACAGTTAAAATTTGTACACAGCTAAAATAGCAAAACTGTTAAATGTTATTCATTTCATTGAATCAATATAAGAATAAATAAAAATAGCTGTATATTGCTACATAATAATTAATATGCAATAATAAAATGTAAACTGTAAAATAATTACAATAATGAAAGAATGCAATTTACATGTACAGGTCGAGCATGAGGCATTCAGAGAGTTCTGCCAGGCAATGGATCCGAAGTTTCAAGTACCAGGCCGTACAGCTATACAAACGGCTTTAAAATCGGCGTGTGAAGAACTCAAAAATAAGGTTAAAGAGAATATACAACATGCCCGGCGTCTTACCCTTTGCTTGGATATTTGGTCTTAAAAGGGGCCTCGCGGCAGCGTTCCTTGGTGTTTCGGCTTGTTTGTACAATCCAATTAGACAGCAAGGTGAACATTTAACTCTGAAGGTGTTTACTGTTAGCCATCCTCATACAAGTGATATGATTGCTGCTAAAGTTAGCGATTGCTTCGAAAAATGGGGTATAAAAACTAGCCAAGTCATGCTAGTTATTACGGACAATGGCGCTAACATGATAAAAGCTTTTAAAACCATGTTTGTTGATAGATGCGAAACTGGCACTGATTCTGATGAGGAAGAGGATGATGAGGTTGACAATATTAATGAAGATAAAGACTATGAGGATGCAAGGGCAGTAACGACTGTTGATGGTCACTATTTGAAATTGAAACGCATGGCATATATGCCTCATTCTGTTGCAGCTAGTTGTTAATGAGATGTCAAAGTGTGCTGCCATTCAACCGATACTTGATTCAGCGAGGCGTATGGTTGAAAAGTTTAGAAAATCATCTGTTGCAACCCAAAAGCTAGTGTTGAAGAGCAAGAAAACTCTTATTGCAGATTGTCCCACTAGGTGGTCAAGCACATTTCTTCTACTGCAGCGACTAATTGAACTGATGGTTAGTGTGAATGCAGTAGCTTAAGAAATGGAAAGGGACACTCTTCTTTCAAGTGAATGGCAAAAAATAGATCAGTTACTGAAGCTTCTGCAACCAGTTGCCGAACATACACGTTTACTCGAAGGCGAAAAAGTTGTTATGTCATCAGTAATTCCAGCACTTATGGACATAGAATATCATCTTCTTGAGGCACAGTCTGATCAAGCTCTGGACGCATCACTAAAAGAGCTAGCAGTCACTTATTTGGATTGCTTAAGGCGACGATTTGAGTTTGCGTTGGAACCAGAGTCTGATATTTTTTAACCTTTACCTTCTGCAGCTTGCCTGCTTGATCCTACAACTGTGTCAGCACTGTTCATTTCAGGAGAAGAGCATCTTCTAAATGCAGCAAAACAGTTTGTGTTGCGAGAAGAAACTGCTTCAGCAGCAGCAGCCGCAGTAAGTGCACAGCTTGGTCAAGTACTTTCAGCTGTTGTTCAGTCTATTCCTAACCGAAATATCACTGCAACTGCGTCTCCTGATAGCGTTTGGTCAACAGCCTTGACTACCTCTGGACCTCCTCTCAAGCGCATCAAATCCCTGACGCAACACATTGCGAACACCGCACCCATCACTAATATTATATCTGCAGTTCGTTGGCCTGAAGACGAACTGGAAGATTATTTGTTGCACTATCAAGAAACTGCCACAGCAGTCAGTGAGGATGGCAATGGTTTAAGCTACTCGCAATCACAGAACGTTCAAAAAACGTTTCCGTTGCTTGCACCATTGGCTTTAGATATATTAACTGCACCAGCTTCGGAGGCTTACGTGGAGATAATTTTTTTCTCTTTGTGGTGATTTGACTACTGGGAAAAGAAACAGCACTAATCAGTGTCTAGAAAAACGGGTCTTTCTCAAGCTGAACAGTCATTTGTTTTGACGTTTAGTCTTCATTCTTCAAATTAACTGTTGTTACTTAGTTTAGTTAGTTCAGAGTTCTAGGTCTTAAAATGAATACATTTGTTTTAATTTAGACTTACGTTTTTGGTTTCTTATTATTATTGCGTTTTTAGTCGTTGTTGTTTTTTTGGTTTTTTTTTGTTTTTTTTTTGTACATGCACTGCAAGTCTGCTAGTCTATAACATAGTAAAAAATTGAGTCATGGCATTGGCATATAACACAATGTGATAGTGTGATTTATAATGTGACGATTGAGTGAATGGACTCAGTCTCCTTACACTGAGCTGTCATCTCTGTGACTGCTATTATTATGCTTCAATCTGTTTGAACAATTGGTCATGAACAATGATGTTATTAGTTATTGGTGTTTACAAGACTAAAACTAAAAGTGAAACTAAAATGAATAAGATGAAAACTAAAACTCAGGTGTTTTAGTTTTAGTCGACGAAAACTAAAACGAAAACTAAAATTGGGCCTAAAACTAAAACTAGACTAAAACTAAAATTATAACAGAAAAAACGAAATAAAAACTAAAACTAAAATAGGACCTGGGACTAAAACAACACTACTGTCGCGCAGTGAAGTGCGCATTACGTTGACATTACTTTTTTAAAATATAGTCACGATCGGTGCGCATTATAACACGTTTTACGAGACATAGTCTAACTAGAATGAGGTATTTTCTGATTGTTTTGCCCTGCGTATTATAATGAACATCCTTATAGACTAGTTATGTCTCGTAGATAAAGGATTTATAGTAAAAAACTTGGTTTTTACGGGTTTTTTTATTTTTAAATATATGTTGATAAACTATTGTGTATTCTCTTATGTCTATTATACAAATTTTATCTCAAAGTGCGTGTGTGACAGGCGTACATAATTTGGATTCTTAGAAAGAATACCATTTATCTGATTTTTTTATGGAACAAACATTTAGTAAATGGAAGCTGCACAAAACCTAAAGCCGCCGCCATTTAGGGAGCTGTGAAACCATTAATAATCGCCATCGGTGATCACCTAAATTGCCCTGCAAGGACGAAGCTAAATATAGAATGTCCTAAAGTTCCCGCGATCGACAAGTAAATAGACCACTAAAACTAACGATCAAATGGGGGGGGGGGG